>CM052897.1:51191112-51240517 GCA_028534135.1 Potos flavus | reverse complement strand
TTTTTTTTTAAAGATTTTATTTATTTATTTGACAGAGAGAGAGAGAGATCACAAGTAGGCAGAGAGGCAGACAGAGAGAGAGGGGGAAGCAGGCTCCCCGCTGAGCAGAGAGCCCGATGCGGGGCTCGATCCCAGGACCCTGAGATCATGACCTGAGCCGAAGGCAGAGGCTTAAACCACTGAGCCACCCAGGCGCCCCGAGCATGCAACTCTTGATCTCACTGCTATAGGTTCAAGCCCCATACTGGGTGCATGGATTACTTAAAAATACAGTCTTTAAAAAAAAAAGAAAAAGGAAGTTCCCTGCTAATTTGTTTAAAGTTTTTAACATGAATGGAAATTGAATTTTCCCAAATACTTTTCTGTTTCTCTTGAGATAATCATGTTACTTTCTTTTCTAGTCTGTTAATACATGTGAATCATATTGTTTGAATTTTGAATGCTAAACCAACCTTGATTGTTGAGATAAATCCTACTTGGTCATGATGTATTGTCTTTTACAGAAATTACTGATTTCAGTTTACCAGAATTGTTAAAACATTATTGCATCTATGTACAAAATGAATATTAGCATGTCATTTTCTTATGTCTTTGGTTTTGGTTGGGCTCATAAAATGAGTTGGGAAATGTTCCCTCCTCTTCTAAATTCTTCAAAAGTTTATGTTGAAATGGTACATTAATTCTTCCTTAAATTGTTGGCAGACTTCAGCAGTGAAGCCATCTGAGCCTGGAGTCTCTTCTGTGGGAAAGTCTGAAACTATAATTCTATTTCCCTAATAGATATAGACCTAGTCTGGTTATCTGTTTCTTTTTGATTGAGCTTTATCGATTTATGTCTTTAAAGGAGCTTGTGCATTTAATGTAAATTGTCAGATTTACTGGCATAGAATGGTTTGTGGTACTTATCTTTATAATGGCTGTAGAATCATCACTCATGTCCTGTTTCTCATTCCTTTTTTTTTTTTTTTTTTTGAGGAATTCCCTTTTTTATTTTATTTTATTTATTTGACAGAGAGGCGCCCGCCCCCTATTTCTCATTCCTGATACCAGTAATATGTTCTCTCTTCCTTGTCTAAGCCTGGCTAAAAGTTCATCAATTTTGTTTATCATTTTAAAGCAGCAGCTCTGAGGGGCGCCTGGGTTGCTCAGTGGGTTAAAGCCTCTGCCTTCGGCTCAGGTCATGATCTCAGAGTCCTGGGATTGAGCTCCGCATTGGGCTCTCTGCTCAGCAGATAGCCTGCTTTCCTCTCTCTCTCTCTGCCTGCCTCTCTGCCTACTTGTGATCTCTCTCTCTGTCAAATAAATAAATAAAATCTTTAAAATAAAGTAAAGTAAAATAAAATAAAATAAAGAAGCAGCTTTGGGTTGGCTCAGTCGATAAAGCATAATACTCTTGGCGGGACGGTGGGAGGGGGGCTAGTGAGTTCAAGCCCCATGTTGGGTGTAAAGCTTAGGGAGGAAAGGATGGAGAGAGAAACAGGAAGAAAGAGAAAGAAAGAAATCAGCTTTTGGTTTCACTGATAACATCTTCTATTTTTCTGCTTTTTAATTCAGTGATTTTTGCTCTGATCTTCACAGTTTCCTTTCCTTCGGCTTCTGTGGAGTTACATTTCCTTTTCTTTTTCTCATTTCTTAAAGTGGAAGCTTAGATCAATAATTTGAAATCTCTCTAATATATGCATTTAATGTTATAAATTTCCTTTTAAGCACTGCATTAACTGAATCCCACAAATTCTGCTATATCATGTTCTCATTTTCATTCTTTAAAAAAATTTCCTAATTTTCTAAAATTTTCTTATCATTCTTTGACCAATATCTAATATAGAATATGTTTAATTTCCAAATATTTGGGATTTTTCAGCTATTTTTCTGTTACTGATTTCTAATATAATCCCTTTATGATAAAAGAACATATTTAGTAAAATTTAAATTTATTGACATTTCTTTTATGGCCAGATATGGTCTATCTTGGCTAATATTCTATGAACACTAGCAAAGAATACTATCATACCATTGTTGGGTAGAGTGGTCAGCAAATGTCAACAAGGTCAAGTTATTTACTGATATTTTTGTCTAATTGTTCAATCAAATATTGAGAAAGTACTGTTAAGGTCTCCAACTATACTGATGGGTTATCTATTTCTTTCGGTTTTGTTATTTTTGCTTTAAAAATCTTGAAGTTCTGTTATTAAATGCATAAACATTATGATTGTTAGTCTTCTTAAAGAACTGACTCCATTATCATCATGAAATCACCCTCTACATCCATGGTAATATTCCTTGCTCTTAAATCTACTTTGTCTAATATTAATATAGTAGCTCCTGCTTTCTTCTGATTAGTGTTCACATAGTATATCTTTTCCCATCCTTGTACTTTTAGTCTATCTGTGTCTTTAAATGTATTTAATGTGGGCTTCTTGCAGATAGCACCATAACTAGGTCTCGCTTTTAAATGCAATCTGACAATTTCCACCTATTAATTGTAGTGTTTAGAACATTTGCATTTAATGTGATTATTTATATGGTTGGTTTAAGTCAACCATCTTGCTATTTGATTTCTACTTGTCCAATCTGTTCATCTTCTCCTTTTTGGATGTCTTTTAGATTAATTAAGCATTTTATGATTCAATTATCTGCTTTCATGGGCTTATTAATTATACCTCTTTGCCTTTTTAAGTGGTTTCTTTAGGATTTAAGGTATAAATCTTTTAACATATTATATTCTATCTTCAAATAATATAGTATTTTGCATACATTGTAAGAATTTTAGAATAGGGCACCTGGGTGGCTCAGTCAGTTAAGCATCTGCCTTCGGCTCAGGTCATAATCTCAGGGTCCTGGGATTAAGCCCTGCATCAAGCTCCCTGATCAGCAGGTAGTCTGCTTATCTCCCTCTGTCTGCCCCTACCCCTGCTCATGCTCACTCTCTCTCAAATAAATAAAATCTTCAAAAAAATAAAAATTACATTAAATTTCAAAAAGAACTTTAGAACAGTATACTTCCATTTCACCTCTCCCAACCTTTTAGGCAATTGGCTGTCATACATCTTCTACACATCTTATAAATCCCACAATACAGTTTTATTATTTTTGTTTTACTCAGTTATCATTTTAAGTAGCTTTTTCCAAATAAAAGGACTCGTAATAGTTTCAATATAGCCTTCTTTTTTTTTTAATTAATTTATTTATTTTAGAGGGAGAGAGAGAGTCTTAAGCAGATTCCATGCTGAGCACAGAGCCTGACTCAGGCTTGATCTCACAACCCTGAGATCATGACCTGAGCCAAAAGCAAAAGCTTAACGCTTAACCAACTGCACCACTCAGGTGCCCTCTATATAGATTTCTGATTCTCTTCATTTTTTTAATGTAGATCTAAGTTTCCATCTGGTATAATTTTCTCCTGCCATTAATGTTTCTTGTAGTCATAGCTTGATGGTGATTAATGCTATCAGCTCTTATATATTTTAAAAGGTTTTATTTCATCTTCCTTATTTTTACTGTGATAAAATTCATATACCATATTATTCACCCATTTGAAGTCCACAATTCACAGGCTTTTAGTGTATTCAGAGTTGTGCTTCCACCACCAAAATCAATTTTAGAACATTTTCATTACCCCTAAAAGACACCCTATATTTTCCTCTTAAATTTTTAAAGGCATTTTCACTGCATATATAATTCTAGGTTTATAGGCTTTTTCATTTAGCACTTTAATGTTACCACTCTAGTATCTTTTGGCTTGCAATGATTCTGATGAAAAGTTTCCCGTAATTCTTACCTTGTGTATTAGTCAGGGCTGCCATAACAAAATACCACAGATGAGATGGCTTAAACAACAGAAATCTACTTTCTCACAGTCTGGAGGCTAAAAGTTCAAGATCAAAGTATTGACAGGTTGTGTTTCTCCTGAGGCCTCTCCTTGGTCTGTAGATGGCCACCTTCTCACTGAGTCTTCATGTGGTTTTGTCTCTATGCACCCATACCCTTAGTGTCCCTTTATATGTTCACATTTCTTCTTATAAGGACATGAGTCCTTATAATCTAATCCGGATTAGGGCCCACCCTAATGGCCTCATTTCTTAAAAGATTTTCTTTTTTTAAGTAATTTCTACATCCCACATAGGGCTCAAACCTACAACCTTGAGATCAAGAGTTGCACATTCTACTGACTAAGCCGGCCAGGATCCCCCTTAACAGACTCATTTTAATCACCTCTTTATAAAGACTTTTCTCCATGTATAGTCACATTCTGAGATAACTGGGGGTTAGGATTTCAACATACAAATTTGGGGGGAACACAATTCAGATCATAACTCCTCTGTATATAATGCAGGTTCTTTTCTGTCTGCTTTGGGGACTTTCTCTTTTTTCACTAGAATGAGGCAACTTGATTAAGATGAATCTTGGTATAGCTCTCTTCATGACTATTCTTTTTGGAATCTCATGGCACTAAGCATCTCAAAGAACCTAAAACAGAAAAAAACATTAAAAGAACTACACCAAAGCATATCATAATCAAATTGCTTAAAACCAGTGATGGAGAAAAAAATCTTAAGTGAGCTTTCTGGATCTGTGAGTTTATAGTTTTCATTAAATTTAGAAAACACTCAGCCTTTATTTCTTCAAATATTTTTTTCCCTACCCCCATATTCCTGAAACTCCAATTACATGCATTCTTAAGACTGCTTGATGTTGTCCCACCGTTCACTTATTATTCACTTATCACTGTATGTTTATATTTTTTCAATCTTTTTCTTATATTTCATTTCATTTTACTTTTTATTTTTTTTTAAGTAAGCTCAATACCCAATGTGGGGCTTGAATTCACAACCCCAAGATCAAGAGTTGCATGTTCCACCAACTGACCTGGCCAGGTACTCCACTTGTATTTCATTTTGGATGTTTCTTTTTTTTTAATGATTTTATTTTAATTTTTTTAAGATTTTATTTATTTATTTGACAGAGAGAGAGAGAGATCACAAGTAGGCAGCGAGGCAGGCAGAGAGAGAGGGGGAAGCAAGCTCCCTGCTGAGCAGAGACCCTGATGCAGGGCTCGATTCCAGGACCCTGAGATCATGACCTGAGCGGAAGGCAGAGGCTTTAACCCACTGAGCCACCCAGGCGCCCCCCCCACCTTTTTTAAAATTTTATTTCTTTATTTGTCAGAGAGAGAGAGAGAGCACAAGCGGGGGAGCAGCAGGCAGAGGGAGAAGCAGGCTTCCCACTGAGCAGGGAGCCTGATGCAAGACTCGATCCCAGATCCCAGGACCCTGCAATCATGACCTGAGCCAAAGGCAGACACTTAACTGACTGAGCCATCCAGTTGTCCCTTGAGGTTTGATTTGGGTCATTTTATATCTTCCATGTTTCTACTTAACATGCTCAATCTTTAAGTTTTTTGAACATTTGGAACAGTTGTAACTGTTATAATATCATTGTCCACTCATTCTATCATATGTGTAATTTCTAGGCCTACTTCTATTGACTGGTTTTTCTCCTCAGTATAAACTGTATTCTGTGCTTCTTTTATATATCTGATAATTTGTGATTGGATGCCAAATGTCATCAATTTTGCATTCTTGGCTGGTGTTTTTTTTTGAAGTCTTTAATTTTCAGCTCTGTTTTAGGAATTTGTGACTTAGAAGTAATTTCATCCTTCTGGGGCTTGCTTTTATGCTGTTAGGCAAATCCAAGGTAAATCCTTTAGATTAGGGCTAATTTGACCCCATTACTGAGGCAATGCCCTTCTAAGGCCTCCATTCAATACCCCAGGTGTTAGAAAGTGTTTCTGGTCTGGCTAGTAGAAACACAACATATTTGTGGCCCTGTACGCCAGGGACTGTTCTGCCTAATGCTTTCTAGTGGTCTTTTCTGGCCCTGGGTTAATTTCTTCACTATTCATAAACTGATAAGCACTCGACTAACAAATCTAAGATAGTAAAATCCAATAGAACTTTCTGCAATGATGACATTGTGGCAACTGAGCATCAAAATGTATCAGGGAAACTGAAGAACTGAATTTTCAAATATGCCCATGAGGTTAATAGCTACTGTACTGGACAGTTCAGGTTTAGGGGAAACTTGTACAAATCTCCAGAGCTCTCTCTTTTGCGTGAAGCTTTCTTCTATCAAATACTCTGCCCCAAATTCTAGCTGTCTTGGCTTCCCTGAGCTTTTACTTCTGTCTCCTCAAATGTGGGAGACTGCCAGCTCTGTTAGGTATCTCTTCTTTTCCAAATGTCTAGAAACTTTCGTCAGATGGGGCCATCATAGGGCTCAACTTGTCTGTTTCCTTTCTCTAAGGTTTCACTGGTGTGCTGCACTACCCTTTGTTCAACGTCTAAAACAGTTTTAAAAATATATTTTGTCCAGTTATTCATTTGTTTGTATTTGTTTAAGGCAGAGGCATAAATCAACTTTTTTTTTTTTAATAAATCAACTTCTTGTTACTCTACCATGACCAGAACTATAAGTTCCCTTCCACTGAGTTTTTAACTTTGAATTATAGTTATTTTTATTTCTGCGGGTCTGAATCAGTTGTTTCTGCTAGTTCTTGTTGGTACTGAGGGCTTTGAGCTGTGCCAGAGGGTCTAACAATGTGATTTATAGTGAGGACTGTGAGTCACACAAGATCAGCGCAACTTCAGGAGGGGCTGGAAAGTGAGGTCAGCCACGCTGGCAAAAAAAAACTTGACACCAAGGCTCAGGTGAGCTTCTCTGGTTGGCAATACGCTATGTGTATTGTCACACATCACTGACAGGAAGAGTTAACACTGTCCCTGACTCTAATAGGAGAGGATAAACAGAAGCTCAGCATTTGGGACCCTACTAGACTCTGCCTCATGCATCTCTTCCGCTGGCTGATTTTAATCTGCCTCCTTTTGCTGAAATAAACCATAACTTTGAGTGTAACAGCTTTTAGTAAGTTCTATAAGTCCTTCTAGCAACATACTGAACCCACAGATGCTCTTGGGGACCCTCAAACTCTACAATGGTGACAGAAGTAAGGCTGGATTTAGGGACTGTTTCCTAAGTTTGCACAGTCAGTGGCACTAGGACTGAAGATTCAAGGGTGTGGCTGGAGAGGAACAAAGAAGGCAACACAAATGGTCAGGAGACTGATTTCATAAAAAAGGATTGGGCAAATAAGCAGTATCAAGTAGCATTCCTCTTAGCCTTCCCTCAAGAACTTTCATGCTATCTACCCCTACCTTAACACCACCAAGTCATCTAAAAAGTGTCAGAAAAATGAAACATAGCTGTATTCTTAAAGGTCTAGTTCTGAATTAACATCTCTAAGATAAACTCAACTCTAATGCAGTGTCATGGAGGGTTGGAAAGTGAGATTAACAGCCCTGCAGATAATATGCAATTTTGGTTCTAAATATCATCTAAAAGACTTTTACCGTAAACTAAGGTGAACTCAAATTTATTAAGGATGTACACCACCACCATCGGACAGTCAGGGATAGACATTTGCTCAAGTAAACCATCCTCCCAACATACCAATAAAAAATATGCTCTAATTTTGTTAGGCAGACAAAATTTGGATGGTTATTTCAGAAACCAAGTATGTCTCTTTGTACTTTCAATTTTTAGTCTGTGTCATTTTAGTCTCCAAAGTATAATTCCAATTAAGACTATAAAGTCTTAGTATTCTTACCACTCTAAAATATATAAAATAGAGAATCCCCAATACTTAGGATCCTTCTTTCCCTACACTGATACCCTATTATCCAATGAGTCTGCCCTGTGGTAAAGTGGGCAGCTGCCTACCGTGTGCCAAGAACAGTAGAAACAGTTCATAAGATTTCACAGAAAGGAAGATAATTGAGTGGCTCAGTTGGTTAAGCGTTTGCCTTTGGCCCAGGTCATGATCACAGGGTCCTGGGATCAAGCCCCGAGTCAGGCTCCCTGCTCAGTGAAGAGCCTGCTGCTCCCTCTCCCCCACAACAACCCCACTCATTCATACTCTCTATCTCAAATAAATGAATAAAATCTTAAGAAAAAAAAAAGGAAAGGAAGATAATTGCTCCTGCCCTTACAATTGAAATCAGGAATTTAAAGATACATACGTGAAATTAAAAACCAAGAGAAATTCAAAATAACGAGAAAATCGAGTTCATTTATCTCTGATTTTCCTCCAAGATTAGACCTCCTTGAATGCAGGGATTGTGCTTTAAATCATTAGCAACGTGAAAAGAGAAGGCTCAGGACGCCTGGGTGGCTGTGGCCAGGTAAGTGCCCAACTCTTGATTTCAGCTCAGGTCATGATCTCAGGGTCATGAGATCAAGCCCCACAACGGCTCCGTGCTCAGCGAGGAGACTGCTTGAGATTCTTTCTCCTCTCCCTCTCCCTCTGCCCCTTCCCACTCTTGCACACATATATGCTCTCTCTCTCAAATAAATAAATAAATAAAAATAGAAAGCTCAAAATACAAAAATTAAGAGTACAAATTAATAAGAGTTGGGTAGCTTGAATCATGGAGAGTTTCCTAAACGATGTTAATTTTGCACTGGACTTTTCAAGGGAGGTGGAAATTTATTGGCAAAGAGAGTTGAAGATAACTTGAAGGAGAGCAAAGGCACAAGGGAAAGATAATATATTTAGTCTAGTTCAACCTGGCTGACTCAGTCCAAAGAAATGAGTTTAATGATATATCAGTGAGTGGGGCTGTCCTAAGATCCTGCTGAGAAATGTGGGATTTATCCAATTGAGAGCCACTATTACAGGGGAATGAAATAATTATAATAATAACTGGAATCTCTGAGCAGTGAGAGGCCAGTTTCTCAGCTAGTAACACTGACCAAAAGTAGCAACAGAGGCTAAAAACCTTGTTCTGGTTCAGAAGATAAAAGCATTTCAGGGGTCCCTGGTTGGCTCATTCAGTTGAGCATCGGATTTTGGCTCAGGTCATGATGGCAGTGTCATGGATCAAGCCCTTAGTCAGGCTCCCTGCCCAGTGCAGAGTCTGCTTTCTCTCCCTCTCCCTCCCCTGCTGCTCTTCCCCCTGCTCATGCTCTCGCTCTCTAAAATAAATAAATAAAATCTTTTTTTTAAAAAGGTATTTCAACACTGGTGCAAGAATAGGACTCAAATCTATACCATTACTTTCTTTTTTTTTTTTTTTTTTAAGGTACAAGCAAACTCAGAGATGGCCAAGGAGGGTTGGGGGACAAATATGGTTTTTCCTTCTCCAGTGCCCAAATGATTGACAGCCGCCCCCTTTCTACCTACAGTGATGTAAAAAGGGAAAATATATATTTTTTAAATGTGAAATTTTTTTCTTTTTTTAAAGATTTATCTATTTGAGGGAGACAGAGAGAGCATGCACGTGAGCAGGGAGAGGGGCAGAGGGAGAGAGAGAATCCACTCCGTTCAGCGCTCAGCATGGAGCCTGACCTGGGGCTCAATCCTACACCCCAAGACCACAACCTAAGCCAAAAATCAGTCAGGCACTCAACCAACTGAGCTAGCTACCCAGATGCCCCAGGGAAAACATTTTTAAAAATAAGGAATACATAAGTAGTGGTGAGCTCATCTCAAAGAGAAAAAAAGCAGCAATGTCAACAAAAATATTTTCATGAAAGATAGGATGCAAGGAAAAAAAACACAGGATGAAGACAAAAGAGAAACTTAGTTCTGATGTACCAGAAAACAGAAAAGGGAAGAAATATCATTCAAAATAATTGCCTCGCTTTTAGATTTTGTCATCCTTCTTCCAAGCCTACAGTCTGTAAGAAGGTAAGAGAACAGGCAATGAGAAGAAATATTCCCAAACAAAATAAACAACTGTCCCATATCCCAAGACCAGAGATTTTTAGTGCCCCCAAGTATCTGGATTATATTTATAATGAAACTGAATCTTGATTTAATGCTGTGCTTTTCATAGGGATTCTTCCCTCGTCTCTCCTAAAAATGTAACAATTACCATAAAAACATAAACACTATCACAAAAACCAACATAACACAATCTCTGTCTGAGCAGAGTCTAAGGGAAGAACAGGGAATAGCTTCTATCCTTCCCACTGCTGCCAAAACAAAATAACAATAACCAAAAGTCTGACTGCTCTTACAGGATATCACAGACTGTGGCCTGTTCCCTGCCTTGCAGCCTTCCCAGAATGGACCAGTGGGATTTAACATGAACCAAATCTGTCAAGCAAGCTGACGACAGACACGTGAGTTCTAATGAGCAGTGGTGAAAAACATACTGCTCCATTCAGCTCCAAACAATGATAAATAATTCAGGAAAAGAACTGCTGCATACAGAGCATAGCAGCAGGATTTAAAAATAGACTATAGGCTACAGAACCTAGGTAGGGGAATCAGGAGTCAGAGAAAATGGATTTAACGTCAACAAATTCCCAAGCCCTTGCAGTACAGGATGCTGCTGAAACTGTCACTCAAAACGGATGCCAGAATTCTAGTGTGCTTTTTCAAAAAAACAAATATTTCTCAGGAACTTGGCAAATTTGGTAACGAGAACTAGTAAGCCATAGCACTATTTGGCAATAGTAGGTATCACAGAAAAAGCAGATCAAAATGACATAGGGAAGACATGTTCTTAAGAAAAAATGATAAGGAGTTAGGGGTGCCTGGGTGACTCAGTAAGTTAAGTGTATGACTCTTGGTTTTGGCTCAGGTCGTGATCTCAGGGTATGAGACTGCGCACAAGTCAGGCTCTGTGCTCTGCATGGAATCTGCTGGAGATTCTCCTCCCTTCCCTTTGCCCCCCCCCCCCCCCCCGTGCACGTGCTCGCTCACTCTCTCTCTCTAAAATAAAAAATAAATAAATAAAATCTTTTAAAAAAATTAGAAGGAGATTAAAATTCTATCTTCTGTACCACGTTCTAGGTCTAAAATCAATTTGGACTTTTACTTACTAATCATGCCTCTAGTATCAAGGGTACATAGCACTAAAGATTTTTCTATTCATTTTTACACCTTTAACAGATCCAATCATGTAATATATGCAAACACGAGATTCTCACCTGTAATAAAAAGGGTAGCTTGAAAACTGAACAGAAGCCACGATTATGTTCTCACCAGAATTTTTTTTTTTTTAAGATTTTATTTATTTGTTTGAGAGAGAGTGAGTGAGAGAGCATGAGCAGGGGCAGAGGGAGAGGGAGAAGCAGACTCCCCACTGAGAAGGGAGCCCGATGTGGGGCTCAATCCCAGGACCCTGGGATCATGACCCAAGCTGAAAGCAGATGCCCAACTGACTGAGCCACCCAGGCACCTCTGTTCTCACCAGATTTTAATTAAATTCTGAGTCTGACAGAATTGACTGAGTTTATAATTAGATGAAGATAGTCCAAGATCCTGCGTTCATGTAGATGGTGAAGGTTTCGATGTACCCAAGAGTGCTTCAAGTAGGGGATCTGACAAATAGTGTGGCTGGACTGTCAGTCTTAAGACTGGTGTCTTCAGGACCATAAGAATGACCAGAATCCAGATGTACTCTAAATACTCAACAATGTATGTAATGAAGAAATAACATTCTGTATCCAAACTGCATTTCCCCACAGCCAGTCTCATCATATGTCTGAGATCAATTTCAGAAAACTGAAAATTTTAAGACCATACAACGATGCCTATACTACCTATAATGTGTGATATAAAATACCAAATAAACCATAATCTGGTTCTTTTATATAGTGCTCTATCCTAACTAGGTAAAACAGGACTGAAGAAATTCTTTTTCAGTATAAACTACAGACCATTACATAAATAGACCAAAATACTTATGTCTCACCTTTTTTTAGAAGAAAAATTGGCTATGTCTCCTCCTAACTGTGCCATTCAACTTAAACTACACAAAGATCAGAATGCACGTGTAATAAGACGAAGGGTTTTTTTCAATTCTTAAATTCTCTAGTTTCTAAGTGTAAACACTAAATAACATTTTCAAAAGACAAACAGACTGGCTCATTTAAAAGATGGTCCATCCTATAGCACTTCTCCAGGCATGACATAATATGGTCAAATCAACTGTTTTCCATCCCTGCTCCATTCACCAGACAGTAAGCCAACACTTCCACTCTCTGTAAATCCAGGCTTTCTTACTGTTGACAACAGACAGTATAGTCAGATAGACCTGGATTTGAGTCCCGGTGCTAGTACTCCCTTGGCTGTAGTAAAGGAACACTACTCTGGGTCTTACACTTTAGAAAGATCCATTCTAACCTTCTTCTGACTTGCCTATCCCTTTAGGGCTAGAAGTTCATGGGACCAAGTGGACATACTACCTGAAGCCCCTGACTCTACCACCCCCAACTCTGGTCTGGATCCCGGAATTCCCTGCCCAAGCAGTTTTGAGCCCTCTTTCAAGGACTTCAGTGGATCTCCTTAACTCTGTCCTGCCATAGACAATACCCACTGTTGTACACATTCCATGGTCTGAATCGTGGCCAAGGGACAGATGATGAGAGGGGGAGGATGGAGAATAGACTTAGAGGGTACCCCTTCACCATCCCATCCTGTCTCAGAACTTTGAGGAGTCCAAGAATTCTGGCCTTCTAGGTCACTAAGAAAACATATGTCTAAATAGTGAGGGACATTTTTTTCTAACAGTTTTTTAAATCTTGACTTATAACTTAAATATATAGATACACAGAAACTGTGCTTCCAATCATGCTCTTGCCCTGAAATTGTTAGAAGCAGGACTATCTAGTCCTATCATATACCAGCTATGGGATCTGATTAGTTTGCTTTTGTTTTTATCTTGTTTTGTTTTGTTTTTGCTTTAATGTGATGTGATTTGTAACCACCTCTGTCAACTTCACTTTATTGGCCCAAAAAATAATCTCCTTCATAGGATTTTAATGTGATGAAATAATTTTCAAAATAATTTTGCAGGGTGCCTGATGAACAGCAAATCTGAGAGAAACTGAAGCTATTATTATATGCTCTGCCATCACTCTTCTCCCTAGTATGGGCAAAAAAGTAGGGCTAATTTCAGAAAAAGTACAATGAAACAGCCATTTGTGGGTCTCATTTTAGGGATTTCTGTCATTGATTCCATGGAGGTCTGATAGTATTGGTTGTTATTTTTTTTACAACCATTTCTTCTATTAAAATGTAAGTTTAAATTTCTGTAATTATATAGGAAGATGAATGCTAACTAAACTTATCATGGTAATCACTTCTCAATATATGTATGTAAAGTCACTATGTGATACACCTCAAACTTAAACCAAGCTGTATATTAATTATATCTCAATAAAACTGGGGGGGGGGAATGTAAGTTCTATAAGGTCAGGGATTTTTCCTTTTTCTTCATTGCTATGTCCCTTACTCTCAGACAGTTCCTGGCAAAACAAGTATTTGTTAATTAAACCATTAACTACAGGAGCACTTGGGTGGCTCCTATCGGTTAAGGGTTTGACTTTAGCTCAGGTCATGATCTTGGGGTCCTGGGATCAAGCCTCTCATGGGGCTCTATGCTCAGCAGGGAGTCTGCTTCCCCCTCTCCTTCTGCCCATGCTCTCTCTCAAAAAATAAATAAAATATTTTTTAATTAATTAATTTTATTTTATTTTTTCAGTATTCCAAGATTCATTGTTCATGTACCACACCCAGTGCTCCATGCAATACATGCCCTCCTCAATATCCACCACCAGGCTCAGCCAACCCCCCACCCCCTCCCCTCCAAAACTCTCAGTTTGTAAATTCAAAAAAATTTTTAAATAAACAATTAACTACAAAAGAACAAGTATAGAGTGGTTATCTGACACCCCCACATCAATATAATATGCTAACAAGCCTGGTATAATCAGAAAATGATTTATTTATATATGACTACTTTACTTAGCTCTTCCCTATAATTTCAGAAGTTTCCTTAAAAATGAAATTATTGAAAGCATTAGAGTATGCCTTTAATATAAGGACATTTCTGCTCTCTTCAACTTTGCTTCCTCACCTCCTTGCAGAGGAATACTAATAATACTCAGTAATTTCATATATAATCTTATGAGAGAGGATAATTCAATTAACTAAATTATACTGAAGCCCTTGCTTTAGGCTTCGAATAGGATGGGATCTAGTAAAAAAAAATCTAAAAGAATAGTTTAGAAAAAAGGTCCCTTCCTGCATGTCTCATGTTTTTTTTGTTTTTGTTTTTTTAAGATTTTATTTATTTATTTGAGAGAGAAAGCATGAGTGGGGGTTGGGAGGGGCAGAGGGAGAGAGACAACCAGACTCCCAGCTAAGCACAGAGCCCAATGAGGGGCTCCGGGCTCTGTGTGGGGCTCGATCCCAGGACCCTGAGACCACAGACTGAGTCGAAGTCAGTCGCTTAACCAACTGAGCCACCCTGGCGCCCTTGCATGCCTCATGTTTTTATCCCCAACTCCCTTGAGTCTTGCATGGGTCAATCCTATCAATTTCTAAGAACTCAAAGTAAGTCTACAAACTATATCTTACACCCCATCACATTCTCAAAAGCATACTGCAGTTTTCAAATTTCCTTAATCAATCCATTTATCTCTCTGATGAATACTCATTTCCAAACTAAGGGTTAGAATACTATAGCAGAAGTAGGTAATTTAGACTCAAACCTATTCTGAAACAGAGTAAAATGACCTTGACAACATTATTCATGAAACTCTGGGTAGACAAAATGATGACTGGCAAAAAGACAGCTCAACAGTACACTCTGTATAAATAAGAATTAAAAGTGTGTCAACAGAGGGGCATGTTGCAGATGTGCTTTTTGTATCACACAAATCCCCAAACTAGCCTGGCTACTTATTCAAAGGCTTATTTGAAGAAAATTGCATCCTCCATATTGGTCTGACTCTGAAAATCAACTACAACACAAGGCATCAGCTTAAAAAAATAACTACTCTCAGTGACCTCAAGACACTACTAGCAAAACACAAGCATGATATTCCTGAGCACTGGTAAAATAAATTCTCAATAGTCCTAAATTCCATGACTAAATTTAGATGAATTAACTAACTCCTCCCTGAACAAAATTCAAAAGTTTCTTAAAAAACAAAACCCACCCTCCCACAAAAGCCAACAAGCTCCAATACATTCTATTCTATACCAAATTACAAAGCTAGAAATGCCTAGAAATGCCTCAAGGTGTGTAATTACTGAAGCTAATTAGCATTCTCAAAATTAAACATTCATTGCAATGCTCAAGGGACTAGGGACACAGAAAAGAAATAAGGGCAAACATATCCACCAGAAAGATAAAATTCAAATGTGTCTAATAAATAAAGAAAACAGGATTCTGGAGTTAACCAATGTTACTTGCTGGGAGAAGAAAAATTATCAACCTCATAAGTGTCAACTAAAATATAAAACTTTTTGTTGCTGTTATTCACTGGGAAAGTGGGGATTAATTGGGCTGGAAGCTCAGAACTGTGATGATTTTGTAATAAAGACTGCATGAAAGATCCTTTCATCTGAACCAAAAAGATATTGTTTTGAAAAGAAAATACACTTAAAAAAAAAATCTACACTAATCATCTTATTCTTTAAGATCACCACACCAGAGTTGTGCCGTATAACTTTACCTCTAATCCTCGCTTACCTTTCCCCTAACAAAGAATACAACTATGGGATCTTGGACAAAGAAAATTCAGTAATTTATATAATTAGTTTTTAGAGATTGCATTCCCAGCTCTGCCACTTACAAGCTGTGTGATCTTGGGCAAGTTACTTAATCTCTTGGTGCCTCGGTTTCCCTTATCTATTAAACAAAGGTAACAGTAACTATCTAATGGGGCTATAAAGATTAAATGAGTTAATATACAGGTAAAATGCTTAGACACATGGAGAGCATTTAAATAAATGTTAGCTATTATTGTTGTTGTTATTTAGTCTTCTCTAAACTAATACAAGAAGACTGGGGTCACTATTTTTAAAATTTGAAGGAATTGGGGTGCCTGGGTGGCTCAGTTGGTTAAGTGTCCAACTCTTGATTTAGGTTCATGTCATGATCTCAGGGTTTTGAGATCGAGCCCCACGTCGGGCTCTGTGCTGCACATGGAGTCCATGTGGGATTCTCTCTTTCCTCCCTCTGCCCTACCCCTCTTAAAAAAAACCTGGAGGAATTAATATAGAAATAATATTATCTGTTTTATGGTTCCTCTGAAACTGCGGACTGCGGGACCTGCTTGCATAGAAGGAATAGACTAAACATGCCCAGAGTGACATTAGGTTTTCAGGTCCTCAATATGCATTTTCGCCTTACAGACAAATATGGTAGGACGCAATCTAAGATTCCTGCGCCAGGGGAATGAAGTTCCCTTTCTGCACCTACCAGGAAAAGCAATGGTACAGGAAACAAACAAGTAAATTACAATGTATTATGTTAAGTGCTAGCTAGAGCTGCTCACCAGGTTAAGTGGGAATAAAGGGAGCGAGAATGTAGATCATACCAGAACAAAGGCTTCTAGAAGGAAGGGATGTTTAAACCTAATCCTCTAGGACAAATAATATGTAGCCAAAGAGAAAAGCGGAAAAAGAGACCTAGAGTCCATATTCACCTCCTGGATGATTTGAGGAAAGTTACTTAATCTCTCTAAACCTCAGTTTCCTTATCTACAAAATGGAATGATTACAATACTTTTCTTAGAAGGTTGTGAAGATTAAATGTGATAATATAATAAAGTAGTTAGAACACAGTGCCAGGAACACAGTGTGAACCCAACAAACAATAGTATCATTAACACAGACATATGGATCACCTTGATGCTTTCTCAGAACAGCAAGTATTGCATAAAGAAAGCAAAAGTATAAGGCACTCACAGAAAAGTGAGTGAGAAAAAGCTAAAGAAAGTGGAAACAGGATCATAAAACATCTTGCATACTAACTAAAACTATGAGAAACTTGTAAAGGATTTTCAAAAATGAGTTACATCATCATATTTCTATTTTAGAAACATTACTTTTGCTACAAAGTGGATGGCTTAGAAAGCAGATAAAATAGAGACAGACACACCAGCTAGGAAAAAGATAAGATAAGAATTCTAACTGTAGAATAAGGGGATTGTGACCCCAGAGGCATTAGGAGGTAGAATCGTTAAGACTTAGTGACATATGAGATGTGTATGATGATTGAGAGAGGAAGATATCCAAGTGACTGGATAGAAAAGCAGCTTCTCAAAGTGGGGCCTGATATGCCTGGGAATCTCTAAGACTTTTTTCTACAAGGTCAAAAACACTTTTATAATAATACTTAACAGATATATTCACATATGTTATATATAAAATAACATTTATTAGATATATATTACATATATGAAATGAAATAATAATATATAATATAATAATAGGCCCTTGTTTGCCCTTTTCACTCTCATGCTCTCACAGGTATATGATAGTATTTTCCAAAAACTATATAACATATAATATCACAACCAACTGAATGAAAAGGCAGATATGAGAATCTGTCTCTGTTCTATTAACCCCAATGTTAAATTAGATTTGTATAAATGAAAAACAGTGACACATTTCCCACTAAATTTTATTGTTAACTGTTTTGAAGAATTTATTTCATTAAAAACTTGCTTTTCTGTTAACATGTAATAGATTATAATTTTAAAATTAATAAATGTTTTTAAATTTCTCAGTTTTAATTTCTAATACACTAATATTGACAGATATAATCTACATAATAAACAAAAGCTCTTTTGGAGGCTTCAATAATTTTTAAGAATGTGAAGATATTCTGATACCAGAAAGTTTGAAAACAACGAGGGTAGATATTTCTACCACTGAAATCAGAATACTGAAGGAGAAATCAGTCTGGACAGAAAGATAATAAAGTTCAGTTTCAAACATGGTAAATGTGGGATTGAGGGGAAGACAGTGGCAGAGTAGGAGGATCCTAGGCTACCTTGACCCATGAATACAACTAGAGAACTATCATATCACCCTAAATAACCCAGAAATTGATCTGAAGACTGGCAGAACAAACTCCACAACTAAAGGTAAAGAAGAAGACACATCAAAGAAGGTCAGAAATAAGGATATGTGGCTTTAGAAAGAAACGGATTGTAGCTGCTGCAGTGGGAAGGGATGTGCCATTGTGGAGACTCATGCAAGAGATAAACTAACACAGAGCAGAAAACAAATACCCCTAGCAATTGGCTTATCAGAAAGTGAGAGGGGCCAAATTTCATGCCTTTTGGCAACCAATGGGGCTTAAAGCCTGGAGTTTTAAAGGACAGTGTGCTTGGCTCTGATAGAGCTCAGAGGACATTGGGGCTGCTCTTGGAGAAAAGGCAGGGCAAACACCCCATGGACATACAGCATAGAAACAGTGATCTAAAGAGGGCGGGGGACACACAGTGGGGAGGTTACTTGCTCATCTCAGAGCATGTTCCAGAGAAGCAGCATTTATGGAGAACAAAAGAACTGGTCAATGCCATTTCCCTCCCCCACCCCTCAGCATAAGCACAGGGACACCTGCAGGAACCAGCCCAGCATGGACACTTGCTCCCTAACTTGCTTATGCCAAGCCCCACTCCCTGCGCTCTGGTGGAACCACCCCTCCCAGTCACACTTGGCTCAGTCCCAGCTTGACAAGCCCTCTCCCCCAGAAGACCAGCCCAAACCCCTGCCAACAACTCAACTCCTGACCAGGGAGTTTTATGAGGCCTTAATTCCGGTGGTGGTGGCAACAAGACTCATTTTGCAAGACCAGAACACACCTAGTTAATACAAGCCACATTCAGGCCAGGGACCAAACACTCCCCATAAAAGGCAAAGAGAGCCTCTGTAGACAACTGGCCTGAAGGATAAGATAAAGCAACCAGGACAGGACAGCAAAGTGCACAAAGCACACATTGGAGACATTCTCAGAAGCACCAGGCCCTGGGGAACAGGGGACACTACACTGCCAGGCACTATAGGACCTCTTCTTATAAAACCATTGCGCTCAAGAACAGGAGATGTAACTGACTTTCCTAACACAGAATAACAGGCACAGAGACTTACACAAAATGAGAAGACAGGAATTTGCCCAAAATGAAAGAACAGGACAAAGCCATAATGGGAGATCTAAGCAAAACAGATATAAGTAATATGCCTAATGGAGAATTTAAAGCAATGATCATAAGGATTCTCACTGGATTTGAGAAAAGAGTAGAGGACATCAGTGAGATCATTAACACAGATATAAGGAATAACACAGTAGAGATAAAGGGCTCAATAAATGAAACAAGAAACATCCTTGATGGAATGAACAGGAGGCTGGAAGAAGCAGAGGAACAAATTAATGACTTAGAAGGCAGAGTAATCGAAAGTAATCAAGCTGAACAAAAGAAAGAAAAAAATTATGCAAAACGAGAACAGACTTAGGGAACTCAGTGACTCCATTAAGCATAATAACATTTGTTTTATAGGAGTCTTACAAGAACAAAAGAGAAAAAAAGGGGGGCAGAAAATGTATTTGAAGAAATAATAGCTGAAAACTTCCCTAATCTAGGGAAGGAAACAGATATACAGATCCAGGAGGCAGAGGAAACACCCAACAAAATCAACAAAAGCAGATCCAAACCAGGACATATTGTAATTAAAATGGCAAAAATATCAGAGTGCCTGGCTGGCTCAGTTGGTGGAACATGCAACTCTTGATCTCAGGGTCATGAGTTTGAGCTCCACATTGGGTGTACAGCTTATTTTAAAAAGTACAATAAAAAGGCAAAATATAGTGATAAAAAATAAATATTAAAAGCAGTAAGACAGGGCGCCTGGGTGGCTCAGTGGGTTAAAGCCTCTGCCTTCAGCTCAGGTCATGATCTCAGGGTCCTGGAATCGAGGCCCGCATCAGGCTCTCTGCTCAGCAGGGAGCCTGCTTCCCCCTCTCTCTCTGCCTGCCACTCTGCCTACTTGTGATCCCTCTCTCTCTGTCAAATAAATAAATAAAATATTTTTTTAAAAAAGATATTTAAAAGCAGTAAGACAAAAGAAGTTACACATAAAGGAAACCCATTAGCAAACAAACAAAAACAAAAGAGGGGTGCCTGGGTGGCTCAGTTGTTAAACGTCTGCCTTCAGCTCAGGTCATGATCCCAGCATTCTGGGATCGAGCCCCACATTGGGCTCCCTGCTCGGCGGGAAGCCTACGTCTCCCTCTCTCACTCTCCCTGCTTCAGTTCCCTCTCTCTCTGTGTCTCCCTCTGTCAAATAAATAAATAAAATCTTTAAAAAAAAAAGAAGTTCATCACCACCAAAACACCCCTGTAAGAAATATTAAAGGGGACTCTTTGAGTTTGAAGGAAAGATCAAAAGTTACAGTATTAAGAAAACCAAAAGCAATAAAAATTAATATTTCTCTAAAAAATCAGTCAAGGAACCGACAAAATAAAAGGATATAAAATTATGACACCATATACCTACAACATGGGAAGGAGTAAGGAATATATTCAAACTTAAACAACCATCAATTTAATATAGACTGCTATATGCAAAAGATGTTATATATAAACACAATGGTAACCACAAATCAAAAACCATTCATAAATATGCAAAGAATAGAGAAAGAAATCCAAGTATCACTAAAGAAAATCAGCAAACCATGAAAGAAGACAAGAATCAGAAAATCTTCGGAAACAACCACAAAACAAGTAATAACAATAAATACATATCTATAAATAATTGCTTTGAATGTAAAAGGATTAAACACTCCAGTCAAAAGACACAAAGTGACAATATGGATTTAAAAAAAAAAGAGCCATCTATATGCTACCTACGAGAGACTCATTTTACACCTAAGGACACCTGCAGATTGAAACTGAGGAGATGGAGAAACATTTATCATGCAAATGGATATCAAAAGAAAGCCAGAGTAGCAATATTAATATCGGACAAAACAGACTTTAAAACAAAGAATGTAACAAAAGACAAAAGACACTATAGGGACACTTGGATAGCTCAGTCAGTTGAGCGTCTGACTCTTGATTTCAGTTCAGGTCATGATCTCAGGATTTTGAGATGGAGCCCAGCATCAGGTTCCACTCAGCACTGAGTCTGCTTTTGATTCTCTCTCTCCTTCTCTCTCTGCCCCATCCCTGCTCACACTCTCTCTAATAAATAAACAAAAAAAATCTTTAAAAAAAGGACACTATACAATAATAAAGGGAACAAGCCAACAAGAACATGTAACAATTGTAAATATTTATGCATCCAACATGGACGTACCCAAATACATAAAACAGTTAATAACAAACATAAAGGAATTAATTGATAATAATACAATAATAGTAACACCCCATGTACATCAATGGACAGATCATCTAAACAGAAAATCAGCAAGGAAACAATGGTTTTGAATGACACACTGGACCACATGGATTTAACAGGCATATTTAGACCATTCCATCCTAGGGGCACCTGTTTGGCTCAGTCCGTAAAGCATGGGACTGTTGATCTTGGGGTTGTGAGTGTGAGCCCCACACTGGCTGTAGAAACTACTTAAGGAAATTTTTAAAAAGTAAAAAAAAAAAAAAGAAGAAAAGAATATTCCACCCTAAAACAGCAGAATACACATTCTTTTCAAGTGTGCATGGAACATTCTCCAGAATAGATCGCATATTAGGTCACAAAAAAAGCTTCAACAAATTAAAAAAGATCAAAGTTGTGCCATGCATCTTTTCTGACCACACTATGAAACTAGAAGTCAACAACAAGAAAAAACGTGGAAATACCACAAATATATGGAGATTAAATAACTACCAAACAATGAATGAGTCAGTCAAGAAATAAAAGAAGAAATTTAAAAAGTACATGGAAACAAATGAAAACAAAAACACAATGATTCAAAAACCTTGGGATGTAGCAAAAGCAGTTCTAAAAGGGAATTTATAGCAATACAGGCCCTGACCTCAAGCAGTAAAATCTCAAATAACCTAAACTTACACCTAAAGGACCTAGAAGAAAAACAAACAAAAGCTAAAACCAGCAGAAGGAAGGAAATAATAAAGATTAGAGCAGAAATAAATGACATAGGAAAAAAAAAAAGAACAGATCAATGAAACCAGGAGCTGGTTCTTCGAAAAAAATCAACAAAATTGATAAACCACTAGCCAGACTTATCAAGAAAAATAGAAAGGACCCAAATAAATAACAACACAAATGAGAGGAGAAATAACAACAAACACCACAGAAATACAATTATAAGAGAAAATTATGACAAACTATATGCCAACAAATTGGAAAACCTAGAAGAAATAGATAAATTCCTAGAAACACATAACCTACCAAAACTGAAGCAGGAAGAAATAGAAAATTTGAATAGACCAATTACCAGCAAAGGAATTGAATCACTATCAAAAAACTCCCAACAAACAAAAGTCCAGGACCTGATGGCTTCACAGCAAATTCTACCAAACATTTACAGAAGATTTAATATCTATTCTTGTCAAACTATTCCAAAAAAATAAAAGAGGAAAGAAAACTTCCAAATTCATTCTATGAGTCCAGCATTCCCTAATACCAAAACCAGATAAAGACACCACAAAGAAAGAGAACTACAGCCCATTATCTCTGATGAACACAGATGCAAAAATCCTCAACAAAATACTAGCAAATCAAATCCAACAACTACATTAAAAAATCATTCACCACAATCAAGTGGGATTTATTCCTGGGTTGCAAGGTTGGTTCAATTTTTACAAATCAATCAACACAATACATCACATTAGTAAGAGAAAGGATAAGAACCATATGATCATTTCAATAAACATGGAAAAGCATTTGACAAAGTACAACAGCCATTCATGATAAAAACACTCAACCAACTAGGTTTAGAAGTAATGTACCCCAACATAATATAGATCATACATGAAAAACCGACAGCTAACATCATCCTCCATGGGGAAAAACTGAGAGCCTTTTGTCTAAGATCAGGAACAAGACAAGGATGTCTGCTCTCCCCACTTTTATTCAACATAGTGCTGGAAGTCCTAGCCACAGCAATCAGACAACAAAAAGAAAGGCATCCAAATTGGTAAGGAAGAAGTAAAAACTTTCACTATTTGCCAATGACATGATACTATATAGAGAAAACCCAAAAAACTGCTAGAACTGATAAATGAATTCAGTTAAGTCACAGGATACAAAAATCAATGTGCAGAAATCTGTTGCATTTCTATATACAAATAATGAAGCAGCAGAAAGAGAAATTAAGAAAATAATTCCATTTACAATTGCACCAAAAATAGTAAGATGTCTAGGAATAAACCTAACCTAAAAGGCAGGAGACTTGTACTCTGAAATCTATAAAACACTGATGAAAGAAATTCAAGACAATACAAAGAAGCTCATGAATTGGAAGAACAAATATTATTGACATGTATTATACTACCCAAAGCAATCTACACATTTAATCCAATCCCTATCAAAACACCAACAGCATTTGGGGCACTTGGCTGGCTCAGTTGGTAGAGCATGCAACTCTTGATCTTGGGGTTGTGAGTTTGAGCCCCATGTTGGGTGCAGAGATTACTTAAAAATAAAATCTTTAAAAAGTAATAATAATGATAAAATAATAAAATAAAATAAAATAAAACATGGTAAATGTGATGATGTGCCTGTGGATCGACCGAAGTGCCAATAGGCAGTTACACTGTTCAGACTGGATATCTATACAACTAAACTGTGATGTAAATTGAAACCTTGGATTTTAAAGGGAGAATGCATTGTGAGAACAGTGGCAAATTAGCAGCAGAGAAGGCTAGAGAGGTGAGCAGAAAGACCTCAGGACACACCACTATTCAAAGAATAAAGAAGAGGGGGTATAGCTCAGTGGTAGAGCATTTGACTGCAAAGAATAAAGAAGAGGAAGAGGAATCACTATATAGAGAGGAAAAGGAAAGTTATAAAAATTAGAAATAAAATTGAAAGGTAAAAGAGCATATCACCAGCTATAAGTTAAAAAGAGAAAAGGCTGGTTTTGGCTTTGGAGGAAAGCAAAAAACCAACCACTGTTAGTAATGACAGGGAAAAATAGAATAGATAATGAAATCCAGCATTAACTCCAAAATCTCAACTTAGGCAAGTGTTTCAATCTCTTCTAATACTTTTTTCTTATCAGAGTTACTCGTAAGCAACAGAAAGATTTCAGATTCTTGCCCTTTTTGTTCACCCCTTCAGAGGAAATGCAAGCATGTAAGAAAATGGCCAAAGGGATGGAAGTCAAAAGATCCTGGATGAAATATATAAAGGGGGTTGACTGAAGTAGTGACTCAATGAAGAGGCATTCATTCATCCAACAAATGCTCGCTGAGTAACCACTCTGTGCAAGGCATCAGGACAAGAACTGTTAAAAAGAGCTGACTAGGGACGCCTGGGTGGCTCAGTCGGTTAAGTGTCTGCCTTCGGCTCAGGTCATGATCCTGGGGTCCTGGGATCGAGTCCCACATTGGGGTCCTTGCTCAGCGGGGAGTCTGCTTCTCCTTCTGCCTGTTCTGCCTGCTCTGCCTATCGCTCCCCCTGCTTGTACTCTCCGACAAATAAATGTAAAAAAAAAAAAAAAGCTAATTAGGGGCACCTGGGTGGCTCAGTTGTTAAGCATCTGCCTGCCTAGCTCAAGTCATGATACTAGGGTCCCAAGATTGAGCCCCGCACTGGGCTCCCTGCTCAGCGGGGCACCTGCTTCTCCCTCTCCCACTCCCCCTGCTTGTGTTCCCTCTCTTGCTGTGTCTCTCTCTGTCAAATAAATAAATATTTTAAAAAAATTTTTTTAAATTAAAAAAAATTTAAAAATAGCTATGCTTTTGGTTCATCAGCAGAAGTGATAGACTGGAAATAGAAATAAATCTTTCCTGATAAGACTGGCATAAGCAGGAGCCACTCTATCCTAAAGGTCGTCCTAGCAGATTCCCAGAGCTCAAAGTCACCCAATTACTGAAATGTGTTCTAATTCCACAAAATAATTCCAAAGAAATATTTTCTTCAAGTGTTTGATAACTACGTCGTCCTATACAAACTCCATCTCTGATTTTTTACGTAGGTAACTACAGTTTTGCAATATAGAGATAAATCTTTACAAAATCCTAGCATATATTTATCAAAATCATAAATGCTGATGTGAGCTCCAAAACTAATTTTTAAAAAAGTTAAAGAATTACCTAGCGAGATGCACTTAGGCTGGAAAGGCTGCTTTTACTGGTCAGCTCTACCCTTTAAATACAGAAAAATGTGATTTTATAAATAGCCATTCTTTTGATAAAAGGACTATATGGATAAGAATAGAGAAAAGGCATATGAAAGCCAGAATCTAGCATTACATCCAGAGAACCCTGAACAAGAAAGGATATATTATCACACACAAGCTGTCACTAAAATCTTTTCACACCATCATCTTGTGCTATGGTAGCTAACCTATTTCTAGCTCTAAGCCTGTATATGATTGATTTGCAAACTTTTGGAAGTAGCTGGGCTTCAACTGACACCCAACAACATCCGAAGTTATCTTTTTGTCTGAGTTATATTTAGCCTCTATTCCCCCCTCCTTTTCTGTTTAAGAACTTGAGGAAGGGGACGCCTGGGTGGCTCAGTTGGTTGAGCATCTGCCTTCGGCTCAGGTCATGATCCCAGGATGCTGGGATCGAGTCCAGCATCAGGTTCCTTGCTCAGCTGGAGCCTGCTTCTCCCTCTGCCTGCCGCCCCCCCCCCATATCCCATACAAATAAAAACTTAAATTTACAGAAAAACCTGAATAAGAATGTTCATATGGCAGCTTTATTCACAATGGCCAAAAATTGGAACCAACACAGAAGTCCTTCAACAGGTGAATGCGTAAACAAACATGGGACAACCAAACCAGACTACTACTCAGCAATGAAAGGATACAAACTATTGATACATGCAATAATTTGGATGGATCTCAAGGGAATTACACTGAGTGGGAGAAAAAGTCAGTCTCAATAGGTTATATATGGTATGATTCCATTTAATTAACATTTTGACATGGTAAGTTTAAAAAGCTGGAGAACAGACTAGTAAAGTCATGATTATAGGTACATGAATGGGGCGGAGGTACGTGGATGTTGTTATAAAAGGGCAACAGGAAGAATCCTTACGGGAATGGAACTGTTCTGTATCTTGACGGCGGTTGTGAATATACAGTGAAATTCCACAGAACTCCCCCAACACATACACCCATGCACAGAAAGGAGCGCATGTACAATTGTCAAATCTGAATAGACTCTATAGATTGTAACAATATTAATTTCCTGGTTTTTACATGGTACTATAGTTATACAGGCTGACACAATTAGCAGAAATTGGGTGAAAGGCACATGGGATAGAATATTGCTGTACATTTTTTTGGCAACTTCCTATAAATTATACTTATTTCACAATGAAAAGTTAAAATAAATGACTGAGAAATGACAGATTATAAAATGAGTGAAGAGCCAATATTTAAAAAGTTATTATAACTATATTCCATATGTGTAAAAATCTAAAGGAAAAAGGAAGCATGTTAGGTAGAAGAAGTAAAAAAAAATCTCCAAAATGGTAGAGATAAAAATACACTATGTACGACTAACGGAAGATTAAAAATTGCAACAGAACAAATCAGGGTGACAAAATATGAAAACACAGCAAAAGAAGTCAACCAAAATAAAACACAGAAAGAAAAAAAAAAACACTAAAATAAAATGAACAAAGCATCCATGAACTGTGTGGGACAAATTCCAATTGCCTAATATGTGTCAGTGGAATTTCCAAAGAAGAGACGGGGGAAAAAATATTTAATGAAATAATAGTTTCCAAGTTTCCAAATTATAATAAAACTATAAATACACAGATCCAAGAAGCTGAAAAAACCAAACCAAGACACATCATTACCAAAGTACCTAACACTAATATTACAGTAATATAGAGTAAATTTAAAAGCAGCCAAGAGGAAGGATATATTACATACAGAGGAACAAAGATGAAGACAGTAACAGAATTCTCAGTGGAAACTATACAAATCAGAAGACTTCATATCTTAAAAGACTGAAAGAAAAAAACTGTCAACCACAAATTCTACACTCACAGAAAGTATCTTTCAAAAATGAAGGCAAAATAAAGACTTTTTCATACATACAAAAGCTAAAAATCATCAACAGCAGACCTGTGCAAGTCCTTCAGGCTGAATAAATATAACAGATGGAAATCTGGATCTGCACAAAGGAATAAAGAGCATCAAAAATGGTTACAATGTAGGTAAATATAAAAATCTCTTTTTGGGGGGCACCTGGCTGGCTCAGTGGGTTAAAGCCTCTGCCTTCAGCTCGGGTCGTGGTCTTGGGGTCCTGAGATCAAGCCCCACTTCGGGCTCTCTGCTCGGCGGGGAACCTGCGTCCCCTTCTCTCTCTGCCTGCCACTTTGCCTACTTGTGATCTCTCTCCCTCTCTGTCAAATAAATAAATAAAATCTTTTTAAAAAATAAATAAAATAAATAAAAGTCTTTTTTTCTCATTATTCATATATTTTTAAAAAATTATAAACTATTCAAAGCAATAATTTTATATTGCAATTTATATATATATAAGTATATATATGCATGTGTGTATATAGATATACGTGTGTATAAAATAAATAAATCTTCAAAATACACACACACACACACACACACACACACACACACATAAAGTATATACCCAGAATAGGGCAATGGCCAGGAGGAAAGAAAAAGAAGTATACTTTTGTAAAGTTCTTATACTACACATGAAGCAGTATAACATTACCATGAAGTGGAATGCATAGCTGGAAAAATGGCAATCAACAGAAACTCACTTAGGAATCCTAGATACTGGGCTTTAAATCAGCCAATTTAAATAAGATCAAAAAAGGAAACTATGACTAAAGAATTAAAGGAAAAGTATAACGTTTAAACAGAATATTAATAGAAAGATAGAAATTATAAAAAGGAACCAAATAAAAATTTTGGAGTTGGAAAGTACAATAACAAAAATGAAAAACATAAGTAGAGGGGTTTGATACAAGATCTGAGCAGGCAGAAGGAAGAATTAACAAACCTGAAGCTAAGTCAATTAAGAATATCCAGTCTACGGGCACCTGGCTGGCTCACTCAGAAGAACATGCAAACCCTTGATCTTGGGGTTGTGAGTTCCAGCCCCACGCTGAGTGTAGAGATTACTTAAACAAATAAATAAAAACTTTAAAAACAACAAACAAAAAGAATATCCGGTCTGAGGAACAGAAGGAAAAAACTTAGCTAGGGCAGTGAGGCAATAAAAAGAAAGAAAAGGCATTCAGTCTGGAAAAGAAGTAAAACTTTTTCTATTTGCAGGGGCAGCTGGGTGGCTCCGTTGGTTGGGTGGCCAACCCTTGATCTGGAGGTCCTGGGATCCAGCCCCAAGTTGGGCCCCTTGTTCAGCCGGGAATCTGCTGGAGGATTCTCTCATCCTCTCCCTCTGCCCCTCCCCCCACTCATGCGTGCCCTCTCTCTAAAATAAATAAATAAATCTTCAAAAACAAAAAAAAAAGTTCTATTTGCAGATGACATCTTATATATAGAAATTTCTAAGGAATCCACTAAAAACTAATAAACAAGTTCAGCAAGGTTGCAAAATACAAGGTCAACATACAAAAATTGATTATATTTCTATACACAGGTAATGAATATTCCAAACATGAAATTAAGGAAAAAAGTCCATTTACAGTAGTAACAAAAATAATAAAATATTTAGGTATAATTTTAACAAGGAAGTATAATAGAATAGGATTAAAAAACTGTAATGCTTATATATTAAAAATTATAAAAAATCACTGATAGAAATTAAAGAACTTATTATTAAATAACGGGAAAGATGTCCCATGTTCATGGACTGAAAGATTTAATACTGCTAAGGTGGTAACACTCTCAAAACTGACCTACAGATTCAGTGCAATCCCTATCAAAATCCTAGCTTGAAGACATTGACAATCTGATCTTAAAATTCATATGGAAATGCAAGGGACCTAAAATAAACAATATAATCTTTTTTTTTTTTTTAGATTTTATTTCTTTGACAGAGAGAGAGACAGCAAGAGAGGGAATATAAGCAGGGGGAGTGGGAGAGAGAGAAGCAGGCTTCCTGCGGAGCAGGGAGACTGATACAGGACTCGATCCCAGGATCCTGGAATCATGACCTGAGCTGAAGGCAAACGCTTAACAACTGAGCCAACCAGGCGCCCTCTTTTTTTTTTTTTTAAGTAATCTCTACACCCAACATGGGGCTCAAACTCATGACTATAAGATCAAGAGTCACATGCTACCCAGGCGCACCAAACAACATAATCTTGAAAAAGAAGAACAAAATTGGAGGACTCACATTTCCTAATTTCAACCTACCACACAAAGACAGTAATCAGAACAGTGCTGCAGTGGAATAGAACTGAAAGTCCAAAAATAAACCTTTACATTTATGGTCAACTAATTTTCAAACAAGGAGGTCAAGACAATCGAACAGACCAAGGACAGTCTTCTCGACAAAAGGTGCTAGGACAAGTGGATAACTAAATATAAACGAATAAAGTGGGGCACCTGGGTGGCTCAGTGGGTTAAGCTGCTGCCTTCGGCTCAGGTTATGATCTCAGGGTCCTGGGATCGAGCCCCACATCGGGCTCTCTGCTCAGCAGGGAGCCTACTTCCCCCTCTCTCTCTGCCTGCCTCTCTGCCTACTTGTGATCTCTCTCTCTGTCAAATAAATAAAATCTTTAAAAAAATAAATAAATCAACGAATTAAGTTGGAACCATATATTATACACAAAAATTAACTCAAAATAGATCACAGACCTAAATTTAAGAGCTAAAACTATAAAACTCAATATGAAACACTGGAATAAATCTTCGTGACCTTTGGTTAGGCAAATCTTTCTTCTACATAACACTAAAAGCATAAGCAACAAAAGAAAAATCAGACCAGTAGACTTCATCAAATTTAAAACTTTTGTCTGTAAACAATACCATCAAGAAAGTGAAAAGACAACTCACAGAATAGGAAAAAATATCTGGAAATCATGTATCAAGTAAGGAACTTGTATCCATAATAAAGAACTCTTACAACTCAATTAAAAAAAAAGACAAGTTATCCAAAAAAAACGCAAACGATTTAAATATGCATTTCTCTAAATAAAATATACAAATGGCCAATAAGTACACGAAAAGAAGCTCAATTCAAGATCATCAGTCATCAGGGAAGTGCAAATCAAAATCATGATATTACTTGACACCCAAAGGATGGCTAGAATCAAAAGACACAAAATAAGTTTAGTAAGGATAGACAATTTGGGACCCTCATACATTGCTAGTGGGAATGTAAAATTATGCAGCCACTATGGAAGCAGTTTGACAGTTCTTCAAAAAGCTAAACGGAGTTACCCTATGATCCAGTAATTACATTCCTAGATACATACCCCAAAGAAATGAAAACATATATCCACACAAAAACTTATAAATGTTCATAGCAGCTTTATTCATAGTACCCAAAAAGTGGAAACAACCCAAATGTCTACCAACTGATGAATGGATAAGCTAAATGTGATATATCTACACGATGGAATATTATTTGGTCATAAAATGGAATAAAAGTACTGATACATGCTACAACTTCTATGAATATTAAAAATATTATGCTAAATGAAAGAAGTCAGACACAAAAGTTTCATATATTGTCTGATTCTTTTTGTAAGATATATCGAGAAGAGGCAAATCCACAGAGACAGAAAGCAAATTAGTGGTTACCAGGTGATGGGGTGACGAGGGAATGGGGAGTGATTATTTAATGAGTATGGGATGGTTCACACAATGATGAAAAAGTTTTGAAACTAGAGAAAGCTAGTGGTTGCACATCACAAATACACTAAATACCACTGAACTGTACACTAAAATTGTTAATTATAAGTTATGTGAATTTCATAATTTTTTAAAAAAGAAATTACTTAAGGGGGGAAAAAAGTATATGCCCATACAAAGATTTATACTAAATGTTCACAGCATAACTTTTAGCTGCCAAAAACTGGAAACAACCCAAATGTGCATCATCAAAACACAAATGGATAAACAAACTGTGTTACAGCTGTACAATGGATCACTACTCAGCAATAAAAATGAACTACTGATACATGCATCAACATAGATGAATCTCAAAATAATTATGCTTAGTAAAAAAAGCCAAACAAAAAATAAATAAATGTGAGAGTATATACTTTACAATTCCATTTACATAAAATTCTAGACAATGCAAACTGTTCTATAGTGACAGAAAGTTGATCAGTGTTTGCCAAGAGAACACAGAAGTTGAGGAAAGTATTAAAAATGGGGATAAAGGAACTTGTGGAGGTGATATTTTCATTATCTTCACTGTGGTAACAGTTTCATGGGTGAACAACACATATGTCGAAACTTAACAAACTGTACACTTTTAATATGTTCAGCTGACTGTATGTCAATTATAGCTCAAGATCTATTTTGAAAAAGATGGGGAAAGGGAAAATAGGGCAATGTATTCATGCTGGCCACTCAATGACTGATAAGGGAGTGGTAAAAACAGTTTTACTTTACTTTGATGAGTGTACAAACAACACCTGGCAAAACTGTACATGGGAGAACCACTCACAGCAGCATATAAATTTGAATTTTTGTAAATTTACAAATACTTCTATTAACCAACATTATAATATCAGAGATGCTGAATCTTCATTTTTGACTGATTTTCAAATAGTGCTAAAAACCCTCTCAGTTCAGGCAAGTACTACATTAGCATGATCTGTAAATAAACATTTAGACATACCAAGAAAGCGCCTACAAGAAGCCCTTATATTAAGGTTCCTTCAAGTTAAAACACCTGTGAACAGTATTTCACGTGTGAAGAAAACAACACAAAAGATTCCTATTACCCATACTAATAATCTTTTAAGAATCCCCCCATTAATATCTATTAACTTTTTGTAAGATAAAGTAAATATTTTGTAACATAAATATAGATATTCACTCAAATAAATTTGAACTATTTCAAACTTATTATCTACTTTCTAAAAAGTTAGAAAAGCCTTAAAGTTAAAACTTTAAATTGGATTTTTCTTTACCAAAAAGTATGTTCATTGTTTCAAAGACAAACAAAAAGTATGATGTATTCAGTAGTGGGAAAAGTTATAGAAATGAGGGTGACGTTCAGTCAAAACTACTTTACATTCATGTATTTATGACAGGTTAGGAATGACGTCATCTAATCCAAGCTACCATCATCTCTCACTTCGACTACAGCAGTAGTCTTTTTTATTTCTTAATTCAAGTGAACTCAGTCTTGATATACTCTAGTCTCAGTTTCTTCATCTATTAAATGGGTACAAATACACTTCCAACCTCACGAAGTTGCATGACAATTAAATGAGAATACAGGTATAGCACTGAGTTTGTTGCCCAGCACACAGAAAGTGCTCTATAAATGTTACCTATTATTACCTGAATAAATGTTCAGCCTCCATGAGTCCAGTGCTGGAATGGCATCACATATAAGAAACAAGTCTAACCTCAAAAAAAAAAAAAAATAAGTTAAAGGCAATTTAAATCTTAATATATTGAGACTCCCAAAGAAAATAAAAATATCCATTCCAAAATCCACAGCAGCTTCTTTTTTTGTTTTTTAAGATTTTATTTATTTGAGAGACACAGAGAGACAGAGCGCGCACATGAGCAGGGGCGGGGAGAGGGAGCAGCAGACTCCCCACTGAGCAGGGAGCCCAATTTGGGGCTTGGTCCCAGGACCCGGAGATCACGGCCTGAGTCAAACACATACACTTAACTGACCAAGCCACCCAGGTGCCCCACCACACCAGCTTCTTCGTATCTTCTCTCCCAATTCCTTTTGCTCACAATGTTTCTCATAACCTGAACCCTCTATATCCATTCCTTTTTATTCTGAAATCCATTGATTTAACACACAGTTTTTTAAATTTTTATTATTTTTTTAAGTAAACTCTGTGCCCAATGTGAGGCCTTGAACTTACAACCACAAGATCAAGAGTCGCATGCTCTGGGGCGCATGGTGGCTCAGTGGGTTGAGCGACCAACTCTAGGTTTCCACTCAGGTCATGGTTTCAGGGTCTTGGATCAAGCCCTGCGTCGGGCTCCAGGGTCAGTGAATAGTCTGAGATTCTGCCTCTCCCTCTCCCTCTGCCCCTCCTCCGGTTTGCACTCATACTCTCTAAAATAAATAAAATCTCTAAAAAAAAAAAAAAAAAAAAAGAGTCACATGCTCTACCAACTGAGCCACCTAAGTGCTCCTACCTATTCCTATTTTCAATTCACAATACAACACTCTGCTCATTTGGCTCTTTCTCCTGTAATGATACCCTCTTCTTATAAACAGTTCTTGGTCCACTTTCTAATATAAGTTAATCATCCAGTCTTATTCCTTGAAATTCTTCAGCTGTTTTCTACCCATTATCCTTTTATACAAGACAATTCTTGTATAACTGAGCTAGCAGATAGGGAATCTCTCTCAGTAGATGAGAAGAATATAGAGAAGCCAGAGATAGAATTTTCTTCTGTGAGTAGAAATAAATATTACAAACACATAATTTAGTATCTCCTCTCTCTGACTACAATATTATTGTTATTATTGCTATTATAGGACTCTGAGAGCTGGCTGCTGCTTAATCCACAATAGAAACTCTGAGTGCTGAATGCCACCACTAGAACCCTTCATATGCCAAGCCAGTCTGTGTTCTTGGAACCCTCGAAATACCTAAGCCCCACTGTGTCCTATGCTGAAGTAAAGAGTATCCCTAACTCTTCATTTTGTTTTACAACTCTACCCATGAGTATCACATCGCTAAAGTCTGCCTTTCCAATATCATACCAAGATTTCTATGAAAAAGCTCTCTGGTTTCTTTACAGCCCCTGCACCTTAGGGTTCTGGCATTAGAGATGTGTGGTAGTTTGGTTAGGGTTGGGAGGCATGACCAGGATATCGCCCTTCCCCTTCTTCACCACCAACCTTGTCCTAAAACACTGTCTGCACGGTAATTGTTTTTTCCCCCAGGAAATACCTTATTCTCCCTTATGCGAAGAAAGTACTAGTTGCCTTTCCCCACAGGCCCTCAAGTTGTGCCCAGATGTGCCTGATTTTTAAGTGGGCATAGTGAGTTCATGCTGAGAGCCCTGCCATACCAAGAGTTCTCTCTCCAACTCGGAGTTAGAGAATCAAGAGCAACATAATTCAAAACACACACTAGTACTTATTGATGTTACGGTTTTCTTGCCCTATTTGTAATTTTATCAAAATTAAAAGTGGAGTACTTTCTGAAAGAAGTTCAATTCCTTTCTGCCATCCATCCTCCATAACCCCCATAGAGTTTGCAGGTTTTTAATAAAATGCAATAGTCTCTTAACTAATCTCTCTACTTCCTCTCTCGGCACTCTGCTATCTATTCTCCCCAAAGAAGCATGAGTCATCTTTTAAAACTGTAAATCAGATCATTTAGCTTTCTTCATCAACCAGCTTCTTTCTACCAATGGTTTTCCATCATTCTAAGTGAGGTCTACAAAACCTACAAAATCTGGCTCCTGCCTATTCTTGAACATACCAAACTGCATACTCCCCGTGAGGCCTTAGTATTTGCTGTTCCTCCTGCCCAGAACACTCCTCTCCCATCAGGAAATGCTGGTTCTGCCTCCCTTCAAGTAATAGTTCACACACCACTATAAAAAAGTCTTCCTGACCATCCCATCTGACTATCCCCCTCTCCCTTACTCTCAATCACATCACCACATCTATTTTCTTCATACTACTCACCATAATCTGTAATTATTTATTTGAAAATTGCCTATTTTCTCAAATGAAAATGTAAGTTCTTCGAGGACAGAAATCTTGTGTGTCTTGTTCCTATCTGTTCCTCCCATGTGAAATAGTGCCTGACACATAAACACTGTAACGTTTTCTAATTTTCTGATTAATTTACAAAGCTAAGTACTACCTCTGAGATAAACTTTGGGTTTTTTGTTTTGTTTTGTTTTTAAAGATTTTATTTATTTATTTGACAGAGAGGAGAAAGATCACAAGTAGGCAGAGAGGCAGGCAGAGAGAGAGGGGAAAGCAGGCTCCCCGCTGAGCAGAGAGCCCAATGCGGGGCTCGATCCCAGGACCCTGAGATCATGACCTGAGCCGAAGGCAGAGGCTTTAACCCACTGAGCCACCCAGGCGCCCCTAAACTTTGGTTTTTAAAAAAAAAAAATTGTAAACTTATTTATACAGCCAGGGCGCCTGGGTGGCTCAGTCATTTAAATGTCATGATCCTGGGGGTCCTGGAATCGAGTTCCACATCGGGCTCCTGGCTCAGTGGGGAGTCTGCTTCTCCCTCTGCCCTGCCTCCCTGCTCGTGATCTCTTTCACTCTCTCTCCCTCTCATTCAAATAACTATAAAAAATTTTTAAAAATTAAAATTAAAAAATAAACTTATTTGTACAGCCAATAGGATGGCCAAGCCATCAAAACCCTGTGTTCTTATCTTCATTCTAACAAACTGCCTTGTATTCTCAGCTCCCCTTCTTTCTCTGAAGATAAAATTTGCACTCAGAAAATAAGACGGCAATCTTATCTGTGAGACCCAAACCCAAGATTCTCAGGCAGCAGCAACTGACAAAGATCTGGTTACCAGCACTGTACTAAGGAGTCCCTCACAACCCAGAAAAACCAGGTTAAACTGACGCAAGGTGCAAATGCCTGCGAGAGAACACAGTTGATAAAGAGTTCTGTGAAGCACTCCAAATGCCCTGAAGATAACCTCACAAGAGCAGGAAGATTCAGTTCAGCCATCTGACTGGTGGTAAGTTCTGTAAAGCCTTAATAATGACCCTGTCACCAGGAAAACAGATACTGTGCCCTAGCCTTCTAATCAGCTGCATTTAGCAGCCAACATCCATCTTTTGCAATAAAATGCCACCTCGAGAGTTTCTATTCTCATCAAATTATCACAAGTCTGGGAAACAGATAAATCAGAAACTATACTTAACAAATCTACTTCTCTGGGACCCAAGACAATTGATTAAACTTACTAGGAAAAGCAGAATAAATAGCCTCCAGTCACCTGGAGACAGTGTTAAAGATCCTAACAACTATAACACTTGAGCACACCAAAATGGCTGTAATCTGCAAACCAGCCACGTGTCACTTCCAATAGTACTCCTACACTGAAAGTGACCTTCCCACTCCAAAATAAATAATGTTTAAAGTCAGGTGAATCTTGAACAATGACTCTGACTTTTCTCTAAAATAAGGGCTATGACAGCTACCTTAATGAGAGGCCCAATAAATTCAGGGTAAGGGGCTCATTGCACTGACACTGTCACCTCATCTAGGACTTCAGCTGATTCATCCTGATGGGCTGACAGGTCACTGACATCTGCACCTTGCCCAAGATTCTTGTTTATTTCACATATAAAAACACTGTCTCCTCAAGACAACTGCAGTCCAGACCCCTTCTCCTGCTGTAGAGCCTTTCCCTTCCAGACTTCACTGAGACCTTGGAAAAACAGTTGTCAATTCAGGCTCATATTAGTAACTCTAGATGGCTAACGAGGCATTGAAGAGATGGGAATAGAGCTCATAAAAGGACCAATGTTAACATTCAGGTCTTACTAGTTTTTTAAAAAAAGGATGTAAAAAGAGATCAAAATCACCAGGGAAGAAACTAATCTCTTCATCATTAACAGATGCTTGTTATTATTATGATAATTGGGAAACAGTCACAGTCAGGACCTGAAAATGTCTGGTCCTTGGCCACACCAAGTAATCACAGAAGACATCCTTTAAGTAAGCTTTGTTCTAACACAAACTTCAAGAAGAAATACAAGGCAATGATTAAAAAAACCCCACAAACTATCCACTCCATTTAAAAGGAGTGATGGAAGGAAGGGAGGAAGAGAGAGAAAAAGAGAAAGAAAGAAAGGAACAAGGAAGAGCAATAAATGCCCAATGCTGTAGATCAAACATGGCCACAAATTATTTGCAGCAATTCCCATCAAAAAGTGGAGTTCAGGGGCGCCTGGGTGGCCCAGTGGGTTAAAACCTCTGCCTTCGGCTCAGGTCATGATCTCAGGGTCCTGGGATCGAGCCCCGCATTGGGCTCTCTGCTCAGCAGGGAGCCTGCTTCCCCCTCTCTCCCTGTCTGCCTTTCTGCCTACTTGTGATCGCTCTCTTTCTGTCAAATTAATAAATAAAATATTAAAAAAAAAAAAGTGTAGTTCATTTCCTCACCCCTTGAATCTGATCTGGCCTTGTGACTTGTTTTGTCTGATAGAATATGGCATGAATGACACTGTGCAATTTCTGAGCCCCGGCCTTAAGAAACCTTGCAACTTCCACTTTCACTCTCCTGGGACCTAGTCACTGTGCAAGGTAGCCAAGACAGACTGCAGGAGAGACCAAGGCACCCTGGATGACAGCTCCAGCCTAATGATGGACAACGCCGGAGTGAGGCTATCCAGATACAACCAGCCCCCAGCCAACCTGCCAACTGACCACGAACACATGAGTAAGCCCAGCAAATTCCATGTGCAATAGAAGCAAGCCAAATGAGCCCTGCCCAAACTGCCAGCCCACTTAATCATAAGCAAATAAACAGTTACGGGGTTTTGTTTGTTTTTTGGTTTTTTAAAGATTTTATTTATTTGACAGAGAGAGAGAGAGCACAAGCAGGGGGAGAGGAAGGCAGGGGGAGATGGAGAAGCAGACCCCCCACTGAGCAGGGAGCCCTATGTGGGGCTCGATCCCAGGACCTTGAGATCACAACCTGAGCTGAAGGCAGATGCTTAACTGACTAAGCCACCCAGGTCCCCTAATAAATAGTTGTTTTAAGCCACTAAGATTTGGAGTGGTTTGGTCGACAGCAACAGGTAATGGAAACACCTGCAATCAGCTGAGACTAATTCAAAACATCAGTAGTGACACACTCAAAAGCACCATGTACGTTCCCATTATGAAAGGAAACTAGAATCTCTAAATAATAATATATAAAATCACTCCTCATAGATAAGACATATATCACAGATTCCCAGCAAAACACTCATTAATAAATTCGTTCCAGCATCTATCCTACACATAAACACCTGCAGAAGATATGTGCAAATATACGTATCCCACAAAGGACTCATATATAAGATATACAAAAAATTTCTACAAATCAATAAGAAAAAGACAAACAGCCCAATTTTTTAAATGGACAAGATTTGAAAGCACTGGGGCACCTGGGTGGCTCAGTCAGTTGAGTGTCTGCCTTCGGCTCAGGTAATGATCCTGGAGTCTGGGGACTGAGCCCCACACTGGGCTCCCTCCTCTGCAGGAAGCTTGCTTCTCCCTCTCTCTCTCCTCCCCACCCCCCTTGTATATTCTCTCTCTCTCTCTCTCTCTCTCTCTCTCTCTCTCTCTCGCATAAAAAGAAACAAAATCTTAAAAAAAAAAAAAAAAAAGAGTTGAAAGCACTTCACAAAAGAGGATCCTTAAAAGGCCAATATCCATATAAAGATACTCCACTTCAGTGGTCATCAGGGAAATGCAAATTAAAGCCACAAAGAGACATCACTACATCCCCAACAGCTACAATTAAAAGGACTGACAATACTAAGTATAGTCAAAGATGTAGCACAAACAGAACTCTCATACAATAAATTAATATAACCACTTTGGAAAACTGGTAGTACTTATATCCCATGAACTAGCAATTCCATTCCTGAGCATATAACCAGAGTGCTTACATCAATGAAGACAAAGACACGCACAAAGTGTTCACAGCAGCATTATTCATAACAGTCCCAAACTATAAACGACTCAATAGAAAATTTATGGAATAGTCAGAAAATGAAGTATTACCTAGCAATGATAAAGAACCACTGCTATATGCAACTACATTCATGAAATTCAAAGACAATGTTAAGCAAAAAAGACACAAGAGTATATACTATATGATTCTATTAACATGAAATTCAAAAACAGATTAAAACTAATCTATGGTAAGAGAAGTCAGATTACTGATTCTTCGGATACAAGAGTATTTGAGGGGACAGCTTATAACTTACACGATGACGGATGCAGCTGGTTGTGCACCTGACCAGCCAGCCAGCCAAAAGATGCTGCTAGGCTTAGTCCTGCTTTAGGAAGGACACATTCTAACCCCTGCCCTGGTTTGTACAGCCTGGCCTTCTGTGGTTCCATGACCAAGTCAGTGCCTTAGTTAAAAACCTCATCATTTTCCACTGGCCTCCTTATAAAAGACACACTAGGGCAACGGTGATCTTTAAAAAATACGAGGGCATAATTCACCCACACCTCTACCATATACACACTCCCCTCCTCAAAATCCTTCAAAGACTCTCCATTTCTTATAGGATAAATTCAGCACTCTTTAGCAGTATACTTAAGTTCCTTTATGAGCTAGTCCAACTACCTATTTTCTTTCTCTCCATATATCCTGAGTTCCACAACAAAATGCTTGTAGCTGACCTAAAAGCTATTCTTTTTTCTCTCCTCAGTATCTCTAGCTATGTAATGCATGCCCTACCTAGAATAGCAGTTCTCAAAGTATGGTCCCAGGAGGCCTAAGAGGGCCACTATTTTCACAACGAGATCTTATTTTTCATAACAACATTAAGAGGTTATCTTTTTCACCATGGTGAAATGGTAAGTATAATTGCCATGGCCTTAGCAAAAATCAACGCAGGGGTATCAAACTGTACTAGTACTATCATATTCTTTACCACCTCACACCTGCAGTTTAAAAAAGAAAAATTTTAGGGGCACCTGGGTGGCTCAGTCATTAAGCATCTGTCTTTGGCTCAGGTCATGATCCCAGGGTCCTGGGATCGAGTCCCGCATCAGGCTCCCTGCTCAGTGGAGAGCCTGCTTCTCCCTCTCCCTCTACTGCTCCCCCTGCTTATGCACTCCCTCTCTCTCTCTCTCTGTGTCAAATAAATAAAATAAGATCTTTAAAAAAGAAAAATTTTACTTATAAATGTCCTTGATAAAGCAGTAAAAAAATTTTACTAAATTTCCACTGTTGAGTACATGTCTTTTTGAAAATCGGAATGGCAAAATGGGAAGTATAAACCAGTTCTGCAGCATATCAATCAAAGAACAATAATTGTCTCAAGGAAAAGCAACTGCGCTGCAAGCTAAACCAGCCACTTTTTTCATGGGATACTATTACTTCCTGAGTAAGCAACTGACAGGCAAACTTGGGTTATGTGACAATGTTCTTCACAAAAATGAACACAGTGAGCCTGTTCCTTCAAAGAAAATAAATGATAGTATTTGTAGTCAGTGATAAAATTCAAGCTTTTCAGCTAAAATCAAAATTTTGAAAAAGTGTATCTTCTGTGAGCTTGACAACTTCTTAATACTTAAGACGTTTCTGATGGGGGCACCTGGGTGGCTCAGTTGGTTAAGCAACTGCCTTCAGCTCAGGTCATGATCCTGGAGTCCCAAGATCGAGTTCCACGTCAGGCTCCCTGCTTGCGGGGAGTCTGCCTCTCCCTCTGACCTCACCCCTCTCATGCTCTCTCTCTCTCAAATAAATAAAATCTTAAAAAAAAAAAAGACTTTCTGATGAAATGACAGTGATATTCATGAGTGTGATTTTTTTACTTGTATAGTGAACTGTGTCAAACATTTGGAAGGTCTGCATAACTTGGTGACCAATATTTTCCAATTGACCAATTCATGATAATTTAAAATCATACGTGGGTAAAAGATCCATTCAATGTACAAAATAAATGAATTTTTTATTTTGTCACTAAGTACCAAAGTCACTAATACAAAAGTTCATTAATATGGTTTCAGATTCTACACTGCAACTAACCTTTAAAGAACTACTTACTACATGTTGAGTTTGGGTATAGTATAAAGAATATCCAATTACCCAAAGATATTAAAATACTTTTCTATTTTCCAACTATGTATCTTGGAGCCTGGAATTTTTTTTTCAAATACTTCAACCAAAATTACACATTCCAACACACTGAATGCTGATGCAGATGAGAATGCAGCTGTCTTCTATTAAGCCAAACATTAAACAGATTTGCAAAAATGTAAAACCATGTCTGTCCTTCTCAATAAATCTTTTGTTTTAAAAAAGTTTTTCAGGGCACCTGGGTAGCTCAGTTGGTTAAGCATCTGCCTTTGGCTCAGGTCATGATCCCAGGGTCCTGGGATCGAGTCCCGCATCAGGCTCCCTCCTCAGTGGGGAGCCTGCTTCTCCCTCTCCCTCCGCCTACTGCTCTGCCTACTTGTGCTCTCTGTCAAATATATAGGTAAAATCTTAAAAAAAAAAAAAAAGTTTTAAAAAAAGGTTTTTTCATGTGTTATATATATTAATATGTAAGGAACTTACTATTATTTTAATAAATTAATATTTAAATATTTTCCTAGTTTTGATATCCAATAAATACTGGCAAATATAACCCACATAAACAAAAGTTCTTTGAAGTTTATAATAATTTTTCAAAGAATTGAGAGGTCAGACACCAAAAAGTTTGCTAATTTAGAATTTGCCCTGCCGCTCTCATCCTTCAAGGCCCTTAGAGCTTAGGTAAAGTTAATCTGCTATATTTGCTTATAGTGGAGAGCAAAGACTACACTCTCTCATAGGCACTCAATTAATGGTGTGTTAAAAGAAGGCTAAATGTAATTTGATGCCTATGCCAAGTGCTCCACTATAAATACACATGGATAAAAAAATTTCAAATTGGCTATTTTGTATATATCTACCATAACCAAATCTTCTATCTCAAATCTGGAATCAATTGCTGGTAGAAATGTAAACTGCCAGGGCACCTGGGTGGCTCAGTTGGTTGAGCATCTGCCTTTGGCTCGGGTCATGATCTCAGGGTCCTGGAATCTAACCCTGCTCAGCAGGGAACCTGCTTTTCCCTCTCCATCTCCCTCTGCCTGTTGCTCCCCTTGCTTGAGCGTGCTTGCACGCTCTCTCTCTCTCTCTGTCAAATAAGAAAATAAAATCTTAAAAAAAAAAATGTAAACTACCTACACTCTTATTTTTTATGCCTACATTTTTAGAACAAAATTTTACACTATGTTTAAAAATTACAAAAGTATACATTTTTAGCAATTTACCTTAAGAATTTATTATTCCAAATATGGAAAATGACATATGTATAAGGTTATTCATGCAGAACTCTTTGTAATTGCAAAAGATTGGGAAAAAATCAAAATTCTCTTTAATAGCAGAATTATAAAATAAGCAGTACAAATATAACCTGTAATACTCTTTAGACATACACAAGAATAAGGAAATTCTTGTACTTATAAGTTATACTACTAAGTAAAAAAAGCAAGACATAAAACCATTTTTGTAAAATGGGGGAAACAGATTATATATATTTACATATATATTATATTTTATGCTTATAAAAACATAGGATGCAGGGAACATGGGTGGCTCAGTCAGTTAAGCATCTGCCTTTGGCTCAGGTCATGATCTCGGGGTCCTGGGATCGAGCCCCGCATAGGGCTCCCTGCTCAGTGGAGAGTCTGCTTATCTCTCTACCTCTGCTCCGCCCCCTGGCTTGTGCGCGCGTGTGCTCTCTCTCTCTCAAATAAACAAATAAAAATCTTTAAAAATGTTTTGATTTAAATTTTTAAAAAAAGAACATAGAATGCACAAAAATGGGTAATAAACAGGTAATATTGGTTACCTCTGGAAAGAGGAACTGACCAGTTTGGGTTATAGAAGCAAGAAGAAAACTTCACTCTGCTTTTTTCTGTCCTCAGAAATTTGAACCATGTAAATATAATACCAATTTAAAAAGTAAATCTAAAAATATGTAAAAATCTTCATTTCACAGAAGGAATAACTTATCTTTTTTTCCTCTAGCCTCAAAAAATATCGACCCCTAATTTTTAACTCTATGTTCAGTTCTGCCTAAACTAAGTAACTATAATTGACATAAAAACAGAAGCTACCACTATGAAGCCTCTGAATTAATGTGTTAAGTGGTTAACTAGTGATTTGGGGGGAAGGTCGGGGTTTTCACCTTTTACCTTATATACTTCTGAATTATTTAAATTTCTTACAATGAGTACATACCACTTTTGTAATTTGAAAAATGTCAAGATTGAAGACATTATATAAAAAAAACTATAGTTCTGACTTTGAATTGAAAATATTGATATGTACTTGTGATACAGTTTCTTTAAAAAATAAAAAGCCACCTTGGGGCTCCTGGGTGGCTCAGTCGTTAAGCGTCTGCCTTCGGCTCGGGTCATGATCCCAAGGTCCTGGGATCGAATCTCGCATCAGGCTCCCTGCTCAGCAGGAAGCCTGTTCTCCCTCTCCCGCTCCTCCTGCTTGTGTTCCCTCTCTCGCTGTGTCTTTCTCTGTCAAATAAATAAATAAAATCTTAAAAAAAAAAAAGCCACCTTATTTCCTAGCCTTGTTCACTGAAAACAGAAAGAAACAATGACCAACCCACTAAGCAATCAGTACCTCTTACACACAGATTTGTCTCTAAACTTCATTTCCACAAAACAGAGAAGCTATCATAGCTAACAGGAACACATCAAAAAGACCCCCCCAAAAAAAAAGGCTGGAGCCACCCTGAAGAAGCTTCCATTTGCAAGATGAGGCAATCAATGAAACATCAATACAGATAAAACTGAAATGGACTAAAACAAATAAATATTAAACTGCATTTTATAACAACAATTAAAAAAAAACACTTATCAACCACCTTTGCAGGATGTTAGTGAACAAAGTCATTATTTTGAATACCGTAATAACTGTTAATTAAAAGAAAGACTCAAGTATTTGTCTCACCTTTCCTGTGCAAGATGTACCTCACAGTAACCAAACAGGTGACGGAGAAGATATCTCTTTATAAAAACATTCCAGCTAAAATAAATTAAGAAATGACAGAATTTGAGTATCACCATTTTATAACCCCTAATGAAGTTCAATGAAGTAAAGGAAATGTCAACAATGATCATCAATAGCTGCTGATATCATAAAAATTAAACTAACAGACATCACACACCTCCTCCTAATAGAAGTGCACTCTGAAGTATTCTAGCCAAAAACACTGAATCTGAATCTGGTCAAGCCTCTAGATGTAACTGCCAATTTGAAGGAAATACAGAGGATAGAGAAACATGTTAAATGACACTACTATGTTAATCACCAAACCCATCTGTGGGAAACTAATGAAGAGACTCAGTTCTTCAACAAATAAACTGCAAAGAAAAAAGGTGCCGGGGGGGGGGGGGCGTATCTTTTAGATTGAGACTTTAAAAATGCATTGACCAAATACAAGGTACAGACTTTATTTGGATCCTTTTTTTTTTTTTTTATTTGAAGCCTGTTTTAAACATATAGTCTGTTTTAAAAACTTATGATACAATCAAGGAAATAGGAACACTAGATATGTATTAAGAAATTACTGTTCATTATTTTAGATGTACAAATAGTATTGGTATTATGTTTCTTAAAGACCTTATTTTTTAGGGGCGCCTGGGTGGCTCAGTGGGTTAAAGCCTCTGCCTTCGGCTCAGGTCATGGTCTCAGGGTCCTGGTATTGAGCCCTGCATTGGGCTCTCTGCTCAGCAGGGAGCCTGCTTCCCCCTCTCTCTGCCTATTTGTGATCTCTCTCTCTCTCTCTCAAATAAATAAATAAAGTCTTAAAAAAAAAAAAAGACCTTATTTTTTAGAAATATATACTGAAATATTTATGGATGAAATAATATGTCACAAATTTGCTTCAAAACAATCAGGAAGGGGGGGTTGGTAGGAGATAGATGAAACCATGTTAGCAATAAGCTGTTAACTGTATATGGGGGTTCATTTTACTATTCCCACTGCCTTTGGATGTTTGAAATTTTCCATAATAAAGTTCTTTAGAAAGCAAATCTCAGGGTGCCTGGGTGGCTCAGTCAGTTAAACATCTAACTCTTGGTTTCAGCTCAAGTCATGTGTTGTGGGATTGAGCCCCACATCCGGCTCCACACTCAGTGGGGAGTCTGCTTAAGGATTCTCTCCCTCGGCCCTTCCCCCCCCACTCTCTCAAATAATCTTTTTTTTTAAGATTTTATTTATTTGAGAGAAAGAGAGGGTGAGCATAAGCAGGGGGAGGGGCAAACGGAGAGGGAGAAGCAGGCTCCCTCTTAAGCATGGAGCTGGATGTGGGGCTCAATCCCAGAACCCTGATATCATGACCCAAGCCAAAGGCAGATGCTTAACTAACTAAGCCACCAGGAGCCCCTCATAAATCTTCAAAAAAATGTTTTTAAATAAAGAATAAAAAGCAAATCCCCAAAATGAAATATATATATATTTGAAATACAACCAGTGAAATGAATTTGGATAGTAATCTTCTATTGAACCCCAGTTCAATACCTACCTCTTTCTCTACCTTTCTATATTGGTTTCTCTCTTTCCTTTTGTGTTTCTTTGTACTGAACAATTAGACTCAACTAAATTATACTGCATTGTTTTATTACAGAATCTAATCCATTATATCTACTGTTGTTTTGATCATCAAATGTTCATGTTTTATCTCCACAGCCAGCAAGGTCCTTTAATACACACAAAAATTTTAGATTCCACAGCCCTAGAATGATGCTGAGCATTCTAACAGTCCTGAGTACCTTATGTGACACTTAAGTTATCTCTGGAAAACCCCAGGACCTATGGAAAAATGTAATATTCTTTGTCAACATAAGGGCCACTTTGTGGTAAAATTAAGTTTTTATTCTAGTAAAAGCATGTGATACTTTCTTCAAATTTTACAGAGATCCCTTTTGTGACATCAAAATGCTATTTCTAGCAAGTTTAGGCAAGCTAATAAGCACAAGTTTTTCCTTCCAGAATTCGAATGGGCATATATTTATACTCTTTCAAAGAAACAGAATTATATGTTACTAGGGGCTTTTTCTTAAAGATTTTATTTATTTATTTGAGAAAGAGAGAGTGCGTGTGAGAGAAAGAGAGCATGAGCAGGGGGGAGAGGCAAAGGAAGAGGGATATGCAGACTGCCCACCCGAGGGGGAGCCCAACTCAGGCAATCCCAGGACCCTGGGATCATGACCTGAGACAAAGGCAAACACTTAACCAACTGAGCCACCCAGTGGCTATATGTTACTAGGTTTAAATACAAATTTTGTTAGTTAAGTGATTGGTTAAATACGTTCAAGTCATTTAATAAAACTTCAGCTGCAATATAAAAAAAAGATCTTATCCAAAAAAATAGTCTCGAAACCCAGGAAACAACTCACTACCTAACTGGAGACTAATCAAGAGTGCTAGAAAATAAATCTTTTGGGGGCGCCTGGGTGGCTCAATTGGGCATCTGCGTTGAGCTTAGGTCATGATCCTGGGGTCCCGGGATTGAGCCCTACATGGGGCTCCCTGCTCGGCTGGGAGCCTGCTTCTCCCTCTCCCTCTGTCCCTCCCCCCTGCTTGTGCTCAATCTCTCTCTCAAATAGATAAATAAAATCTTTGAAAGAAAGACAGACAGAAAGAAAAAAGAAAAAAAAAGAAAGAGAGAAAGAAAGAAAGAAAGAAAAAAGAAAGACAAACCATCCTGCTACCTCCTTCATAATATTTTGTCTCATAAATAGTAAATTCTTTGAGGACAGCTCATTTCTCCAAGGAACAAGGTACCTCACTTCTAGAATTCATCTATGGAAGCCCCAGCAGGAAGGGAAGGGAAAAAAAGCACACAGGCTTAATTTAATGAGAGTAATGTATGGATTTGTTGTCAGTTTTTTTACATTTCACCATTTGTATAAATCTAGGGTCAGAAAAAAACATACATTCCATTTGTATGGATTTTTCTTGGTTTATAATAATTTTATTGGCATTTTCCTAGCATCCTTAAAATGTCTTACTATAGAGGCAACAAAGTCCTATATTTCCACTAGCCAAATCAGGTAGTAAACACATTATATTCACTCTAAATGTAAAATCTTACTCTATTTTAACTTATATTTAAATTAGTTACTTAAAATAACCATTCCTTTTATTTCCTTTTTCTTTTGTTGAAGTCCTACCAACTCCATCAACAGATTTTCACATTTCATGTACAGTTAAACATACATGGAATTAGTTCCTCCTCAAAATATTCCACAAAATTCTGAATTCACACACATGCAAAACAATTCCATGCCCTAAAATTCACCCGCAAGTACCTGATCTCTAGCTCAGATGTAACGCCCCATCCAACCAGGTAAAGTATAAGAACTGTATTTATCAAGCATAATTTAGGAGACAATAAGGAAAGAATAGTGAGTAGCTTCCAGCAACTCAGCCAGGAGGGGAAAAAATTATTTCCTCCACACCCAGAGCCTAGGCTCTAACAAGTTTTCAGCAACAATCAAATAAAATTCTCAGAACAGTCCTAACTTTTCACTGGACTCTGTATTAATTAAGTAGCCTGAGCGACAGTGCAAAAATTAATTTGAAGCAATCTTTCCTCTTCTTTACTCTGAAAAGCTGAATATTGTCTGTCTTGACTATTAAAATCCCCAGAGATTTCAGTTCTGCAGGAGCTCTACATGGTTCTAAATTTAGACAAGTAATAGAAATAGTTGGAAGGCAGGCAATTCATTTTAATATCTGAACTTTTATGTTGCCAGGCAGCTAATTTCTTAAGTAATCTTAGAGCAGTCATCCACATAAAAGAATAAATATATAAGCCATATAATCACTGATAGGCTAGTAATGGTGTTAATTAAAATATTATCTATAACTTCTGGAAATGACCAACACTCCCCTCCCTCCAAAAACAGGCTGTATTTCCTCCACAAGGAAAACGGGATTTTAAATATTTCAACAGAACATGTTAATAGCACATCATCACTTTCCTTACAGCTTATTTATGTTTCCACACCAATGGAACTTATAGATAGGTTTAATGGGTTTCCCTTCAACATAAAATGTTTTTGTGGACGGAAGTGACATATCTCGTTTCACGTAGAGTCCTAGAGCAGGATGTTATCAAGCTCCTGGACCATAAGCGATTGGGGCATACCAGATCCCAATCCTAAGGCTATTCTGGATTCTCTAAAACATTAGACCTCATAAGGAGCCATAAAACCATACTCCAACAGAAGTGTTCAATACAATAAACACCCTAACCATGCCAGTTTTCCTACATTGTACTCAAAGTCCAATTGTAAAATATATATACAGGTGAATGCAAGTTCAGGTTCAAAGCACTAAGTATGAAAGATCTGGTTTGGAGTTACCCTATCCAAAGACATTTTAATTCAGACAGCAGAAGATAGAAAGAGGGAAACAACTCTTAAGTGGCTGCACTACAGGAAGAAAAGATCTGGATTACATGAGAGTAAGAAGGATATGAAAACTTATTTTCACCTTCACACCAAGTTTGGAAAAAAATCAATACAATGCCAATTTTCTGCACAATACCTTCCCTCCCATGGCAAGTGATCAGAGTTGCCTCTAACAGACTTCATTCTGACAAATAATTCAGTTTAGACATTTTTTTGTCAGGTACATCTGGGAAGACACAGAAGGGTCTCAGATCTGGAATCCACTCTGTTTTTTTTTTAATTGGAAATAACTGATACCATAAAGACAGCAAAGGATAATTAAGAAAAGGAGGTAGTTCCCCTTTAAAGGAATCATTTGCCACTAAAGATCAGGGTTTTTCCTTGATTTCCTTGCAGAAATGATTGATTCCAGGTCTGAAGCAAGTATAGTACAAAGTGAGCCCGAAATACCTTGTAGTGGCAGAGTGTAAGGAAGTGCTCAAGGCCTGACTGGGTCATGTCAAAAAGACATAGGAGTCAGTTTGCTGGGGCTCCTATTGACCAAATGCACAACTGCTATTTTTTTTAAGTTTATTTATTTTTGAAATCTCTACAACCAATGTGGGGCTCAAACTCACAACCCCAAGATTAAGAGTCGCTCACCCTTCTGACCAAGCCACTCAGGTGCCCCACTGTATTCTTAATACTAAATATTGTCAGTACTTTTGACAGCAATGAATTGTAACATACTGAATTTTTAAAAAATATCCAATCTACAGTGATCCTCAAAAACAAAAAAAGGGAGGAAAAGGAAAGCTCTTCCTTTTAGAACACCACCAACTAGAAAATATAGAAGTAAAGAGAGAATCAACATTTTCCAACCACCAATGTCATAACCAATTCAGGCAAGGATCATAAGTGCATGTTAATACCACTGGGTAAAACATAAAGGAGTACAAAAGTCACACATTTTTAAAAGTATCATCCACAGATTGTTTCTTAATTAAAAAGGGGAAAAAGTACCTTTACAAAGAAGAAATGTAGCTGACACCAACTTAACTAAGTGATCAAACTTTGTATCACCAACAATAGGACAAAGGGACAGTATGTGCACAGGGACACATACAACATCATCTTGTCAAAAATGTTTAATCTGGGG
>CM052897.1:50955657-51191012 GCA_028534135.1 Potos flavus | reverse complement strand
ATAAATCCAGGATTGGAAGGAAAGCTATAAAGCAATATCTCAATTGTTGAGATAATTGAGGAAATTTGAGTATAGACTATACAGAATTATTATATCACTAAAATATTTTGAATGTGATAGTAAGTTTGATAATACTACTGTGGTGATACAGGAAAACAACTTGTCTTCAAGCAATATATGCTTAAGAAATTTGGGGGTGGGGGGTGCCTGGGTGGCTCAGTCGGTTAAACGTCTGCCTTCGGCTCAGGTCGTGATCTCAGGGTCCTGGGATCAAGCGCTGCACTGGGCTCCCTGCTAAGTGGGGAGTCTGCTTCTCTCTTTCCCTCTGCTTTTCCCCCTGCTTCTAATAAATAAATAAAATAAATAAATAATAAATAAAATCTAATAAATAAATAAAATCTTAAAAAAAAAGAAAGAAAGAAATTTGGGGATGAAATTTTTTCCTTTTTTTTTAAATAGGCTCCACACTAGGCATGAAGCTCAATGCAGAGGGCTTGAATTCATCACCCTGAGATCAAGACCTGAGCAGAAATCAAGAGTCAGACGTTTAACCGACTGAGCCACCCAGGTAACCCCCCGGATGAAGTTTTCTGATGTCTATAAGATACTAATAAAAGTTTCCTGATTTCCTAATACGCTAATACATATTCCTAATATACAATGAAAAATAATGTATATATGTGTAGGGAGGGAAGGAGGAGAGAAAGGTGGATAGAGACAAAGAGGAAGGTAATAGAGTTTAAGAGCACAAATGTGGTAAAAATATTTGATAAATATAGGTAGATGTCACATTGGTTTTGGGTGTATCACTCTTTCAACTTTCTGTAAGTTCAGAATTTTTCCAAATAAAAAAGTTGGGGTGCAAAAGAACAAGAAACAACACTAACCCAAACTTCTGCTATCCAGTGTAAATTTTGCTGTGTCTTGAAAAGCACTTCCAGGTGGTGGTTACAAATCCAGACCTCAGCATGAAGCTGGGTTATGTTCTGGCTGCATGACCTAACCTCAACTCTCTGCTATGGTCTGAATGGGTCCTCCCAAAATTCATGTTGAATCCTAACCCTGGAAAATGATATTAGGAAGTGGGGCTTTAGGAAGTGAATGGGATTAGTAGAACCTTATTAAAAAAGGTTCCAGAGAGATCCCTATCCCATTCCACCATGTGAGGCCGCGGTGAGCAGCAGATGGCTATGAACCAGGAAGAAGGTCCTCACCAGAATGGGACCGTGCGGGTGCCTTGATCTTGGACTTCTCAGTCTCTAGAACTGAGAAATAAATTTGTTGTTAGTAAGCCATACAGTATGTGGTATTTTGTTACAGCAGCAGACAAAAGACACTCTCTAAGCTTCAACTATAAAACAGGGATACCATAGTACTACTCCATGAGGATTATTATTCTCAGCATTAAATGATCCAATATATGCTATTATTATACTTACATAATATCACATTCTTTGTTCACTTAACTATCTTGTTAAGTATGGGGAAATCGGACCAATTTTTAGCCTTTCTGTGTCTTGTCAACTAGCTTACAACTAACAGTAACTTTATTAAAATTTTGTGAACTGCTGAATACATCCAAATTCAAATAAAAGTTAAACTGCATTCCATCTAAGGACCAATAAAAATAAACAAGCCATTAGCACAAATAACAGAGCTAGTGTACTCTCAAGTACCCATCAATGGTTTAAGCAAGAGCTTCTCACAGCTTGTATTTACTCCTCACCCAAATACTACTCACAGGCTTGCCTTGGTCCAAAAAATGTCAAACTTCACATTAAAATCCAAAACCATCAGGCCAAAAGTGCCTCTTTACTCCTATTTCCTGGAGCTTCATCTCAGCTCTCTCATCACTCTACAAGTTTGCCCTGGTGATCTCATATCCTATCCTGGATTGAATCTCCTTCAGTTGCAAATCCTAAACACCCCTGCCTCTCTCCAGAGCTCCAGATTCATTTACACAATTAGCTGATACACATTTCCAAAGGTGAACTCCCTACCAACACTCTTCCAACCCCAACTTGCGCCCATTTTAGTGATATAATTGACATATAACATTAGTTATTATGTATACATATATGTATATGTATGTTATATGTATACATACAATATATGTATATTATACATATGACATACATATAACATGCATATTATGTATGACGTAAGGTAGTTACTAGTGTAAAACATGACTCAACATATGTATATGTTGCAAAATGATCAGTCTTATTAAATCCATCACCAGACATATTTACAATTTTTTTCTTGTGATAAGAACTGTTAAGATCTACTGTTAACAGCTTTCAAATACATAATATGTAATACAGTATTATTAACTACAGCCACCAGGCTATACATGAAATCCCCCAAGACTTTTTTTATAACTTGAAGTTTGTACCTCTTCTCCATTTTCACCTATTTTGCCCACTCTCATTCCTGCAACCACCAATCTGTTCTCTGTAGCTATAAGGTTTTGTGGGATTTTTTAGATTCCACATAAGTAGCGAGATCAGAGTATTTTGTCTTTCATTGACTTATTTCACTTAGCATAATGCCCTCAAAGTCCATCACACTGTATAAATAGCAGGATTTCCTTTTTTTTTTTACGACTTTTAATTTGAGAGAGAGAAAGAGAGAGAGAGAGAGAGAGCAGAGGGTGTTGAGAGAGAACACGAGTGGGAGGGAGGGGCAGAGGGAGGAGCAGAAGCAGGCTCCCTCCTGCCCAAGATTTCTTTTTTTATAGCTACATAATACTCCACTATATATACACACATTTTCTTTACTGTTCATTTGTTGCCAGACACTTAGGTTGTTTCCATGTCATGGCTGTTGTTAACAATGAACACGTAAGAGCAGATATTCTTAAAGATACTGATTTCAGGGGCACCTGGGTGACTCATTCAGTTAAGTATCCAACTCCCGATTTCAGCTCAGGTCACGATCTCAAGGTCATGTGATCAAGCCCCACACTGGGCTCTGCGCTGCGCATGGAGTCTGTTGAGGATTTTCGCTCTCCCTTTGCCCCTCCCCCGCCACCTGCACCCACTCTTAAAAAAAAAAAAAAAGAGTAGTTCCCTTTTCTCCACATCCTCACCAACACTTGTTAGCTCATCTTTTTGATGATAGCCATTCTAACCACAGTATGAAGTGATATCTGTGGATTTTGATTTGCATTCCCCCAATGATTAATGATGTTGAGCATCTTGTCATGTACCTACTGGCCATCTGTATGTATACTTTAAAAAAAAGTCTATTCAGTTCCTCTGCCCATTTTTAAATCAGATGTGTTTTTTCGGGCGCCTGGGTGGCTCAGTTGTTAAGCGTCTGCCTTCGGCGCAGGTCATGATCCCAGGGTCCTGGGATGGAGCCCCGCATTGGGCTCCCTGCTCCACGGGAAGCCTGCTTCTCCCTCTCCCACTCTCCCTGCTTGTATTTCCTCTCTCGCTTTGTTTCTGTCAAATAAATATTTTTTTAAAACGATTGTGTTCTTTCTATAGAGATGTATGAATTCTTCATATATTTGAGGACATTAACCCCTTATTGGATATATGATTTGCAAAATTTTTCTCCCATTCAGGTTATTTGTTCATTTTGTTAACAGTTTCCCTTGTTGTACAAAAGCTTTTTATTTTTTTAATTATTTTTAAAATAATTTCTATGTCCAACATGGTGCTCAAACTCATGACTTGGACATCAAGAGTCACATGCTCTACTGAGCGAGCCAGGCAGTCCCCCAAGCAAAAGCATTTTGTTTGATGTAGCTCCACTTGTATATTTTTGCTTTTGTTACCTTTGTTTTTGGTGTGAAATTTAAAAAAAATCATCACAAATGCAAATGTCAAGGAAAACACAATGTTTTCCTCTAAGAGTTTTATGGTTTCAGGTCTGTTTCCAAGTCTTTAATTCATTTTTTAATTTTTATGTATGATGTTAAGATAGTTGTCAGTCTACCCAACCCCATTTTTTGAAGAGACTATCCTTTCCCCATTGTATATTCTTGGCTGCTTTATCATAAGTTAATTGACCATATATGCCTGGGTTTGTTTCTGGGCTCTATTCTGTTCCATCAATCTATGTGTCTGTTTTCATGCCATTACCGCACCATTTTGATTACTACAGCTTTGTAATACAGTTTGAAGTCAAGAAATGTGATGCCTCTAGTTTTGTTCCTCTTTCTCAAGCTTCTTTGGCTATTCAGAGTCTTTTGTGGTTCTGTACAAATTTTAGGATTGTTTGTTCTATCTCTGTGAAAAATGCCATTGAAATCTGGATAGGGATTACATGAATCTATAGATTACTTTGGGTAGTATGGACATTTTAACAATATTAATTCTTCCAATCCATGAAAACAGACTATCTTTCAATTTATTTGTATCTTCAATTTATTTCATCAATGTCTTAGAGTTTTCAGTGTAATGGTCCTTCACCTCCTTGGCTAAATTTATTCCTAGGTATTTTATTTTTGATACAATTGTAAACAAGACTATTTTCTTAGTATCTGATAGTTCATTATTAGTGTATAGAAATACAACTGACTTTTGTATATTGATTTTGTATCCTATAACTTTAGTGAATGCATTACTAGTTCTAACTTTTTTTGTTTCTTTTTTTAATTATATTTATTTATTTGAGAGAGAGAGAGCACAAGCAGGCAGAGTAGCAGGCAGAGGGAGAGGGAGAAGCAGGCTCCCCACTGAGCAAGGAGCCTGACACAGGGCTCGATCCCAGAACCCTGGCATTATGACCCGAGCCGAAGGCAGCTGCTTAACCAACTGAGCCACCCAGGTGCCCCTTTTTTTGGTGTTTTAGGTCTTTTATATATAATGTCATATGCAAACAGAGACAGTTTTACTTCTTCCTTTCTGATTTGGATGCCATTTATTTCTTTTTCTTGCTCAAGTGCTCCACCTAGAACTTCTAATACTATGCTGAATAAAAGTGGCAAAAAAGGGGTGCAGTTGGTTAAGCATCTGACTCTTGGTTTTGGCCCAGATCATGATCTCGCAGTCATGGGATCTAGCCCCGTACCACACTCCATGTTCAGTGCAGACTCTGCTTCAGATTCTCATTCTCTCCCCCTCTGCTCTTCCTCCTTCTTGCTCTCTAAAATAAATAAAATCTTTCAAAAAAAATAATAAAAATAAAAATAAAAAAGTGGCAAGGAAAAGCTTTCAGGTATTCACTGTTGAGTATAACATAAGCTGTGGGTTTGTGATATACGGCCTTCATTGCATTGAGGTACATTCTCTCCATATCCATTTATTGAGTTTTTATCACAACTGGATGTCAAACTTTGCCAAATGCTTTTTCTGCATTTATTGAGATGATCATGTTTTTTAGCTTTCATTTTGTTAAAGTGGTATATCAGACTGATTTGCAGATGCTGAACCATCCTTGCATCCCTGGAATAAATCGGACTTGATTACGGTATATGATCCTTTTAATGTATTGTTGAATTTGGTTTGCTAATATTTTGTTAAGGATTTTTGCATACATGAGGATTCATTGGGGATACCAGTCTGTAGTTTTCTTTTCTTTATAGTTCCATTGCCTGGCTTTGGTATCAGGGTTATGCTGGCCTCTGAAAGTAAGGTTATGCTGGCTTCTGAAAGTAAGTATTCCCTCCTATTTTTTGGAATAGTTTGAGAAAGATTGGTATTAATTTTTTTTTAAATATTTCACAGAATTCACCAGTGAAGCCATCTGGTCCTGGGCTTTTGTTTGTTGGGAGGTTTTTAATTACTGGTTCAATCTCCTTACCAGTGATGGGTCTGTCTAGATTTTCTATTTCATGATTCAGTCTTGTTAGGCTGTATGTTTCTAGGAATTTATCCATTTCTTCTAGGTTGTCCAATTTGTTGGAATATGATTGTTCATAGCATTTCTTAGGATCCTTTATTTTTTTTGTGGTATCAGTTGTAAGGTCTTCTCTTTCATTTCTGATTTTGAAGCTTCTCTCTTTCCTTCTTGGTAAGCCTAGCTAAAGGTTTGTCTATTTTGTTTATCTTTTCAAACAACCAGCTCTTCGTTTTGTTGATCTTTTGTATCATCTTTTTAGTCTCTATTTCATTTACTTCGGCTCTGATCTTTGTTATTTCCTTCCTTCCGGTAGCTTTGGGCTTAATTCAACCTCTTTTTTTTCTAGTTTCTTTTTTTTTTTTTCCTTTTGGTGGGCAGCAAAGTTTACTGAGCGATAGTAAAGTGATCAGTACAAAGCTCTCAAAGAGGGAGGGGACCCGAGAGGGTTACTCTTTTTCTAGTTTCTTGAGGTATAAAGTTAGATTACTTGACATCTCTCATTTCTTAATGTAGGCACTTATCACTATCAACTTCCCTTTTAGAACTGCTTTTGCTGCATCCCATAGGTTTAGCATTTTGTATATTTATTTCCATTTTCATTTGTCTCTGGGTATTTTTTTGTTTCTCTTTATTTCTTCTCTAACCCAATGGTTGTTCAATAAACAGCATGTTGTTTAATTTCTAAATATTTGTGAATTTCCCAGCTTGCTTCTTTTTTTAATGAACTTTTTTCTTAGATTTAATTTATTTATTTGATAGAGAGACAGAGGGGGAGAGCATGGGCAAGCACACAAGCAGGGGGAGCAGCAGAGGGAGAGGAAGAAGGAGGCTCTCCGCTGAGCAGGGAGCCCAATGCCGGGCTGGATCCCAGGCCCCTGGGATCATGACCTGAGCCGAAAGCAGATGCTTAACCAACTGAGTCACCCAGGTGCCCCTCTCAGTTTTTTTGTAATTGATTTCTAGTTTCATACCATTGTAGTTGGGAAAGATTCTTGATATAGGATTTCTACCTTCTTAAATTTATGAAGACTTGTTTTGTAGCTTAACATATTATCTGTCCCGAAGAATATTCTGTGAGCACTTGAGAAGAATGTTTTTTCTCTTGATTTTGGATGGAATGTTCTGTGTATATCTATTAAGTCCATCTGGTCTAAATTGTCACTAAAAGGAATGCTTCCTTATTGATTTTCTGTTTGATGTTCTATCCCTTGATGAAAGTAGGGTATTAAAGTCCCCTATTACTGTACTGCTATTTCTCCCTTTCTCTATTAATATTCGCTTTATATATTCAGGTGCTCCTAAAACCTGCCCCTTTCTTACTTCAGTTAACAATTTCACCCATTCACCCAAGACAGAAACTGAGAGTCATTTATTCACAATTCCTTCCCTCTCCTCCCACATTTAACCAATTCCCAAATTCTAGCACCATCTCCTTGATCCATCTGATCTCAGCTCCTGTCCTCTCTTCTCTACTTCTATCCCTTGTGAGCAAAGAATTTTGTTAATGGGGCAAGACCTCTAGAGCTTTTTTGCCTCCCATGGAGCAGCCGGCTATGTGCCTAATGGTAACTGCTCATTGGCCTCTATCACTGAATAACTAAAAGCCTCTGACCTAGCCTTGATGGACGGGTATTGCAAATGAGAAATAAATTGTTTCCAGCTATTCAGAGTGTGGATTTGTTTCTTACCCAGCATACCCTGGTCTATCTGGATTTCAACTTCTTCTGCATGGACTACTACACCAGCCTCCTAACCAGCATCTCGTCTCCCCCTCTCCTCTATATCCCCTATAAATATTTCTCCAGGGGCGCCTGGGTGACTCAGTCATTAAGTGTCTGCCTTCGGCTCAGGTCATGATCCCAGGGTTCTGGGATAGAGCCCTGAATTGGGCTCCCCGCTCTGCAAGAAGCCTGTTTCTCCCTCTCCCACTCCCCCTGCTTGTGTTCCCTCTCTCGCTGTATCTCTGTCAAAGAAATAAATAAAATCTTTAAAAAATATATATATATATATATATATATTTATAAATATATATATACACATATACATATACACCTCAGTGCCCCCTGCCCCCGCTCATTTATATATATATATATATATATATATTTCTCCAAATTGCTACCAGAGTTACTTTTGTAAAACAGACATTTCTATGACTAAAATCTTCCACGATGCCTGGGTATCGTGACTGGGTGGCTCAGTCGATTGAGCATCTGACTCTTTGGCTTTGGCTCAGGTCAGGATGTCACAGGTTGTGGGATTGGCCCCATGTCAGGCTCTGCACTCAGCAGGGAATCTGCCTGAAGATTCTCTCCCTCTGCACCCCGCCCCCACCCCCCGCTCCTATGCTTTCCCTCTCTCTCTCTCTCAAATGAATAAATAAATCCTTAAAAAAAAAATCTTCAGAGGTTTCTCTTTGCCTCAAATCTTCCAAATTCCTTAATATAGCTCTTAAAGTCTACCATAAAATCAGGCTCTCTATATATCCTGTTCAGCTATTCAAAATAGTGCTATATCTCCATACATACCATATTCTTTATACTCCTAGGTCTTTGCTCAGGCTATTCTATCTACTTGAAATGTCTTCCCACACTCACACCACCTCCTCCACCTCTGCTTGCCTAGCCATACAGGACTCCTAGTCAGTTATCCCTCCCATTCTCTCAACAGCTATTCAAATTTGGCTCTCTTCTCAAGGGCCCTAAGGCCCCTATTTTAACAACCTCTTCAACACATCGGGCCGTAACCCAAAAAGATAAGTCTCCTTACATCACAAGGAGTAGTAAGGCCCTACGGCCTTCAAGTTCCTTTATTCAGATACCAAACATTTGTCCCCATCTCTTTCTTGACCTTTTCCTTCTATCTTAATAACAAAGGTAACAATTCTACCTCTGTTCTGTATTTCATCTTCTCTACATGCTCCAGGACTTTACTCCATTATCACCACTCTCTACTGTCTTGCTCATTCCCCAAACATATAAATATGATCAAGTTTCTCATCTTAAAAAAAAACTCTTCCTTGAATCCCACAATCCCTAAGTACTATCCTCTGTCTCCACCTCTTTGTAATGATCTTGAAAAACAGGGCTTATTTGCCTTTAGTTTCTCCACCTCCTATTTATTCCTCAATCCAATACAATTTGGTCTCTGCCTTCATCACTCCAGTGACCCTACTTTCACTGATGTCACCAATGACCTGAATGCCAAATCCAGTAAGTTCTTTTCTGTCCTTACCATACTTGACCTTTCTACCCCACTTGACATGATTGCCTTCCCCCACCTTCAAACTCTCTTCTCTAAGGTCCTATCACACATATTTTATTGATTTTCCATTTACCTTCCTCACTTCCTCAATTTTCTTCCAAGACTCCACTGCCACTAGTCACACCTTTAACTGTCAGTGTTCTTCAAGGTTCCCTCCTCAGCCTCCAACTTTTCAGTTTCAAAATGATCCTCAGATGACCCAATCCATCACTTCAACTACAGCGTATATACTATTGACTCACAAATGTCTCTCCAGCCTCAAATTCTCTCTCCAATTTCAACCTGGTATACCCAACGTCCTTTCAGGAATTTCCTATGTGGTTCCATAGGTACCTCAAATTCAACCAGTCTAAAACCAAACACCTCACTTTAATTTCCAAACACACAACTTTCTGTATTCCATAACTGTCACCATCCACCCTGGTATGGAACCCAGAAAACTAGGAGTCATCCAAGAACTTATCCCTCTCAGCACTATTCATTCATTCCCTCTCTCTCTCTCTCTCCTGCGAGTGCATGTGTACACGTACACACACACACACACACACACACACACACACACCCCTCTCCAAGTCTAACTAGTTCTACCTGCTAAATTTCTCTTGAATCTGTTCATCCCTGTGCACTTGCAAGACCATTTCAGACCCTACGTCTTATCTGGATTATTTTGACTGCCCTTAAACTGGACTCCCTGATTCCAGTCTATTTTCCAATCCAGTTCCCAATTTGTCACAAGGGATCTTTAAAAAAAAATAAGTTCTTCAAGGAGCGCCTGGGTGGCTGAGTCAGTTTAGCATCTGCCTTCAGCTGAGGTCATGATCCCAGGTACCTGTGATGGAGTCCTTCATCGGGCTCCTTGCCCAGCAGGGAGCCTGCTTCTCCCTCAGTGCCCCCTGCCCCCGCTCATTCTCTCTCTCTCTCTCTCTCTCAAAAAAATAAAATCTTTAAAAAAATAAAAACAAACAAAAAAGCATGGATTTTTGACTGTGGGTGTGTTGGGCCTATAACCTCTATGTTATTCAAGGGTTAACTGTATTTTTGTAATGTATAATAAAACATGTAACTCCTTAAGGATAGGGACAATGTCACTTTTTTTTTTAGTTTCTTTGGCATATAACACAATATCTAACAAATAGGCACTTAACAAACATCTGAGTGAATGAATGAGTTGGGTCTTTTCATAAATTTTCTTGATATTAGGTATTTGGAAGCAGTTCTATAAACCTCACTTGAAGATCCTTCTCTCTATTATAAAAATACAGAAGGACCAGAAGCTAAGAGAAGATCTAACAGAGACCCATTCTAGGAAGAAAACATATAAGTGACACTTATTTTAAACACAGACTAATAATAAACAGATAGTTTTTCTTATTTCTAAGCTAGTACTATATGATAGGCTTGCAGTACACCAAAGCAGCCTAAAAAAAAAGACTAAATCTGTGTTAGGTGAAAAAAGCTGGGCTGGTAAAATGAAACAGTGGCAAGTGAGTTCCTATAATTATTTTTCTTTTTTTTTTCTTTTTTTTTTCCTTCTCCCCCTCCCTGTAATTTTTATTTTTTTTTTTTAAGATTTATTTATTTGAGAAATAAAAAGAGGGAGAGCACAGAGGGAGAGGAAGAGAGAGAAGCAGACTCCCCGCTGAGCAGAGCCCAATGTGGGACTCGATCCCAGGACCCTGAGATCAAGACCTGAGCCAAAGGCAGATGTATAACCGACTGAACCACCCAGGTGTCCCCGCTCTGTAATTTCTCATTGAAAATCTATCATCTTTTCAGGGGGCCTCATTTGGCAGAACGCCATTACTGTGAGCATTGAGCAAAACACAAGCCAACAATAAAGGACAAGATGAAACAGAACAGAATCTTGTGGCCTAGAACACATTATGGATCTGAATAGATCCTATGTCTGGATCCAGCCAGTCCACTAAATTGAAAAGACAACTGCTATTTCCCAACCAAGAGACAGAAAAGCAGTTACGAAAGCAGTGTTAATTCCAAAGAGAAAAAAGGAAGAAAATAGAGCACACAGAAATAAAGCAGCATTTTCTCACAGCCAACATTAACTTGAATGCTGTTGTGTTATTTAACAGCACTGGAAAACATTATTTAGAGACTAGTAATTTGATCACGTTTAATACAGACTGTCTTTCTATGAGACAGGCTATGCTTGCTGACTGTGGCCACCAAGCTGGTATAAATAAAACTCAGCTACATGGAGAGTGTGCTCATTAATATCTGCAGATACCTCTTTATCCCTCTTCTGTATTGTTAAGATTTTTTCTGTTAATTTGAGAGAGAGAGAGCATGTGAGAGCATGAGCAGGGGGGGAAGGTCAGAGAGAGGAGCAGCAGACTCCCCGCTGAGCAAGGAAGCAGGATGTGGGGCTTGATCCCAGGATCCTGGGATCATGACCTGAGCCAAAGGCAGCGCTTAACTGACTGAGCCACCAAGGCACCCCACTCTTCTGTATTATTAACTAAATATAGGTGAAGTAAAATATTGAAGCTAGCTTAAGAATCCATTAAATGGAGCTTCAGTCTCAAGTGTCCACATTTTATTTTTTCAATTTTTTTTAAAGATTTTATTTATTTATTTGACAGAGTGAAACAGACAGAGACAGTGAGAGCATGAGCGGGGAGGAGAGGGAGAAGCAGACTCCCACAGAGTAGGGAGTCTGATGCCACACTCGATCGCAGGACCGTGAGATCATGACCTGAGCTGAAGGCAGATGCTTAACCAAAGTGTCCATATTTTAAATCATCAGATGTATCGCAAAGTATTATCGTACCTAACCTTAAGAGATACCTCCAAAAGTTAAGTTTTCCTCTAATCTAAAAGGAAGCAGACCATCAACTCCATTCTACATATGAAGACATTGATTCAATCCAATTATTGAGATTAAACTCAGAAAAGCATCAGAGAACTTCAAACAGGGTTAAAAATTCAGAGTTTTAAACAGTGGCTTTGATTTTACTTCTCATAAAGCCTATACAAAAACTAAACAGATTTGTGTTCTTTCAATAGTCCTATCTCGCTGGTCAAATATGCATAATTTTTCAGCCATCACATTCATTCAAAAAGAAAGAAAAAATGTTTCTGCATTACCATAAAGGGAAAATACTGCAAGCATAAAACCCTATTCTGACTTCGTAATCAAAAATACTGATAGGATGGAGAGTAAAACACAAAGAATAAATTTTAAACCAAGTAACTCTGAAGGGAAAATAAAAAGATTGGAAAGGGGGATAAGTATTATAAGCTTAAAGATACTATAATAGGAAAGGTAAAACTTTGATGGTACAAGCTAAAAGGGTAAAAACGTAGCTCAGGGTTTCAGTTACTGGTCTTAGTATAGCTCTGGTCCAAATCAAGACTCAAACAATGATCTCTCGTGGGTATGGCATTAAGGAGGAGAGGCAAAACAACTGGCTAAATCACAATCTAGAACGCACACCTCTAGAACATATGCCTCAAATCATCTAGTTTCTTTCTTTCCTTCTCTTCCTTACAGTTAGTAAAGGAATAAGACAAAAATCACATGTTTTAGAGAGCTCTTTTGGCACAGGAGAGATCACGATCCTAGCAAATTTAACTTCAGTGTGAGCAGAAACTCAGAATGGAATATAAAGAGAGAAAAATGGTAAGGTAAAGACAAGAGGGAACCCAGCTCTGTAGAAACTGGTTCAAAACAGACAGACAAAATAAGAGGTTTGGGATGCCTTAAAAAGGTTCCAGAACATGATACCCAAACCAGTGAAGGTTTTTGTTTTTGCTGTTTTGGGGAAGAGAGGCGTTCAGGGGAAACAATGGTTTAGCCAAGGCAGCAAGGTGAGAGAACAGGGAGGGTGAAAGAACAAGTAACTCATCTGTAGCTGATGCCTAAGCCTGAAAGCAAAGGAAAGACAGCAAAATATAAGGCAGATGAGGTTAAAACACCCAGGTTAAAACAAATCAAAACAAAACAAAACAAAAAACAACCTTTGTACTGGAAGCAAAAAGAAAACATTAAAAGGTTATAAGCAGAAGAAAATAAAAATTTTAATCTTCTTTTGGCTGAAGGGTACAGAACTAAATGAAAGATTAGGAAGAGCAAGACTAGGACAGGAAGGCCAGTTAAAGCCCATCACAGTTATCGGGATGAGAGAGAATGTCTCTTAAACTAAGAAAGTGGCAATGCTGATGGAAAGAAATGGAAAGATTCAAGACAGACTGAGGAAATAAGAGTCTACATAACTTAAAATTACTGGGTGTTAAAGAGTAAGCACTCAAGTCTAACATCGAGGTTTCTTGGCTTATGCACCTGGGTAGTATCGTTAACAGGAAAAAAGAACTCCGAAGAAAAAATTTCCATGGAAAAATTATTTTTGCTTTAGTCATGCTGAATCTGGGATGCGAGGTGGCAATCAAATGGAGATACTGAAGAGACTACTGAAGAAATAAGCCTAGAGCTCAGGCAAGAGATCAGAACTGCAGACACATACTCACAAGTTGTCAGCCTATAGTAATAGATGCTAAGTGAAACTATCAGGGTGTATGAGACTGACTGACTGTGTAGAGCAAGGTTTTTCTAAATGTCATCCAAGACAACTGACCAAAGACATCAGAAACACTTGGAATGTTTGTTAACATACAAACTCCTAGGCTCCATCCCAAACCTACTAAATCAAAATCTCTGCAGTTAAGACCCAAGAATCCACATTTCATTCACTCAACAAATGTGTACTGCGTGACTATTCTAGGCCTTAGGAATACAGCAGTTATAAAATAAATAAGGTCCCTGTTCTCATAGGGCTTAAGTTCTAGGTGTGAACCAGACTACAGACAAGAAAACAAACGAGATAACTTCAGATAGTGGTAAGTGCTATTGAGATAATGAAACAGAAGAATGTGATAAAGCACAAAGGGGAGGTTAATTATTTTGTACAGGTGGTCAGGGAAGGTTTATGGAGGAAGCATCTGAGCTAAGACTTGAAAAATAAGAAGTAAGGCAGGTGAAGATCTGGGAGAATAACATTTCAGGCAGAAGGGATTATAAGTACAAAGGCCCTGGGGCAGAAGAAAAGCCACTTTGGCTACAGCATAGTAAGAACAGTTAAGTGTAATACAAGTTAGGTCAGAGAGGCTAGCAAGGACCAGATGATGAAGGCTTTTGCAAGCCATGTTCTTAACAAATTCTCCAAGGGATGCTTATGTCACTAAAGTTTAAGAATGAGAGACAGAGGGGCACCTCGGTGGCTCAGTTGGTTAAGCCGCTGCCTTCGGCTCAGGTCATGATCCCGGGGTCCTGGGATCGAGACCCACATCAGGCTCCCTGATCAGCAGAGAGCCTGCTTCTCCCTCTCCCTCTGCCTGCTGGCTCAGCCTACTTGTATTCTCTATCTCTGTGTCAAATAAATAAAAACCTTTAAAAAACAAACAAACAAAAAAAGAATGAGAGACAGAGAGGCAGAATTCAACAGAAATCTTAAGGAAAACACACACTAAGATGAAAAGGAGAAAAAGAGCCAGGAATCCAAGTGGAAAAGAAATTAGTGTCACTGAAACATTTCAAGAGAGGGGGTCAACACAAATATTGTAGAAAAACTGAATAAAATAAGGATAAAAAGGATGAATAAGCTCTACCATGTTCTTCCCATTGATTTTGATGGCTGCTGGGAGCTGCCTCCACCAATAGCATTTGAAAGAGTAAGTGTCCACTCCCTGTGTGGGTATACATTCACCTGCTACATACCCATAGCACATTGTTTCCTGGAAGTTATCAGCTGGTTACTGTCCTAGGTTTTCTTCATCCCCTTTCCCAAAGAATCGCAAAGGAAGAGTAAATAAAAAGAACAATTTGTGAGTATAGGGAGAAAACGTATTTCAAATGTATTCATTATTAAATTTCGATTGTCACTGCCTTGATTGCTTTCCTAATTCTCTGTTATGAAGCTTATAGACGCTTTCACAAGTCTAATCCAACTAGTTCTCCAAGGGACAAAGAATTATCTGATGCCCATAAGGCTAATCACATGCCAAAACCATGCATAAATTCTTACAACTGACATATGCAACAAAAACACTGCCCCCACAAAAAATATGAATTATATACTTGGAAAATTTGGTCATTTAATATAAATGTTGACACCACTTTAAGGTCCAATGAGCTTTTAGGAAAGAGAAAGTGTTGGGGCGCCTGGGTGGCTCAGTGGGTTAAAGCCTCTGCCTTCAGCTCAGGTCATGATCTCAGGGTCCTGGGATGGAGCTCCGCATAAGGCTCTCTGCTCGGCGGGGAGCCTGCTTCCCCCTCTCTCTCTGCCTGCCTCTCTGCCTACTTGGGATCTCTCTCTGTCAGATAAATAAAATCTTTTAAAAAAAAGAGAGAAAGTGTTTTGCAGGTATGAATATGGTTTTGACCATTAGTAATAATAAACACTGTAACACAAATATTATCAACATGAAATATACCAAAAGCAACCACACAAGGAAGATAACGGACAAAGTGGCAAAGCAAACTGGTTAATGAACTTAAAACATTCTACCTCTATTCTGTACATCTGACAAGAACTGTATAGAAGACTAGTAACCTGGGTGGTTCAGTCGCCTCAGCATCTGCCTTAGGCTCAGGTTATGATCCCAGGATCCTGGGATCCAGCCCTCTCCCTCTGACCTACCCTACCCCCTGCTCTTGCGCTCACTCTCTCTCAAATAAATAAAATAGTTAAAAAAAATTTTTTTTTGTTTTAAAGAAGACTAGTAACAAGAGCAAAATTATCTCCAAAAAATCTAGATAGAAGCTGACCAAAACTTGACCAGCTTCTTTTTCTCCCACTACAGACTCACAATTAACAAATACCAACTAGAAATAAACTGCGTTCTTTTAAAATCTGCTAATGCTTCATTTATTCTTTTTTTTTTTTAATTAACACATAATGTATTATTTGCCCCAGGGTACATGTCTGTGAATCATCAGGCTTACACATTTCACAGCACTTACCATAGCACATACCCTCCCCAATGTCCATAACCCAGCCACCCTATCCCTACCCGCCCCTACCCCCCCCCCCCGTGCTTCATTTATTCTTATATTCTAGCTCTATAGGATAAGGACTTAAGCTGAGATCTTTCAGAACCTTTGAGGAATCGTATGGGTGCCAAACTATAGTTTTTACTTGCCTGCAAAAGTTTTTGAGATATTCAATAGGAAAAAAAAAAAAAAAGCTGTAAAACATACTATTAACACCTACAGAAAAATGGAAGAATTAGAGAAATAGAAGAATCAGAACACTGGTCTCAGGGAAGAGACGTTACAGGAACATTTAACAATGAGTTTCATTTTTTTCCCCAAGAAAATACACAAAAATGACTGCAAATTGTTTCCCAAGAAAAATCGAAGTCTCTGACAATTTAGAAAAGTCAGAGTGTGACAAGTAAGCAAGCAATTAAAGGGAATGAAAGATTTTTGATGCTTTTGTGGTTAACAAACTGAGAAATAGAATAAAATGAGTCCTTTAAAAGTACCCTTAGTATTTTGACTATTGGGAGACATGACTACCTGATGCTTTTGCACCTTTTCGCTCATCTCTAGCTGGGGTTCCCAATTTGATAAGTTCTTTTTTTTTTAAAAGCACAGGAAAGCACGCTGGGAAATTTACTTTCAAAACTAGAAAGTGGAAAAAGCTTTCCCAGTATAGGCTCAAACAACTGAACAACTCACAAGAGATCCTGCAGAAAAGCAAAAGAACACCTAGATTTAGGAAGCATCCCAGAATCTTTCCTATCATACTTCCCAAGTGAAAATGATGAAATCACCATAGACTATTATAATTAAGAGCTTTAACATCAATTTTCTTTTAAGATTTTACTTATTTATTTCAGAGAGAGAGGGAGTGACCATTGGTGGGGGACAGACTCCCGTTGAGCAGGGAGCCCAATATGGGGCTCGATCCCAGGACCCTGGGATCATGACCTGAGCCGAAGGCAGACGCTTAACCAACTGAGCCACCCAGGCACCCCAACACCACCAATCTTCTTTTAAGTGTTGGAGAAAACAGATAATATGCTAAGGAAATCTAAGGGAACTCAGCAAGGAGTTAAAACAGATCAAGGTTAAGAAATCTTTCCCATCTCTGTTTTCAGAAATAAACTCGAAGTTAGGAAGGAATGGACAGAGTAACTTCGTTGGAAAGATGGAACATGTGCTACACTGCTAAACTAGCAACCATGGGGGCACCTGGATGGCTCAGTCGGTTAAGTGTCTGCCTTCAGTTCAGGCCATGATCCTGAAGTCTTGGGATAGAACCCCATATCAGGCTTCTTCCACTGTCCCTGACCCCACTCATGCTCTCTTTCTTGCTCTTGCTCTCTCTCTCAAATAAACAAATAAAATCTTTATAATGAAAATAAATAAACAAACAAACTAGCAACCATGGTAAGAACAAAAGTTAACCAACCACTAAGACTATTAAGTGAAATGTTTTCTACACAGAGAGTAAGGATATAGCTGGAGGAAAATACTGAGGCCACCGTGTATGAAGAAGGTCTCTAAAATTAGACCCACCAACTGTATTCATGCACACACATTCAAGCCATGAGTCCAGTTATTTTTCCTACTGGTAACTGGCAGCACATTTCACACAAGGACACTCAGAGTCCCTTACCCAGTCTTACAAGGAGGCACAGAAAATCCTTAAAAAACAAACAACGGCATACACACAGTTTCACAAAATCCTCTCCTCTGCACTTCCTGGAATCATGCAACCAAAATGCAACACTTTTTATCCCTTCTTCAAAATGTGCTTTTTCCTGAAAACTTTCTTTGAGTTCATAAAGAGATCTGGCACAGGAATAAGCACTGCATCATTCAGAAATCATTACCCACACTACAACTTTGTCAGTACTCAGGTTTATCTATCAGAGGTGAGAATGTGGTATACAGATGTTTAAGTATCTCTGGAGCATAAGAGAGACTTCCTAGAAACTTTGTGGAAGGATTTAAAAGGGGACAACAGAAGTTTAATAGAAGTATTTATCAATCTGCCTATATTACATCAGAAATTATTCACAAAATAAGAACTACTAATGTATTTCTGATGCTGTTACTTCTTTACACTAATATCAGAACCACATCCAGTCCAACAGATACAAGATCCCAATTCTTTCCGTCCTCTCACAAACTGTTCTCTCATAGGCCTGGCAGCTTTCAATGTCCTGGCAAAGGTTTAAGCACAAACTTTAGGCTTTGCCACCAGCATTTCCACAAAGTGTTAAAACCCCTATCTCACACCCTTGCCTTCCTAAGCTGGAGAACAGTGGCCAGGACCGCCACAAAGAGAAACCTCATCTAGGTGACTCTAGCCAGAAGGTCAACAAAGGTAACAAACGCACCAACCAAGAAAGAAGAAAGGAAAAAATAAATGAGGGATAATCCACAGAGCTCAGGAGGCCTGCTCCTTTTCTCCTCAGACTTAATATAGAATTTAGTTGCTAAAAATGCGCCCCCCAAAATGGATTTGTGAAAAAAAGGATCACATGTTCCCAGAATGAACCACTCCATCATTGTTAGAGAAAGCGATTCTCATAGTTTTTGAGCTCAACTGGCTCCACATGAATGGGGGAAAAATATAACCCATACAGCCCACACTGTAAATATTAACATCTTTAGTCTCTGAAAAATTCAAAGGGGAACCAGCCCGTTCAGTGCCTTGGGGCCAAAGAGGTAAGGATGGTAATAGTTGTCTCATCAGGGAAATGAACACACATCAAGGGAAGAGCCTGATACGGGAAGTAAAAATTCTAGTCACATGAGAGCTTAGAACAATCTTCCTCTAGGACCACCAACACCAAAGATCCCCTATGCTTCATCCTCTCTGCCTTAGAAGTGCTTTCATTCAATGATCTGAAAGCACAAGACTTCCGTCAAAAAAATGTGGCAAGAAATGACAGAAAAAGAATCTCAAATTCTTCCAATGAGTACCTCACAAAATCTTAGTGATAATTCATTTCACACTTACAAGGACAACCAATAATGATCAAAAATTCATGGGGCGCCTGGGTGGCTCAGTGGGTTAAAGCCTCTGCCTTCGGCTCAGGTCATGATCTCAGGGTCCTGGGATCGAGCCCCGCATCGGGCTCTCTGCTCAGCGGGGAGCCTGCTTCCCTCTCTCTCTGCCTGCCTCTCTGCCTACTTGTGATCTCTCTCTCTCTGTCAAATGAATAAATAAAATCTTAAAAAAAAAAATTCATGACAAGGAGAAAACTGTTGAGCACCCAACTCATGGCAAGTTCTATGCTAAGTGCTGAGGACACAGTAATTAACAAAACAAGACTATTTATTCTCATTAAGCTTACTTTCTAGTGGGGGACACCAAACATAGGTATGTTATAGGTTGCTAAGGGTAAGGAGAAAAATAAAGCAGAAAAGTAGGATAGAGAATTATGTAAAGGGTGGGGAGGGTTGAAATTTAAATAACCAAGGAAATGTCACTGTTTGAGTGACATTTGAATAAAGAACTCAAAGAGGTGAGGGGACAAAGTTATGTGGCTTTATAATGAAAAAGTAATCCAGGATGATCTGGGGAGTAAATGCATAGCCCCTGAGGCAGAAGTGAGCCTGGTAAGCTCAAGGAAGGGCCAGGAGATCAAAGGAGTATGTTGGGGAGGAAAGGGTGTTACAGATCTAGGGCTTTAAAGGCAATTGTAAAGTTTTTGGTTTTTATTCTGAAAAAGCAAGGAAACTACTCCCCCTTCAGATTCTTTTCCATTAAAAAATATCAGGCACCCTATTTTTACATACACGAGTTTTTAAAATTTTGTTTTAAATTGTGGAGATTGGGGCACCTGGGTAGCTCAGTAGGTTAAGTGTCTGCCTTTGGCTCAATTCATGATCTCAGGTCCTGGGATGGAGCCCTGCATTGCATGAGCCCCGCATTGCATTGGGCTCCCTGCTCAATGGGGAATCTGCTTCTCTCTCTCTCCCCCTCTGCTTCTCCCCCTGGCTCATGCTCTCTCTCTCTCTCGAATAAATAAATAAATAAAATCTTTAAAATAAATAAATTGTAGAGATCTACAATATAGATCCACAGTGGACACAAAGACAGCTGGAACTGCAACTCTGAAATTTAACTTTTGCTGACAGTTCATCACACATTCCACGAAGATTCTCTGTCCTCTCAACCCTATGGAAAACAGCAATGAGGGAAGGAAAATACAACTAAAAAGTGAACCAAATTAACCTAACCTACCACCTGGTACCCTATTTAAGATATTTTTGTCTTGAAGCTTCCACAAAGGGGAAAAAAGGAAATATTGGAGAAAGGAAATGGGGGGTGGGGGGGGGAAGCATGAGAAAGAAAGAGGAGCCACTAACAACTAATTCAAGTGCCAATCTGACTATCCAAAAATACAATAAAATGCTAGGAATGTGTAATATTCCAGAAGAAGAACCTGTCACCTCCTTCTTCCCCAGTCTCCATGTGCCCACCAACATCAGACAGAACTCAGGCTTCTCTATTTCAGTTAAGTCTATCTGAAAAAGATTTACACAAGAACATTCATCCAACTGGGATCTGAATTTAAATTTTCCCACACCAACAAAAACACTCACTCGGAAAGCTATCTGAATCCCCATGTTCATAGCAGCATTACCGACATTGGCAAAGACACGAAAACAACCTAAATGTCCATGGATGAATGAATGGGTAAAGTTGTGGTGTATGTATGTGTGTGTGTGTGTGCATATACATATAAAATATAATGGAATATTAGTCAGCCATAAAAAATGAGGAAATTCTACCATTCTACCATTTGTGACAACATGGATAGGCCTGTAAGTCAGAGAAAGACAGTGTACAATCTCATTTATATGTGGAATCTAAAAACACAAACGAAAAAACAAACACCAAGCTCATAGAAAAAGAGATCAGACTTGTGGTTACCAGAGGCAGAGGGTAAAGTGAGGGGGAGCTGGAGGAAGGTGGTCAAAAGGCACAAATTTTGTTATAAGTAAGTAAGTACTAGGGATGTAATGTACAACATGATGACTATGGTTGTCCCTGCTATGAGATTTACAGAAAAGTTAACAGAGTAAATCCTAAGAGTTCTCATCACATTGAAAAAAATTTTTCTCTTTCCTTTTTTTTTCCATTTTATTGTATCTATACAAGAATGATAGATGTTAGCTGAACCTACTTCAACAATCATTTTACAATATATGTAAATCAAACCATCATGCTGTGTGCCTTAAACATAAACAGTAATGTATGTCAACTATTTCTCCATAAACCTGGAAAACATGTGTCATCATTATCCAAGAACAATTCACTGAGTGAATAATTATTCTGGAGTCACCAAAATCACTTAAGAGTTTTAAGAGGCTCAAGAGTGAGTTATGAGCCTAATGTAGGCCCAACTTTTAAGCTCCAGAAACACCTCCCTGTATGTTCCAACTCGGATCCCTGTTCTCTAATAACTCGGATACCCGCATGATTTGAAACGCTTCAACACGTTTCCCTCCCGTTTTTCCAGTGCTCGAAGGAAAACAGAAACCCAAGAAACACATGGAGCTAGTCACCCCCAAGCACTACAAGGGCGCAACAGTTTTTAGGTCCCACCGCACAGGCCACAGGTGGCGCCAGCCCCCCACCCTCTGCCCCGCGCCCCCCAGTCCCCCGCTTCTCGCCTGCGCTCTCCGCGCACACTCGGGGCATCTCGGGCCTCGGGGCCGTCCTTCACGGTGGGTTCCGGCCCTGACCCACCGCCCCCAGGCCCGGGTGGCGCCAGCGCCGGGAACCCAGGCCAGGGGGCCTGCGCCCGCCAGCCCGCGCGGCCGCCACGCCCCCTCCCCACGGGCCGCCCGCGCCGCCCGCCCCCTCGGCCGGGAGGTGGCCTCACCTCACGCGGGCCGTAGCGGGGACGGCGCCCGCGTCTCAGCCCGCCGCCCGGGCCCACGGCCGCTCGGCTGCGGCTCGGCCCCGACGGCCAGCGGCGGCGCGCTTCTGGGGGCGGGCTCTTCTCGGCGGGGGTTTCCCCCGGGCCCAGGCGGGGGAGCAGGGGGGATTGGGGCGGGGGAGGGGAAAGGGGCTTGGGAAGGAAGGGGGAGAGGGGAAGAAAAGGGGGGAACCAAACCCGGAGAGGGAGAAAAGGGGGGAGGGGGGAAAATCAGAAGGGGAAGAAAGGCCCAGAGTCCGCCCCCCGCTGCGGCCTTCGCGCTACGTCATCACGTCCGGCGTAATCGTCAGCGCGTCCTGCGCCCCGCGCGTCGGTACTTCCTCTGTGTCTCTCCGCTGCTGCAGAAGCTCCGTGTGTGGGCAACCATTCGCCTCGCCTGCCCACACGCTCTCGTCCTCGGCACACATGCACGCGCCACCGCACTCTGTCGCTCGCTCGCTCTGTCGCTCCCTCCGCGTTACCTGTGTCTCAAGCCAGTAATCCAGCTCCACTGCGATCCTCAGTCCACCCTAAGTCCATCAAGCCTGTCAGAGTCACCCAAGATTTAAACATAATACTGATTACTGTAAAGTAATTTCAGTTTACAGAGCACTTTCAAAATAGCCTTTCGCTCAGGACGGTAACTCCTGTAATAAATATTTGTAGTATAAATGGACAAAGATCATATGGTAAGTGGATGTCCATTTTTTCCAGATGTAAAAATTTAATTCCATAGAAAGCAGGTTTAAGTCCATCTTATTGAAATCACTTACCACCCCCTTCCAAGATATAGTTCTTTTCCTTAGGAGTCATTTGAGTTTGCAACCTCCCCCATTCTGTCCGTTCTAGGCAGAATCAATTTAGTTATTGATCAGATGTATTTGGATCATTTACTCATCAACTCCCTCAAAGAACCACTGTAGTCTTACATTGACAGAATTTGGCTATTAAATATTTACTATGTCACAAGAACTACAGGCAAAAAAATAATAATTACAGTACGATGTAAGTGCTATATAAATAGAGATATGTTCAATGTGCTGTGGAAACAAGGAGCAATTGGTTGTTAGAGGTAAGGGAGATTGAGTAAGCTACGGAGAAGTTACATGCTGTCTGCCTTAAAAATATAGGGTGATGTATGTCAGTTAATTCTCAATAAAAATAAATAATAATAATAATAAATAAATAAATAATAAATAAATATAAATAAATAATAATAAATAAATAATAAATAATATTTAATATTTAATATCTTAATTTAAATATTTAATATTTAATATTTAAATTTAAAATAAATTTAAATAATAAATAATAAAAATAAATAAATAAATAAAATATAAATCTATAAATAAAATAATAATAAATAAATAAATAAATAAATAAATAAAAAATAAATAAATGTAAGTATAAATACTTATATTTAGGCATCTATTTATTTATATTTATATATAAATATATAAATATATATAAATATATAAATAAAATATATAAATAAATATATAAATATATAAATATGATATATTTATATCAGGCACTGTGTGCAATGCTAGGAATATAATGTAAGCAACATAGATGACTGGCTAAGTGACTGTGCTGCAGACAGAAATTGTGGGCATGGCAACTAGGAAGGAAGAGCCCAGAAGGGCAAATACTGTGGAGGTACTCTGGCCCACAAGCAAACCTGTGTAGCAGAAATAATAAACTTTTGTTAAGACCTTGCTCTGTGCCAGTCATTGTCAGTGCTTTATAAAATTATTTAAATGTCAGAACTCTGAAATAATCATTACAGATCTATAACCCCATATTCAAAGTCCATAGGGCCAGCCATGTTTCAGAATTCAGAAAATTTCAAGTTTTAGAAAGGTAAAATGATACACATACTGTATATTATATAATACCCCTAGGGGTATCCCATAATCAAATAATTGGTATTTCTGGAGTAAAAGTGTATAGTCTCAGTACAATTTTTTAAAAGATCATAGATAACCTCCCCTCTGCTCAGGTCACTATGTGAGTTACAAAAAATAAAAGTGGATTATGGGGGTCTTTTGAATTTTGGAATCATGGGCAATCACTTTTCCCATTTCTTCAATGAAGAAATGAAAGCAAGAAACGTCAAGTAACTTGCCTAGAGTCACACAGCTAATAAAAGGAAGAGACAGAGGGGCACGTGGGTGACTCAGTGGGTTAAGCCTCTGCCTTTGGCTCAGGTCATGATCTCAGGGTCCTGGGATCGAGCCTTGCATTGGGCTCTCTGCTCAGCGGGGAGCCTGCTTCCCCCTATCTCTCTGCCTGCCTCTCTGCCTACTTGTGAGCTCTCTGTCAAATAAATAAATAAAATCTTAAAAAAAAAAAAAAGGAAAAGACAGAATTTTGACCGAGGTCATCTGGTTTTAAAACCTATCCTCCTAACTCCACCCACCATTCTTGCCAGGTAAATCCTTGCTGTGGGAGCCCAGGCCCTTCCCTGAAGAGCCGTTGATGAGGACCTTTGGAGAACCAGGGATTCTGAGAAATTTCAGAATTTCTTTTCCTAAGTAGAAGAATCCCCAAAGGGTGAGCAAATCTAGCTCTCAAGTCCCTTTCCCACCTTCAGACTTCCCCCTGAGGATACAGAAGACCTGCCTTAGAACGCTTATCCTCCTTTCCCTTAGCCTTCATACTGGCTACTTTTGAGCCCAGTGGAGTGGGGATGGGGGTGGGGGGTGTTGGTTAACAAAGGAGTCTGCATTATGAGCCCCTGGGAGGGAGAAAGGGAGCAGTGGGACATCCGAGAAATACCTGGCAAAGGAAAAATGAAACTCTCAATTATCTGCATGACAATGACATAAAGTGCCCTGCCAAGGACCCCTCTTGTTCGAGAGAGTCCCTCTTGAACACTCTGTCTTAAAACCTCTCATCTCTCCCTTTTCCTCCAGGCTTCCCAGCAAGGCCTTTGATCTGAAGAGGAATTTCATCTCTAACCTTTGTCCCCAGGCCTGGCAGTTTACATGGGTAACCCACTGTCTCCCAACATTGGCCCAGGGACATTTCTTTCCCCAAACTAAACAACTCACATCCCCCACTCTGTACTTTCACTGACTATGTGTTGAAGCCTTCTGCCAAGTTCTACCTGTAACTGGCTTCATCTCTCAAGTCAGATGTTTGGCTGCTCTATCCCCTGCAGCAAGGAGTCATGCCAGCTGGACACACTGTCCCTTCAGGGCCCCTGGCGGCCGGGTTGGAGTTGAGACCACAGCTGTTGAGATCTTGAGCCCCGGTTTTACAGCTCTGTCTCAACCGTATCACTAAAAGAGGGCCTCCCTCAGCCATGATCTCCTCATTACTCCTGGCCTTCCTATTCCTGGCTCCAGCTACAGCGGCCATTCCCAGAGCATCTGACAGTCACTGTCTGGCATGTGGAGGACCCGCCCTGGACTCGGATCACCAGCGGGAGCTGCTTCTTGGCCTGGCCAAGAGACGCATCTTGGACAAACTGCGCCTCAGCCAGCGGCCGACGCTGAATCAGCCTGTGTCCAGAGCTGCTCTGAGGACCGCACTGCAGCGCCTCCGTGGGCCCCCGCAGGGGATGCTTCCCGAGGCTGAAGGGGAACAGGAATATGAGATCATCAGCTTTGCTGACATAGGTGGGTTCCTGCTCTATAGTTCTTCCCCCAAGGATGGAAAAGTCTCCTCCTCAGCCTAACCCCTGACTCCCTCCCCCAAACCCTCCCAACTCTTGCTTCCCATGGCCTGTAATCTCCCAACCCCAGGCTCCCACACCCCTACCCCACCCCCTGCTGTCTCTTATTTAAACTTGACCAATGGGCAGCTGGGAAGTGTGTAGATTTCACTTCTTTTGAGACACAAACTTCCACAGGCTGTGGTATGAGCTCATCTACTTCCGGGGCCTGGCCCCTGAGGCTGGGAGCTAGGGAGTCTGTCCTTTTTCTGGCCCCTGTCTCCCCCAACACCCAGATGCCTCGTCTGAGTAAAAAGGCAAAAAGTAAAACACCAGGACTACAATACTCCTCCAGCCTACCCCTCTTTCCTCATCTTAATACCTTGGGTCCTCACATCAGAACAGCATCAAAATGGGACTCAGAAAGGTGGATAAAGGATAGAAGATACAGTAGAAGGGAAAGTTACTTCCAGAGAAGAAAGAGGAGTTGGAGAATTTAGTGAGTAGCTTGAGAGGTCAAGAATTTGGAGACAGGACCCTAGAAACAGAACACAAAGTGATCTCTTTAGCCTCTGAGCTTCTTATGAGCTGTTCCTTGGGTCTGGAAGGTCCTTCCGATTCCTGGCCCCTTTACCCCCATCACCACCTACTCCCTTCTCCCTTCAAGATCAGGCACTCCCATCCTCAAAAAAGCCACCCTGAGGGACACCTGGGTGGCTCAGTGGGTTAAAGCCTCTGCCTTCGGCTCAGGTCATGGTCTCAGGGTCCTGGGATCGAGCCCCGCATTGGGCTCTCTGCTCAGCAGGGAGCCTGCTTCCCCCATCTCTCTCTGCCTGCCTCTCTGCCTACTTGTGATCTCTCTCTCTGTCAGATGAATAAATAAAATTAAAAAAAAAAAAAAAAAAAACACCCTGACTTGAGGGTGAGGGGCTCCCTCTCTGGCGGCTCCCCAACCCTCACCCGGAATCTGAACTCTGTGTGGAATTGCCTGTTTCCAGGTTTTCTGTGAAGTCTGTCTTCCCATGTATGTTGACCCCTTGAGGTCAGGATCTGTCATTTATTCCTCATGTTATCACCAGAAGCTAGTGTATAGTAGAAATAACTAACACATCTTATTTACATTATTCTAAGTTTTTTACATACACTAACTCCTTGAGATCCTCACAACAAGCCAGTGAGACAAGTACTATTGTTACCCTCATTTTAAAGATACTGAAACTGTGGGACGCCGGGTGGCTCAGTCAGTTAAGCATCCAACTCTTGATTTCGGCTCAGGTCATGATCTCAGGGTCATGAGATTGAACCCAGAGTTTCGAGCTCAGTGGGGATTCTGCTTGGGGATTCTATCCCTCTGCCCCTCCCCCCCATGCTCTAAATCAATCAATCAATCAATCTTAAAAAAAAAGTTACTGACACTGAGGCACAAAGAGGTTAAGTAGTTGGGGCACCTGGCTGTCTCAGCTGGTAGAACATGCAACTCTTGATCTCTGGGTCGTGAGTTCAAACCCCATGTTGGGCAAAGAGCTTATTTAAAAAAAAAAAAAAGTTGAGTAACTCCTCAAGGTCACGTGACTAGTAAGTGGTGGAACCAGATAGCCTAGCTCTGGAACCCATGACCTTGACCACTACACTACTCTGCCTCTCATGAACACACTAGATGTTTAATAAGCATTGGTTATATTAAACAACCAAACTATCCTGTGAGTCAGCTTGACCACAGTGTAGAATCCTCAGTGATGTATGAGACCCTATTGTAGTTCAAAAGGGGGTTTCTGCCTATGACTAAAGATTTATTTATTTATTAGAGAGAGAGAGAGAGAGAGCAGGGCATATACTTGAGTGGGGGGAGGAGTGGAAAAGGAGGGAGAGGGAGAAAGAGAATCTTAAGCAGGCTCCACACCCAGCACAGAGCCCAATGCAAGGCTCCATCTCATGAACCTGAGATCATGACCTGAGACAAAATCAAGAGTCAGACGCTTAACCAACTGAGTCACCCAGGTGCCCTTGCCTATGATTAAGAACATAAACTCTGGAACCAGATAAGCCTGGGTTCAAATCCTTGCTCAGCTGCTTATTACCGTATGACCTGAGTTGTTAATAGTTTTCTCATTTGAAAAATAGGGATAATAAGAGGATAGTTGAGAGAATTAAATGAACTAATACAGGGAATGTTCTTAGAAGGTTAAGGTGGGAGAGAGCAAGAATTCGAAGGCTGAGCTCCTGCCCATGAGGGTTGTAGTTGCTGCTTCTGGGAATAAATAATTAGAAGGTAAGGCAGAATGAAATAATGAAATAATGGGCACATTGCTTGCTGGGCCGGGGATTATTCATTGGGTCCTAGTGAGACAGGGAAGTCTTTCAGACGATTGCAAATGGACTGGTATTGTACAATAAGTTTATCTTCAATGGGTAGAGAACGGTAAACAACATTCTAAACGGAGGGTAAAAAATGTGAGTAGAAGTCTGAAAGAGTAAACTGCATTCGGAGCTGAAAAGTACCTTGGACTGGATGAGCACAAGGCCAACAGATGGCCATGAACCATGACTCCTTTGAACACCCAGATTCTGGGTTTTTGTTTTATTCTGTTTTTGTTTTCGTGTTTTCACCTTTGTATCTCTGATACCAGATCCTGGCAACATAGTGGCAATAATGATGGCTACCCAGTGTTTAGTATGCCTGCCTCATCTCATTCGATCTTCACAACCACCCCACAAAGTAGAGTTTATCATTCCCATCGTAGAAAAGCAGAAACTGACATTCAAAGATCATTTACGGGGCGCCTGGGTGGCTCAGTGGGTTAAAGCCTCTGCCTTCGGCTCGGGTCATGATCCCAAGGTCCTGGGATAGAGCCCCGCATCGGGCTCTCTGGTCAGCAGGAAGCCTGCTTCCTCCTCTCCCTCTGCCTGCCTCTCTGCCTACTTGTGATCTCTTTCTCTGTCAAATAAATAAATAAAATTAAAAAAAAAAAAAAGAAGATCATTTACATGGCCAAGGTCACACAGCTTGCAAGGGGCAGAATTCAAACACCATTCTCTCCGACTTCAAAGTCTATATACTTTTCACATATTTGCTAATCAATGAATGAGCACAACATTCAGCTGGAGGGGGCCCGATCTGAGATGACATTTGAAAATGAGAATGACTAACACCTGAATTTTACCTTTTCTTTTTTTTTTAACATTTTATTTATTTATTTGAGAGAGAGAGCACAAGCAGGGGGATCAGCAGGGGGAGAGGGAGAAGCAGACTCCCCACTGAGCAGGGAGCCTGATTTGGGGCTCGATCCCAGGACCCTGGGATTATGACCTGAGCTGAAGGCAGAGGCTTAACTGACTGAGCCACCCAGGCGCCCATGGATTCTACCTTTTGCATTTCAGTATGTTAGCTTGAAGTTTTCGTTCCAATTTAAGCTATCGTCCACACAATAGTGTGAAAGCAAGACCTGAGTATGGTTCTTGCTGGAAGTAGGAAGAGAGAGCTTGGGGCTCTGGGGAAACTGGGGTAGGGGCATCCAGTGATGTCCTGGAACGGGCTCATACTGGCTCATGAGAACAAATTATGAACATCTCCCAACTCCTCATCCAGTGATGTCACATTAATAGCTTGAAATTGGCTGTGGTGGGAGAATTTATACCACAGAAATTGGCAAACACTATGTATCAGGATTTATTTCCCTCCGGAATCCACTTGTTAAACATTTACCAGCACACCACTGCCTGTGACCTAAAACTACAAGCTATCTGCCTCCCACACATCTAACATACAATGCTGACACAGGGACAGGGTCACTATAATAGGTATTCCTGTTCAGTATGGGAGACAGGGGAGTGGGGGACACAGACCAGTCACTGATCCGTGAAAGTTCTGATATCCAGCCAGGCACATATCTCGGTGTACCCCAAATCCAGAATTCCCTTGGTTAGGGCTTAGTTCTGCTCCCTGGTAGGATTTTTCTCGACTCTTAAGGAGAGCCCACCAGTGGTCTCCTTGCCTTCTAGATCTACTGTCTCAGCCCTTGGCTCCACCCTCTGAGATGTCTTTCCTTTTAAATAGGAAATGACCTGTGTCTGTGGTGGAGCAGTTTTCTCAGCCTGCTTCCTGCCCAAAGAAGTTGGGGGCCCAGAGACCTCTTTTCACTTTGAATCATCTCTGCCCCTTTTAGTCCAAACTGGTGCTGTCTTTCCTACTAAAATTCCCTGTAAAACCCTGTGGGCCTTCTAAATAACAAATTGTAATCTACTCAGTTAGACAAAAAGGCGCTCAACTTTATCAAGACAGACCCCTCTTTAGGTTGCAAGTCAGGGTGTTATGGGTCAATACTCTTTTTTTTTTTTTAAGATTTTATTTAATTATTTGACAGAGAGAGAGAGATCACAAGCAGGCAGAGAGGCAGGCAGAGAGAGAGGGGGAAGCAGGCTCCCCGCTGAGCAGAGAGCCCAATGCAGGGCTCGATCCCAGGACCCTGAGATCATGACCTGAGCCGAAGGCAGAGGCTTAACCCACTGAGCCACCCAGGCGCCCCTGGATTGATACTCTTAAAATTCTTAGAAACCCTTTTGTCTAGTTGAGAGGATCTACAGAACATCATCTTAAATTTTTTTAGATTTTAACAAAGGTGTTAAATCTTAACAAAGGGTCTTACAGTTGACCCTTTATTAAATGTTTTGATCTTCACTCTGAGGCCATATTTTACTGGCAATCCCCTGGATTTGATTTTTTGCCCCAAGACCATTTCTTACTTTAAGAATCTTTTGCCAGACAGAGAGGTGAGGAATGAAAAAATATCTTATTGTTCAATCTAGCAAGTCCTGTTGGAAATATTTTCTCTAAATTCTGCTTGAAAATTGAACAGTCCCTTTTTTAGTTCATCTCACTCCTGAAATGCCTTATCATAGGCAGCTAAAATAAGCCAATTGGCACTTTCAGCTTTCTGCCTGGAAATATCTTTAGCTAAATTCACAACTTTGTTAGATACCATTTCTAGCTTCCAAGTTACCGCAGATGATAGCCAATACATAACACAGGTTCCCCTTTCTCCAGCTTCTGATAGCAATTTCCTCACTGCTCTTCCTACCTTCACTAACAGTCTCCTCACTATCCTTCCAACCTCTGCCTGCCACCCAGTCCCAAGGCCAAGGCTACAGTGTTTAGGTCTTTGCTATGGGGCACCCTACCTCTGTTACTAATTTCTGTTTCAGTTACCTATTAATATAACTAATCAGCACAAACATAGAGGCTTAAAATAAGAAATTCGATATTTCTGATGATTTTTGTGCTTTAACTGGACTTATCTGGACAGTTCTTTATTTTGATCTGAGGAGTAGCTGAGGGAACTGAGGCAACTGCCTTCAGTCGGGGGCTTAGAAGGGTCTAGAACATCTAAGATGGTCTCTGATCCTCAAAGTCTCTCTCCACATGGCTTCTCATCATTTGTTAGTCTAGTTTCCAAGTTTCTTTTTTTTTTTTTATTTTAAAGATTTTATTTATTTATTTGACAGAGAGAAAGAGATCACAAGTAGGCAGAGAGGCAAGCAGAGGGAGAGGGGGAGGCAGGCTCCCTGCTGAGCAGAGAGCCCAATGCAAGGCTGGATCCCAGGACCCTGAGATCATGACCTCAGCCGAAGGCAGAGGCTTAACCCACTGAGCCACCCAGGTGCCCCTGTAGTCCAAGTTTCTTTAAAGCGTGGTGGATGGCTTCCAAAAGGGCGAAGCATCATTATGTAAGTACTTATCAAGTGTCTGGTTGCACTACGCTTGCCTATGTCTCATTGGCCAAGTCAAGTCACACAGCCATGCCCAGACTATATGGAAAGGGACTGCACAAAGTCATGTGTATTGGGAGGTGTCGTTCACTGGGGTCCAACAATGTAATAGTCTACCATAGCCCGTGCTGGTTATGTGTTCTGCCTGCCATAACTAGGGTAACTTAAGAGATTCTAATGGTAGGGGCACCTCGATGGCACAGTTGGTTAAGTGTCCAACTCAGGTCCAAGTGCCCAATCTCAGGGTCATGAGATCAAGCCCTGCATCTGACTCCAAGCTCAGCATGAAGTCTGCTTGGGAGTTTCTCTCCCTCTCCCTCTGCCTCTCTTGCTTGTGCCCTCGTTGTCTCTCTCTCTCTAAAATAAGTGAGCAAATCTTTAAAAGAGAGAGAGAGATTCTAATGGTGGGGTGCTCAGTGACACAGCAAGATTAGTTAAGCCAATCAGACCTTTCATCTAGGATTTGGGAATTGGGACCCTGGAAGATCATGTCTCTTTAGTTTAGAGGAGCTGAGTAAAACATTCTGTAGACTCAGGAGCTGGGGCCACCATTTTAGGACCTGAAGAAACTGACAAAGAAGCAGAAGAAGTAGATCCACAGGAAGAGAAGAATGGAATAATTTATTTAGAGACACCAAGATGGGAGATGTCATGTTGACTTTGAGAGCTGTCAAGAGCAGCCTTATTCCCGACTTTCCAATTCACATGAAGCCTAGTTGAACTTTATGTTCATTCAGCAATTGTTTATTGAGGTTGTTATGTACTACGTACTAGAGAGACTGGTAAACCATACAGGTATAATCCCTACCTTCATGGAGTTTACATTCTACATGAAGGGGTAGGGGGAGGAGAAGAGGGGAGGAGAAGCACATAGTAAACAAATGAACAAAAAAACAAGATGACTACAGAGAATGATAGTAGCTATAAAGATAGTTAAGCAGGATGATGTAGAAGAGAGATGGAGGGGCGCCTGGGTGGCTCAGTGGGTTAAAGCCTCTGCCTTCAGCTCAGGTCATGATCTCAGGGTCCTGGGATCGAGCCCCACATCGGGCTCTCTGCTCAGCGGGGAGCCTGCTTCCCCCTCTCTCTCTCTGCCTGCCTCTCTGCCTACTTGTGATCTTTCTCTCTCTCTGTCAAATGAATAAATAAAATCTCTTAAAAAAAAATAGAGAGATGGAGGTAGAGTTGAAGGTTTCTTTAGGTAGGTTAGTCAGAGAAACCTCTCTCTCTGACAAATAAATAAATAAATCTAAAAAAAAAAGATCTTGGAAAGACATTTCAGACAGGGAAAAGCGCAAGTGTAAAGGCCGTGAGGTGAGTCCTTGTTTAGAGAGTTGAAGGAAAAGAAAAGAGCCAGTATAGGTAGAATACAGTCATTAAATGGCAGAATGCCTAATCATACATGTTTTCTGTGTTAAGGGGCTTAGATTTTATTCAAATAGCAATGGGAAGCCTTTGAAGGGTCTGAAGCTGAAGAGATTAAGCTGATCATATTTATGTTATAAAATGCACTCTGGCTGATATATACAGAATGGTTTGGGGGGACAAGAGTGGACCACTTGGGAAGCTATTGCTATAATTCAAGAAAAAGCTGATTGTGTATTGAACTAATATATAGTAGAGGAGATTGGGATAAGCGAAATTATTTTATGAATTGGAGGTAGAGTTGGCATATCTTGCAGATAATTTTATTTTAACTTTTTTTTTTAAGGTTTTATTTATTTATTTGACAGAGAGAGAGATCATAAGTAGGCACAGAGGCAGGCAGAGAGAGAGGGGGAAGCAGGCTCCCAGCTGAGCAGAGAGCCCGATGCGGGGCTCGATCGCAGGACCCTGAGATCACGACCCGAGCCAAAGGCAGAGGCTTTAACCCACTGAGCCACCCAGGTGCCCCCATTTTTTTTTTAACTTTTTAGAAGATTTTATTTATTTTGAGAGAGTATGCACAAGTGGAGGGGAGGGGCAGATGCAGAGGGAGAGGAGGAATCTCAAGCAGACTCCATGCTGAGCATGGAGACCGATGCAGGGCTCCATCTCACGACCCTGAGGTCATAACCTGAGCCGAAATCAAGAGTCAGATGCTTAACCAGCTGAGCCACCCAGGCGCCCCAGATCTTGCAGATAATTTTAAAGTGGGGGTAAGGGTAATCAAGGTTTTGGCTTAAGCAATGCATTTATAGGGAATTAGGTTGGAGAAGGAATAGGTTTGGGTTGGGGGGATAAGTCTAGAGTTTATCTTTGAACATGAAAAGTTTGAGATATCACTAGATAACCAAATAGAATATCAGATCAGCGGCTGGAAATACAAACCTGAGGATCAGGGAGAGGTCAGGGCCAGGGATATATATTTGGGAGTCATTAGCATACAGATGGAATAGAAAGCCATGGGAATTGAGGATAGCCTTCTAGAAATGAATATATAGCGGGAAAAGAAGGGAGCTCAGGACCTTCAACATACAGAGGTCAGGCAGAGGAAGAAGGGCTGTCAGCAAGAGACCAAGATATAGTGGCCAGAGTCACAAAAGCCAAGAGAAGGAAATATTTCAAGAAGGAGGGAATGATTAAGTGTGTCAAACACTGCTTAAAGGTCAAGTAAGATGAATATCGAGAGATGAAAGCATTGGATTGGGCAATATGGAAAGTGTTGGTGATCCTGACAAGGGCAGTTTCAGTGGACTGGGGGGAATAGAAACCCAATTAAGGTGTTTCAATAGGGGCAGGGGAGGGACGAAGAGAGAAAATTGGAGAAGAGTAACAGTGACAGGGAGACATACATAGAATCATTGTGGTGAAAGACTGGATATGGGGGATGAGGGGGAGCTCATAGGGTTTCTAGAGGTGATAAGGAGAGTAGTGATTCCCCCAACTCTAATAACAGAAAGAGAAGTGGATAGGAAGGAAAAGAATGATTTCCACTTGGGAAAAAATTGATTTGAATGTGCCGGCAGGACATTCATGTGACAAAATTAAGCAGCTGGAAATTTAGACCTGAAGCTTGTTGATTCCCAGATCTAAACATCTAGTCCAGAGGTGCAAAATGGTCTGGACTAGACATCCAGATTTGGGAATTACCACCATAAAAATTGTGTTGGCTGACCACAAGTGTGGGTAAGAACTCCCTTCAGTGTAGAGCAAAAGGAGATGAAGGTCAGAGACAGACTTTGGAGAACTCTTGCATTGAACGGATGGTCAGAGAAAGAAAAGCCAGCAAAGAAAATCAAGAAAGAACCATGAGAGTTGTGTCATAGGAGCCAAGAAAGAAAAGATTTTCAAGGAAGAAAGGGCGATCAACAATGCTGAGCGCTGAAGAGTTCAAGTATGCTGAGAATAATAGGTAGCTGGTAGAATTGACACTCAGAAGGCCACGGTGACTGGGGCTTCTTGTGTCCACAGGCCTCTCCAACATCAACCAGACTCGTCTCGATTTCCACTTCTCTGATAGAACTGCTAGTGGCATGGAGATCCAGCAGGCCAGCCTCATGTTCTTCATACAGATCCCTCCCAATACCACCTGGACTCTGAAGCTGAGGATCCTTGTGGTAGGCTCACATGACACCAACCTCACCTTGGCCACTCGGCACCAGCTGGAGGTGGGTGCCAGTGGCTGGCAGCGGCTCTTCCTGGGGCCTGAAGCTCAGGCTGCCTGCAGCCAAGGCCACCTGACCCTGGAGCTGGTGCCCGAAGGCCAAGGAGCCCAGAGCTCCATCATACTGGGTGGTACTGCCCATAGGCCTTTTGTGGCAGCCAAGGTCAAAGTTGGGGGCAAGCACCGGCTTCACCGGCGAGGCATTAATTGCCAGGGTGGGTCCAGGATGTGCTGTCGGCAAGAGTTCTTTGTGGACTTCCGTGAGATTGGCTGGCACGACTGGATCATCCAGCCCGAGGGCTACGCAATGAACTTCTGCACAGGGCAGTGCCCACTGCACGTGGCAGGCATGCCCGGCATTGCCGCCTCCTTCCACACTGCAGTGCTCAACCTCCTCAAGGCCAACACAGCGACAGGGACCGCGGGAGGGGGCTCATGCTGCGTGCCCACGGCCCGGCGCCCCCTCTCTCTGCTCTACTACGACAGGGACAGCAACATTGTCAAGACTGACATACCTGACATGGTGGTCGAGGCCTGTGGCTGTAGTTAGTCCGCGTGTGGATGGGCAGCCCAAGGTGGGGGTAGGCAAACATGCCCCCACAGAGGTACCCTTCCTGGAGAGGAGGGGATGACCCCATTACTGCCTCTGTCCTGAAGGAGGGCTCCCTCTTCCTGAGCAAACCATGGAAATTATCCCATCTGTAGCTTGAGGAGATCTTCATCTAAGGAGAGTCACTGTACCATCTTCGTGACCACCAGTCTCGCTCCTAGGGCACAGTCTATCCAGCAAGCCTCCCAGGCTCAACTGCCACCCCAGGGACTCTGATCCCACCTGCAACCGTGAGCAGTGCCATCTAGTTCCCAAGCAAAGCCACCCATAGCCCACCCTAAATCCATCCCATAACCCGCTGTACTTCCCTGCCTTTCCCACTTGATGGCCGTCACTCCAGGATGAGTTGACCCAGTCCCTTCCCCTGATTCTCTGGATTACCAGAGAGCCCTTTCCTTGGATTCACTGAAGATTAGATCACTGCTATCCAAAGTTACTCTTCTCTGTATCTTGAGCCCCTTTCTTATTGGCCCTGGTGGGTTGCTAAGGCTCTCTTGGCACATTGTCACCCATTCTTTGACTTCTCTGCCCTGCTCTATGCCCTTAAGGACTGACTCACCTGAGCTCCTTAGGCCCCTGGCTTCCTGCTAAATTTGGCTAAGGGCAGACACAGGCGGGAGATCAAAGGATAGGGGGAGACAGAGGTCAGGATATTTTATTCCTGTTCCCTCTGCCTAGGTGCCATGTATCTGTGTGACTGTGGTTGTGGTCTGTCCCTACAGCTCCTATCTGGCTCCCCCAGCCCCAGTTCTACCTAGATTCTGATATCACTGCTTCCACACTAGGAGCTTATAAGGGCTTTCCACTCTTGCTAGTTTCTGGGAGCCTCAATATCCATCCTTCGTTCCCTTAACCCTGCCTATACCTCCATAAGTAGGGTCTTCGTTAAGTTTTCTTAGTGATGCAAACACAGACAATTGAATGGTTCTTTTGTCTCTTGCCAGGACCCTGGCTGACACCAAGGATGACCCAGTGTCTACCCGCCTGGCCCCCGTCTGCTCTCTCTCACCCAGGCTCCTCAGGGCCGAGCTCTTGTGTCTATCCCACACTTCATGCCTCTTCCTTTCCTAGGCTCCCTCCTCTTCTTTCTTAGGCCTCCCCCCCCCCCCCGCCCCGAACCTTCTTTGCTGGTCTCAGAACTAATAAAGACAGGTTTTAGCTGCTCTCTCCTCCCTCCATACTCACTCCAAGAGATGAGACAGATCATTGCTCAACCAGCAAGTAGGCTGACATCCTGGGAGCACACATGTTGGGGGAGGCAGAGGCACGGCTCAGAGCTGGTGGCCTTCCCTCACTGACCCCCAGGGCTCTATCCAGGACACCTGCCCGGAAGCTGGAACTGGCCAAGGGCCACTTGCATGGGACAGGGAGAAGAAAAAGAAGGCATGGAATGAGGAGGGGAGGTATTTGCTCTGAGGCTGGGTCCTCTCTAGACCTTTGCCCTTCTTTCCCCATCATCTCCTCCCTTTGGTTAGACAGCCCTGAACCATGGGATCAATATTGTCTGCAGCCCAAGGCCGAGTTTGCGCAAAACCCACGTGTCTTTTGGGTAACGTGATGTCTGTGTTTGCTCAGCGTATAACCCCCTCCTCCCAGAGTCTGAGGCCCCTGGAAGAGGAACCCTAAAGGAGAAAGTCTGAAAGTGATCTCCTTAGGCGACCTGCAGATCTGAGATATGGGGCTTCCTGAACAACCCACAGAAGTCATGCCACCTTTGCCTTGAGGACATCTTCCTCTAAGGAGAACATATAAGGAAGTCTTCCGTGCCCCTTCCTCCCCCTCCCACGGTGTCTCCCCTCCCTACAAGCCACCCCTCCCCTAGATCTGACCTCTCTCCTTCCAACTCCAGCTTCAGTCCCCAGGGCCAAGACTAAGGTGAGATGAAGTAAGGCAGTCACTTTGGGGGCAAAATTGTAAGGGGATGCCAAGAAATTCATCAATTGAGATAAATAATATCTCAATGCTATGTTTTTAAAGCACCAAAATGAACGCCAAAAAAATCCATGATGAGCAAAACAACAAATTTTAAAATAAACACAGAATCGGTATTAACTCCCTTTCTTTTTGGCTCTGCCTTTTGTAAAAAGGGGAAAGAGTGGGTCTGTCTTCTTCCAAACCTTGGCTTCCAGAGCCTCTTGGCCCCTAACTCTAGACTGTGTCAGGCTTTTCTCACATGGGCAAAGTAATCACTCGGGCTTCTTCTCCGTTCTTACCCGTCCCCCGAGCCTGTCCCTCCCCCCAGCACCCAACCAGGTTGGTGGTAGGGCGGGCCTGTGAGGCAGATGGCTGGGGTATTTATAACCTGGGAGCACTTCTTGGGGAAAGTGACTAAGATGCTAAGAGCATATTTATAGCTGGGTTCTGACGTAAGTGTCAGTGGGGAGGTAGGGCCAGGCCAGGCACAGCAGCAAGAGGGTAGGAAGAGCCGAAAATTGGGGGCACCTGATAGAGGGTAGGGGAGAAAAGGAGTCAGCGACTCCTGCAGCCACTTGCTGCTGCTTCCCTTGACTGTCTCCTGGCCCCAACAGGTAAGCCCTCTGAGACACCACCACGGGCAGAAACTTCTTTGCAGTTCGATGTTCCAGACCCCAGGGGTAGAGGGCTCCCACTCACCAGCCTCAACCAACAGAGAGGTTGCTCAGAGCGGGGCGGGGAGGAGAGGACTGGACAGAAGGGCTTGAATATGTTTCCGCCCCGGGAAAAATGTAGGAAGGACAGGAGGGTCTAAAAGTCTCCTTGTCCCTTCTCTACACCGCCCCCCCAGCACTCAGTGCCCTGGGTTTCTAGAAAGTGCCTGGCACCTGTCATCAAGCTCCATCGCCACGCGTCAATGGGACGAGCTCTAAAACCAAAGGTAGCAGTGACGTGGGGCCTGACGACAGCTCTGCTCTCTGGTAGTGGTGAGAGGGGAGAGCACGGGGACTGGCTTCTCTGTTTTCTGTGGGAGAGGCAGGGTCCCCAGAGGGAGAGGTTGGAAAGCCCTGTGTGATTCCCCACTCCTCAGGGCAGCCCATTCCCTGGGAAGCCGGTCAGCGCTAAGCCAGCTGCCGTCCAGCGGCGCTACACTGCCACGTGCCGGACACCGCCGGTACTGAGCCCCAGCCCCCAAAGCACCACCTTTCTCCCCCTGGCGCCAGATCTAGGAGTCTCTTGACGGTCCCCCGCTGGCTACACAGCCAGGAGCTTAATAAAATGGAGTTGCGGCACATTTCCAAATCACACTGTCTTCCTTCTAGCTTCTTGAAGAAACTGGGGGCATAAGGAGAAAGGCTAACACGAAGTCTACCCTCCTAAGTTCAAGGTGGAAGGGCCATGGCCCTCCCATATCGTCGGTGAGCAAGTGCGGTAAGGAGGGCTGGGATTGGAACTCAGGTCAGCGCACTCATCTTGCTTTGCTCTTCAAAGTCCTTAAACCTCCCATGTCATGCTCCCTTTCACGGAGGCCTTGCACCACTTCTAGGATGCCCCAAATTTAGGTAACTCTCACAGTCCCCTTGAAGAGACCCAGCAGCTAGGTATGAGCCCTCCCAAGTCCCACGCCCTTCTGCCAGCCTTGATGGACTCTGTCCTGCTGTAAGATTGCATCACCACCTCCCCTACCTCTCTAGGTTTCCCCAGACATCGCAGGAATATGCCCCCCCCTACCCCCATCATGCTCCAGCCCTCCTCCACGCCGTGCTCCAGTCCAACTGGACTCTGGGCAGCCAGCATAGGCAGGGTCAGGAGGTGACTTCCGTGCCCCGTGGCACTGCCACCTTGGCCTGGGGAGGAGGACTCCATTCCTCCTCCCTACCCCCGGTCCCAGCCCTATTGCTAGGAAGAGAGAGACCAGAATTCTCCTTCCAGCCCAGAGACCCTGGAGAAATGACTAGTGGAACTCACAGCTGCCTCTAAGAACTGCTGCAGCAGAGGTGTCTGGGTAAGCTAGAAGGACTAGAGGTATGGGGGGAAATTGCCCTCCCCACCTTGCCCCTATGAGTCCCTCCCCCAAGCCCCAGACCTTGGGGACTGAGCATGTGAAATCATTCTCTTTCTTGCATCATGTGTGTCCACACTGTCCCCCCCACCCTCTTACCCCTACCTCAAACTCAGTGACCAGGCCAGATGGTGAAACCCGAGCTTCCGGGGGTGGGGGGGACCTCCACCCCCTGCAGAGCCCTGATGGGCAGCACAGCCAGCCAATCCTGGGGCTCAGAGGGTAGGTCTGCTTGCTGACCACTAAATGAGGGAGCCCCGGGTTGCAGCTCTAAAGAGGCCCCAGTCAGTAACCAGCCATGGGCTGTGAGGGTCAAACTGGCAGATTGCGCTAAACACAGCTACCCATAGGCCCATCCACACACTGCCTTCCTGAGTCCCAGGCAATAGAAGGCAGGTGGCTCTACCCTTGGCCGAGGGTAGGTGTGGCACGGCCGTCTGCTGCTGCTGTGCCCTCATTGGCTTCCACGCAATCAGATCGACAGAAGAAGCAACTGCCGTCGGAGGCTCCCGACCCAACCCAGGGCCTTTCACCAGGAGCATGGGACTCCCTGATGTCCAGCCCCAGCTGGTGCTGCTGTGGGCACTGGCGTGGGCACAGGGAGCAAGGTCTGTGTGTCCCTCCTGTGGAGGTCCCGCGCCGGTGCCCCAAGCAGAACGCGCTCTAGTCCTGGAGCTAGCCAAGCAGCAGATCTTGGAGGGGCTGCACCTGACCAGTCGTCCCAGAATAACTCATCCTCCACCCCAGGCAGCGCTGGCCAGAGCCCTCCGGAGACTACAGCCAGGAAGTGTGGCTCCTGCAAATGGGGAGGAGGTCATCAGCTTTGCTACCGTCACAGGTGGGTGAGGGAGAGGCAGGCAGAGAGCGGACAGGGAGAGGGAGGCGGAAGGGGAGACCGACAGAAAGGGCAGACGGAGCAGGGTGTGGGAGGAGGAGGAGTTGGGGCAGGGACCGGTTGCGGAGGACGGAGAACGCAAGGCAGTCCCTGTGTCTTCTAAAGGGGCTCGGGAGAGCAGCCGGCGGGGCTGGCAGGAGTCTCGGAGAAGAGCTTCATCCCTGCTCACATTCCTCCGTCCCTTCTCCATCTGTCTGGCAGATTCCTCCACTTCAGCCTGCAGCTCCGTGCTCACCTTCCACCTGTCCACAGCTCAGTCCCACCACCTGTACCACGCTCGCCTCTGGCTGCACGCGCTCCCCACCCTTCCTGGCACTCTTTCCTTGAGGATCTTCCAATGGAGCCCGAGGAGCAGGCGCCAAGGGTCGCGCACCCTCCTGGCTGAGCACCAGATGACGGCCCCGGGCTGGCACGCTCTCACGCTGCCCCCTAGCGGCTTGAGGGGCGAAGAGTCCACCCGCCTGAAACTCCAGCTGAACTGCGGACCCCCAGAAGGCAATGCCACCTCTGCCCAGCAGCCTCTTCGGCTCCTGGACTTGGCAGGAGACCAGCGGCCCTTCCTGGAGCTTAAGATCCGGCCCAGTGAACCTGGAGCAGGCCGGGCCAGGAGGAGGACCCCCACCTGTGAACCTGAGACCCCCTTATGCTGCCGGCGAGACCACTATGTAGACTTCCAGGAGCTGGGATGGCGGGACTGGATCCTGCAGCCCGAGGGGTACCAGCTGAATTACTGCAGTGGACAGTGCCCCCCCCACCTGGCCGGCAGCCCAGGCATTGCTGCCTCCTTCCATTCGGCTGTCTTCAGCCTCCTCAAGGCCAACAACCCTTGGCCCTTGGGTACTTCCTGCTGTGTCCCTACTGCCCGAAGGCCTCTGTCTCTCCTCTACCTGGACCGGGATGGCAATGTGGTCAAGACAGATGTGCCAGATATGGTGGTGGAGGCGTGTGGCTGCAGCTAGCAAGAGGACCTGGGGATTTGGAGTAAAGAGATCGGTTGGGGGTTCCCAGGCAAAGGGCATCTGTGGCGGGAGACATTAGATTCCCGATCCACATCCCCACCTAACAGGCGGGGTGGCCGGATGACCGGGGTGACCCCTAGGGGACCCAAATGGGCACTCGTTCGTCCAGACTCTCGCCTATTCCTGGCTGGTTGATGTTTGGGGAGATGGGGAAAGTGTGTTCTCTAAAGGAGTCTCCCCAGAAAGCATGATTTCCTACCCTAAGCCCTCTGAGAAGGTGGCAGAGGTGAGGGAGGGGTGGAGGGAGGGAAGGAGAAGGCAGAGAAAAATTACTTAGTCTCTCGCAAGAAGAGAAAGTCCTCAAGTGAGGGAAGCAGACTTGGGACAGGGGAACCAGGCTGGTCCAGGCTAGGAACTGTGGAAGAGCTTTCAGGGAGGGTCAAGAAGGAGATGGGCAAGGGGCTAAGAGGAGGTAGGTTAGGAGAGCCCCAGAAGTGGGAGCTGGGAGAGAGGGGTACTGAGCCTAAGAAGTTCCCTGGTTTTTCCCAGTGTGGGGGACAGGACCCACCGGGGAGACAAATGTTTATATTCTCCTAATAAAAATGAGGGGAAAAATCAACAAGTATGAGTCATAAAGAAGGGCTGGGGTGATAGTCCAGAGGGATAGTTTTCACGGTGAGGTCTGAGGACCCTGGGAGGTCCCTGAGACCCCTTTCGGGAGTGTTCACAAGGTCAAAACTATTTTCATAATACTAAGATGGTATTTGCCTTTTTAATTTTCATTATCTCAAAAGTACACAGTGGAGTTTTCCAGAGGCTATGTGGCACGTGATTACATCATCTTTCTGACATCATTGTTAATGGGATATATGCTTGTGTGTTGTCGTGTTACAAACTCTTTTCAGTTTGAATTTCTAATATAGTAAATTGACATGAACCACATAAACAAAAATTCAATAAATTTTAAGAGTGTAAGGGCGGGGTGACTGGGTGGCCCAGTGGGTAGAGCATTCAACTCTTAATCTCAGAGTTCTGAGTTCAAGCCCCATATTATGCGGGGAGTCTATTTAAAAAAAAAAAAAAGAAGGGCACCTGGGTGGCTCAGTCAGTTAGGCATCTGCCTTCAGCTCAGGTCATGGTCCCGGGGTCCTGGGATCGAGCTCCACATCACATTGGGCTCCCTGCTCCCCGGGACCCCGGCTCCCTCTCCCTCTGCCCCTTCCCTTGCTGGTGCACGCGCTTTCTTTCTCTTTCTCTCTCTCTCTCTCAAATAAATAAATAAAAATCTTTTTTAAAAAATAGTGTAAAGGGGCCTTGAAGTCAAAATATTGGAGAATCACTAATCTGGAGACCTGGGTGAGGAGGAAAAAGCAGTGTGCTCTAAAAGACTGTCTCTGAAAGAAGGGGCTGGGACAGGAGCACTGGTCTTGCCTGACCCTCCAGGTATAATTGGTGTCTGGGCCAAAGCCATATGGGGGAGGGAGGATCAAATAGGACTCCTTATCTGTTCCCCCACAGTTGCACCTATATTTGTAGGGCCTCAGACTTCTTCCTAGTTTCACGTTTTCCCCTTGACCCTAAGTCTGAACAGTTAACCTAACTCTCCAGGCCTGAGGAGGTGGTTCTTGGAAGCAGAGCTAGGATGTGGGCGGCCTGTCTGAGGGGTGACAGGAAAGGAAGGGACTCCTTTTCCTCACCATGTTTTCTCCCCTTCCTCATAAAGAAAGATCAGACGGGCTAAAATAGCTGCCCCTTCCCCTGCATCCAGTCACTATAGCAACACAAATCCGAAAGGACAAGGCACTCCCCTCTCAGACACTACCGTTCTGCACTAGCAGCCTCTTCCAGTGCGCCTTTCCGTATCTTTGGGCTCATACAACCCCCTCCCTGGGCTCCTAACTGGGCTTTGGTGGGGCGACCTGTCAAGCCTCCTACTCCTTCAGCTCCCACGGTCCTCTCTGCCTCCAGACTTCGAGAGAGTGTCATGTGCCAGAACGGCCAGCAGAGGGAGCAGACAGCTGGAACTGCAGAAAGCGGGCGGCACAGAGGTGCGGAGGTGCCCTCAGTCTCTAGAACTTGGGAGATGAAGGAGAGCGGGGGTTCTCCGCGGAACAGTGTTTCGGTCGCGTCCCAGGGTTCCTTAGTAACCTTGTGAACCGCATACTCTGCACCCAGAGCCTCAGCCACGGCTCCTCTCTTTTATGCTCTATAGACCCGTCACTTCTAAGCCAACCAACTCTGTTCCAGTCCTGTTTGCACCAAACCCCAAATCTGTCCTAACCCCTTCATGTTTCACTGAAAGAGTGAGGCCAGCAGATACACTACAGGATGGCGGAATGCTCAGGTAGCCCCAACCAGAGTTGACGACGCTACCTCCAATATTATCTTTCTCAGATGAACTTTTTCGTCACCCCCTACCTCCCAATATATTTCTTAGTTTTTTCCTAGCTTGGGGGGGGGAGGGTGGGGGGGGGGAAGCCTCTTAGCGGGCAGCCGATCCAAGGATCCATGCCGGGATTTATTGCCCACCACCAGCAGCGTGTTGGGGGGGGGGAGGCAGTATAGGGTCCCTCAAGGGAGGGGGAGGATCCTGGGGGTCCTGGGGGTGCAATAAGCCCGGCACCCCCTCTCTTGCGTTTAGCTACCCCGCCTCATCCTCCAGAACGGCAAGAGGGAGGAAAGTAGAGGGGAGGTGAGAGGCGAGCGGGAAGAGCGGCGGCGCGCCAGCTGCTTGAGCGAGAAAAAGTTTTTGCAAAAGGGAAAAAAAAAGTTTGCGCTTCTCGCGGGTGGTCCCGGCTCGCGGCCCGGCGGGCTGGGCCGGCGGGAGGGCTGGCGGCCAGGTTGGGGGGGGTGGGGGTGGCACTGAGGCTGCGCTGCCGTGGCCCTGTCCGCCCCCCCTCCCCACCGCACACCCCCCAGCCCAGACTCCAGCCCTGGACCGCGCATCCCGAGCCCTGCGCCCAGAAGGAGGTGAGAAGGGGGGCAGGCGGGGGACCACCTGGGAGCAGTGGGGGAGGGGGCCCGAGGGGATGCCCTGTATGCGAGGGACTCTGCCCAGCCAAGAGGGAGACCTGGGGCACAGAGGCAAAAGGGGGGTGGGAGAGCCTGCGGTGAGATATAGAAAGTTTGAAGAATTTTTTCATTTGTATTTCCCTTTTCTCTGTATCTTTTTTTCCTTCTGACAGTCTCTGTGTTTCTGTCTCAGGCAACCGTGGATCTCTTTGTCTGTCTCCGCCTCTCCCATATATTAGAAACATCTCACTTTGATGAGTTTGGGATGAAGAGGCTGGAGGGACGGCTAGCTGGAGGTCTGCGTGGTAGAGAGGGAGCTCCAGGTGTGTCCTGAGCGCCGGCAGGAAGACGTCAGTGTTTCTGAAAGGAGGGAACAGCTAAGGAGAGAGCCCTAGGTGGGGTGGAGGTGGGTGTGTGTGAGGCGACAAACCGGTGGGGGATGGCTAGTCTTGAACCCCTGACCTATCTTGTGACAGATGTGCTTCCCGGTGCATATGTTCTCGGGGAGAGGAGTGTCTTCTGGATTAGGAAGGGGGCTGGAGGGGCCAGCGTCTCTTTCAGGCCCTAGAAAGACTCCCCAAGAGAATCTGGACTCCTGAGTCTCCAAGGGCTGTGGTCAGGGTGCTTAGGAGGAGCCGAGGAGACCTTGTCTTGACCCTCTGACCTCAGGACCACCGGGACAGCTGGGCCAGCCGCACGGAAACCCCTACTGGGACTGGGCGGGACCACTGGCCACTGCCTGCCTGTGTATCCCCGTTGGAACCCCCTCCCCAACGGGAGCGGCGGGCCGAGGCCCCTCCTCTGGCTCAGACCACCCTGTCTGCCCTTGCTCCCCGCTCTGAAGCCTCTTTCAGGCCCGGTGACCCCGAAACAATCCGCCCTGGGCAGCTAGCTTTGGGGACAGGATTAGGGAAAGGGGATCCCATAGTGACTGAGGACTTAAGGTTTTCGGGGCTGGAGAACTGGGGTCTTCATAGGATAGGTTTTTACTGTCCAGTGGAAGGAGAAGGCGGGGCAATTTCCCGGGGGAGTTGTAAGGGCCGGAATTAGGGAGGTTTTCCCTATGGGGGCGGGGTCCGGAGACACCCCCCCCAATTATCTCTCCGGCATCCCCAACCAGGCGGTACAGACCCCGCCCTTGACGTCACTAAGGGGTTCCCGGGGGTCTGGAAGGGTTAACCCTTGGGAAACTAGCTATGATAATCAGGAACCTGAGGTGCCCTGACCCCTCCCTCTGCCCATACACACCTTATTTTATTTACCCAGCCACTTTCTGTCCCTATAGTTTCTGGATTCTTCTTTCTTTTCCACCCCGCCACGGGGACCCCAACGCTTCAACAGTGCCCCCCGCCCCCCGGGGCGCCACTGCCAGCTTTCTGGATGCACTGAGGGGAGGAGGGAAGAATGTGTCCCGCCTCTCAACTACGCCCCCCCCTCCCCCCGCCTCCCTCCACCGCGGCTCGCTCGACTGGGCTCCCGGGGCGGGCGGGGGAAGCGGAGCCGTCTGCAGCCAGAGCCTGCGGCGGCGACTTGGGTGGGCCGAGGAGGCACGGGGGCGGGGAAGGCGGGACCCGGAGAAGGGGGCGGGGCCTACTCCTGGGAGTTGGGGAGCGGGGGTGCGAGGGGGACTCTGGAAAATAGGGAGACACAGAAGATGATTCAGGGCTCCAGCAGGGCAGCCCTAGAGCTCCCTGCCCCATCTTGCGCTCTCATCCACACCCCAGAAAAACTTAACTGAAGCTGGAAAAGTTGGCGAAATTTTCCTGTCACTAGTGTGACGGGAGACGTGGGTGGGCTGTGGCACGCGTGGGCGAGGAGGGATGTCGCCCCATTTACATCGCGGCTCTCTTGCGGCCGGGCAGTGGCACAGTAAGATGACTGAGTAGGCGCGTTTGGGGGAGTCTCTTTAGTGTTTGGGGGTCGTTTGAGAGCCCCTGCCTCCTTCCCCTGGGTGAGTCATAGAGGAAGGAGGCGGGAGAAGTGTCCCCCCATCCAGCTGCCAGCCAGCTGTGCCCCCCCCCCCAGACACACAAAGTGCCAAGGTCGAGTTGGGAGGTCTTGGATGCGGGATCCAGCTCTCCGCTGGGAAAGGAGTTAGGTAGGGTACAATCCAGGCTGCGGGGCTTGGGCTGGGTCATGGGGTCCGGGTTCCGCTCCCCGTCTTACCCCGCCCTCACCCTAAATCCCAGCATCCCGGGATCACCCACCGCGCCGGCCGGCCCGCTCCCGGTCGTTCTCCACCCTACCCCGCCCCACCCCACCCTCAGTCCCGGGAGACCAGAAAACCCGGGGTGGAACAAAAACCGGAGTTTGAGGAGAAAAGGGGACGGTAGAACCCTCTCCCTCACAACTCTTCTCTAATGGATGATGACTTTGTTTTTTCATTCTCTCAAAGCCTTCTCTTAGTCTTTCCTGTTCCCCCAAAACAGACCAAGTGAGGTGGGCGCCCAGATTCAAACTACCCCAGGATAACACCAGTTTCCACTCTTTGTACCCAACAGACCCTGGAGGCTCCCCTCAGAAACCTTATCCCCTTCTATACACAGTTTTCTGCCTTAGAAAAAGGCAGATCATCTGTGCTCGCGCTGGGCCCCACCAGCCTCTCCGTCTGAGCTGTGGCGAGAGCTCCCTCTGCTGGATACTGGAGAGATTGTAGCCGGCCTGTCGCTGGGCAGGAACAAATGACAGCAAAGGGGCTCAGCATGAGTTCCCCCATCCCACCTCTCAAAGCTGGCCCATGGTCAAAGCAAGAAGAAATACAAGGCCATGGTATAAAATCACTTGAGGCTCATACAGTCTCAATTAGTCCATAACACTCCCCCTACACACACACACACACACACACACACACACACACACACACACACGAGAGCTTCGACTACCCAGGCAAAGATCCCACTCAGTTCCCACAAAGATCCTCAAGACAGCCTCTGCCTCTTTGGGATCGTTTCCTTTCCCTCACCCTGGCTGAGTGATGCTAATTTCCCTTTGATTTCCCATGGCAGGTGTCTTAGAGGTTCTATACCTGAATTAGCTATCTGACCTTATTTCCCTCCTGCCTTTATAACTTGCGGACCTTCCTTCCCCTCCTGCAGTGTCCCCACACTCTCCTCTGAGACACCATGTTCAACTCGATGACCCCACCGCCAGTCAGTAGCTATGGCGAGCCTTGCTGTCTCCGGCCCCTCCCCAGTCAGGCCCCCAGCATGGGGACCGAAGGTCAGTACAAATACCAATCTCCAGGCCTTGAGGACTGGCAGCTGTCTCAAACAGCCCCAGGGATCCCTCTTCTATCTCCTACCCCATGCCAGTCTAATCTCTAAACCCCAAAGAAGATTTGAGGTTCTATGTCTTGTAGGGTTGGGATATGGGATCAGGCCTCTCCTGGGGGTTCAAGGTGAGGCCTTATGTGTCCCCCATTCCCATTCCCCATTCTGGCTATCTCTCTTTTCTAGGACTGCCTGGTCTGCCCTTCTGCCACCAGGCCAACCTCATGTCTGGCCCCCACAGTTATGGGCCAGCCAGGGAGACCAACAGCTGCACTGAGGGTGAGGCCTCAGGCAACATCTCTTCCCTTTCTGCCCCTCTGAAACGTGCTCTAAAAGAGAAAGTTGTGTTGGGTGGGGGAGGGAGGCAGGGGATCTAACTTGGAAAAGGAAATGTCTGGATTTGGAGCCCGGGGTCAGAGCACGATCAGGAGGTCATAGATGGGGTCAGCGGGGCAAAGCAGAGTCAAGTGTCATTTTTTTGTTGAGAGTCGGGACCCGTGGGTTGGGTGTATGGAGACATGCTCCATTTACCATAGCTGTCTCCCCTGTTTCCTGCCCCAGCCCCACTCTTCCCTCCTCCCCGAAGTGCAGTCAAGTTGAGCAAGAAGCGGGCGCTCTCCATCTCACCTCTGTCGGATGCCAGCCTGGACCTGCAGACCGTCATCCGCACCTCCCCCAGCTCCCTCGTGGCCTTCATCAACTCACGCTGCGCATCTCCCGGGGGCTCCTATGGGCACCTCTCCATCGGCACCATGAGGTGCAGATAGCCTTGGCTAAGAGGCCCCTAAAGACCCTACCGAACCCCATTAGAAGCCTCAAGCCCTCCAAAGCACCGACCCTATTCGAATCCTTATCATTTCAAAGGTGTTGAAACCCCCTTTGGTGCTTCCCTGGGCCTGCCTCAACCACGGCCCATAGCATCTTCCAGAAACACTCCAAAATAGCCCAAGGACTCCTGGAACTCTTTGAGATCACAGTCCTAAGTAACCGCCTCTCCTCCTCCTCCTCAGCCCATCTCTGGGATTCCCACCCCAGATGAATCACCAAAAAGGGACCTCATCTTCCTTCGGGGGCCAGCCCTGTGGTCCCCATGACCCCACTCAAGGTGGGATGATGCCGCATCCTCAGTCCAGGGGACCCCTCCCAACTTGCCAGGTGAGAGTCCTCATACTGCCGCCCAATTTCCCTCAGCTCAGGGAGGGCCGGTGGGTGGTGGATTTTATGGGGAAAGGTGACGAAAGGACAGGGGATCTAAAAGTTTTCAGCTGCAGAAACATAAAGGGGTATGATTGCTGGGGTCACTCCTTGGGGCTAAATCAGACTCTTCCAAATGAGATCCCGCCTTTTGCCCATCCCAGTGCGGTCTGAGGAGGAAGTCTCTTCCAAACCCAGGGGTTTCAGCTGGTTGGGTGGGGGCACTCGGGGCAGGAAGGCCTGGCTGGACTCCCTCTTCCTTCTGCCCACTTCTACCTTCCACACCCTCACCTCTTCCCTTGGGGAAGCTGAAGTCTGAGCTGGACCTGCTGGTTAGCAAGTGCCCAGAGGAGCCCCTGGAGGGCGACATATCCAGCCCCAACTCCACAGGCACGCAGGTAAGGGGGCGGGTGACTTTAACTCTGAAACCTTAGCTAAACAAAAGCTGTCACCCCAGTGACCCTAGGATTGCCTCTTCTGCCCTAGGATCCCCTGCTGGGGATGTTGGATGGGCGGGAGGACCTGGAGAGAGAGGAGAAGCCGGAGCCTGAATCTGTGTATGAGACTGACTGCCGCTGGGATGGTTGCAGCCAGGAATTTGACTCCCAGGAGCAGCTGGTGCACGTGAGCCCCAGGGGGTAACAGGAATGCTGGCTGGATCTTGTAGGACATTCTGGCGGGACACTGCGGAATGAGGCTAAGGGCAGGAGGTCCCAGGATACCAAGGTCAGAGGCTGAGCGGCCAGTTGGGGCGGCAGAAACCCAGGAGCTATGGCTGTGTTTTAGAAACGCGGGAGAATGGAGGTGCCGGGCTATGATGGTCTTTCTGCCGCCTCTTCCCCCATGAGCCTTGGAGGAATCTAGGGGAGCGGGGGGGGGGGGGGGGGGCGGGGAGGTCCAGGGAAGGTCTGTTTGGGGACTTGGGGGCAGAAGGGAACCTCAGAGAGCCTCTGTGTCTCCTCGTTCAGCACATCAACAGCGAGCACATCCACGGGGAGCGGAAGGAGTTCGTGTGCCATTGGGGGGGCTGCTCCAGGGAGCTGAGGCCTTTCAAAGCCCAGTACATGCTGGTGGTCCACATGCGCAGACACACGGGCGAGAAGCCACACAAGTGCACGGTGAGGCGCCCGCTTCCCAAGCCCAGGGACCCTCCCTAGACCGGGGCTCCCCACGGTCAAGGCAGAGCTCATGACTTTCATGGATCCTAGGCACTTTGGCCGCCATAAGCAAATATTTAAAAACTGTATCTTAGGACTGGGTTAGTATAAAGATGAACATATTGGTGTGCTATATTAGAACACTTTCTTGGACTTAAAAGCTATTTTTTCCTTTGCTTTTAAAAGAAATTAAGACATTTCTGGGACGCCTGGGTGGCTCAGTCGGTTAAGCGTCTGCCTTCTGCTCAGGTCATGATCCGGGGTCCTAGGATCCAGCCCTGCATTGAGCTCCTTGCTCAGCAGGGAGCCTGCTTCTCCCTCTGCCTGCTGCTCCCCCTGCTTGTGCGCTCTCTCTCTCAACCTCTCTGTTTCTCTGACAAATAAATAAATGAAATCTTTAAAGAAAAAAAGACATTTCTGTGGGCCCCCAAAAGTACTCTGGGCCCTAGGCACTGTGTCTGCTACTCGGCCTAATGGAGAAGCTTGGTGTCAAGGTCCCAGAATGACCCCATCCTGAGCCAGTCTAAGATTTCCATGCAGAGAGATCTGCTCTGGCTTCATGGGGAGATGCTCGCCGCCGCCCCCCTCCTCTGGCTTCCGGTTTGCCCAGCTCTTGCTTGCCCTTGTTCCTGAGTTTGGGGACTTGCTCTCCCATCTTGAGCTATAGTCTCTGATGTAGGTCCCCTTGAGGTTTACAGTTCTTCTAATCTCCATGTCCTTCTGTCTGAGAACTATCTTTTGACCCCAAAATCCCCTAGTTTGAGGGGTGCCGGAAGTCATACTCACGCCTTGAAAATCTGAAGACGCACCTGCGGTCACACACGGGTGAGAAGCCGTACATGTGCGAGCACGAGGGCTGCAGTAAAGCCTTCAGCAACGCCAGTGACCGAGCCAAGCACCAGAATCGGACCCACTCCAACGAGGTGAATCCCCACCTAAGAGACCCTCCCCACTTGAGAAACCCGCTACTGGGGAGATTCCCCCATAAGAAATCCCTTAGCCCAGCACCCACTCCACAGAGGTGAGTCCCCGCCCCCAACCGAACTGACTCGGATAAGGGCTTTCTGAGACCACGAACCTCCAGGTAACCACCGCACCCCCTTCCTCGAACCAGCCAAAGGGCCAACCTAAATAGACCCATTCGACCTGGAGGGGACGCGGTCCCTTTAACCCCCAACTTTATGAGGCCTCACAGATCTGAGCTGTCAGTTTTCCTAATCTTTCCCTTGATCCTCTCGTTTTTTTACTCCAAGGGCCCCACTCTCTCCTTAATTCCCTGGGTGCTGTGCATTCCTCCCTGCCCCCCTCATCCCCGACAGATGCCACATCTTCTTCCTGTTCCTTCTGCACTCTCCTGCTCTGATTCCTTTGCCTGCTGTCTTCACTGTCCACCCAACAGAAGCCGTACGTGTGTAAGCTCCCCGGCTGCACCAAACGCTACACAGATCCCAGCTCCCTCCGGAAACACGTCAAGACGGTGCACGGTCCTGATGCCCACGTGACCAAGCGCCACCGAGGAGACGGCCCCCTGCCCAGGGCACCGTCCCTGTCCACGGTGGAGCCCAAGAGGGAGCGGGACGGAGGCCCCGTCAGGGAGGAGAGCAGACTGACCGTGCCGGAGGGCGCAGTGGTGAGCTGACCTGGGCGACCCCTGCCTCCATGCCCTGCCTGGCCCGCCTTCATCCTTCCAGTCCCCTCCATACTCTTCCGTGTCCTCCTCTGTGGACAGTCCTCCAGTCTCTTATCCCAGTGGTGCTCCTTGGGTTACCCCAAATGGAGAGATTCTAGTATAATTAATGGCTGAACTGGTTCAACAAACTCTTATATGGGGCTTAGTATATTATTCTAATTTATGTATAGTTTACATGTGCAATTCACACGTAATATGGTTATACTGTATGATTATAATTTCATATACTCCTCACAACAACTTCGTGAAAAAGGAACTTACTCTCCACATTTTGAGATGACGAAACTCAGGCATATAGACAAATGGTCCAAGGTCACAGAACTGGGTGCGAATTTGAGCCCAGGCAGTCTGTGCTCCAGCCTAGGCCCTTCTCTCCAACATCACTCCAGTTTGCCCCCGACCCTCACCTGCCCAGCTTCCCCTTGGTCCCAACAGTGACCAGGATGCAGGCATGAGCCACTCACCAAGTTCAGGGAACTGTGGGGCAGTGGGGAGGGGCCGCCCTCAGCCCTTGTTTTCCAACCCCCTCCCGCCCCCCACTACCAGAAGCCACAGCCCAGCCCTGGGGCCCAGTCGTCCTGCAGCAGCGACCACTCCCCAGCCGGCAGTGCAGCCAACACAGATAGTGGTGTGGAAATGACTGGAAATGCAGGGGGCAGCACTGAGGACCTGTCCAGCTTGGATGAGGGGCCTTGCATTGCCGGCAGTGGTCTTTCCACTCTTCGCCGCCTTGAGAACCTCAGACTGGACCAGCTACATCAACTTCGGCCGATAGGACCCCGGGCCCTCAAACTGCCCAGCCTGACCCATACTGGTGAGACCTGGGTGTGGGGGTAGTCGTTGGGCTGAGATCTGGACCTTCTCTGAAGTTGGAAGGAGGACTTCCCTCCTCAGGGTTGCCTAAAGCACCTTTGTACAATTAGAGAAAGGTCCTACTTCCTCAGACACTTGCCTTCCATCTATCAAGTAACCACAATATACAAAGTATAACATGAATGCTGCTCCCTAGGGTTGTGCAGTGTACAACCTGCACAACTGTTCACAGCGGTTCTGGACCCCTGGTAACGTAGAAAGGGCATGGGAGGAGACAGAACTGAGTGGTCAGAGTTCAGGAGGCTGTCCCTGGGATTCCAGGACAAGGCTGTCCCATGGGGGAGGCAAGGTGAGATTCAGGGCTCCCTGACGACCCTGCTTTTTCTCCTTATCACCTGTAGGCACCCCTGTGTCCCGCCGCCTGGGCCCCCCGGCTTCTCTTGACCGCCGCAGCAGCAGCTCCAGCAGCATCAGCTCAGCCTACACCGTCAGCCGCCGCTCCTCCCTGGCCTCCCCTTACCCCCCTGGATCCCCGCCCGAGAACGGAGCATCTTCTCTGCCCGGCCTCACGCCGGCCCAGCACTACCTGCTCCGGGCAAGATATGCTTCAGCCAGGGGAGGCGGTACCCCACCCACGGCAGCGCCCAGCCTGGATCGGATGGGGAGCCTTCCTGCACCTCCCTGGAGAAGCCGAGCTGAGTACCCAGGATACAACGCCAACGTAGGGGTCACCCGGAGGGCCAGTGACCCGGCCCGGGCTGTTGACCGCCCTGCCCCAGCCCGAGTCCAGCGGTTCAAGAGCTTGGGTTGTGTCCACACGCCCCCCACTGTGGCAGGGGGAGGACGGAACTTCGATCCCCAACTCCCAGCCGCTGTCTACTCACCACAGTCCCCCAGCATCACTGAGAATGTCGCCATGGATATCAGAGGGCTGCGGGAGGAGCCAGAAGGTGGGACCTCTATGATAGGCAATGGTCTAAACCCCTATATGGACTTCCCACCTCCTGATACTTTGGGATATGGGGGACCCGAGGGGGCAGCGGCTGAAGCTTATGGAGCTAGGGGTCCAGGCTCCCTGCCTCTTGGGCCTGGTCCACCCGCCAGCTATGGGCCAAACCCCTGTCCCCAGCAGGTCTCCTATCCTGAGCCCCCTCCTGAACCATGGGGTGAGTTCCCTTCCCACTCTGGGCTGTACCCAGGCCCCAAGGCTCCAGCCGGAGTCTACAGTCAGTGTCCTCGTCTTGAACATTATGGACAAGTGCAGGTCAAGCCGGAACAAGGGTGTCCAGTGGGTTCTGATTCCACAGGACTGGCGCCCTGCCTCAGTGCTCACGCCAGTGATGGGCCTCCTCGCCCACAGCCTCTGTTCTCCCACTACCCCCAGCCTTCCCCTCCCCAATATCCCCAGTCAGATGCCTATACCCAGCCGCCCCCTGATTATCTTCCTTCAGAGCCCAGGCCTGGCCTGGATTTTGATTCCCCGACTCACTCCACAGGACAACTCAAGGCTCAGCTGGTGTGTAATTATGTTCAGTCTCAACAGGAGCTGCTCTGGGAGGGTGGGGGCAGGGGAGATCCCCCAGTCCAGGAACCTCTCTACCAGAGTCCCAAGTTTCTAGGGGGTTCCCAGGTTAGCCCAAGCCCTGCCAAGGGTCCGATGGCCACGTATGGACCTGGCTTTGCACCTAACTTGCCCAATCACAAGTCGGGCTCCTATCCCGCCCCTCTACCCTGCCATGAAAATTTTGTAGTGGGGGCAAACAAGGCTCCCCATAGGGCAACAGCACCACCCCGACTTCTGCCCCCACTGCCCACTTGCTATGGGACCCTCAAGGCAGGGAGCACCAACCCCAGTTGTGGTCATCCTGAGGTGGGCAGGCTGGGAGGGGGTCCTGCCTTGTACGCTCCTCCTGAAGGGCAGATGTGCAACCCTCTGGACTCTCTTGACCTTGACAACACTCAGCTGGACTTCGTGGCTATTCTGGATGAGGCCCAGGGGCTGAGTCCTCCCCCTTCCCATGATCAGGGGGACAGCTCTGAACACACGCCACCTCCCTCTGGGCCCCCCAACATGGCTGTGGGCAACATGAGTATCTTACTGGGATCCCTGCCTGGGGAGACACAATTCCTCAACTCTAGCGCCTGAAGGGTGAGGAATCCCAGCAACCACAGACCCATTTCCTAAGGGCTTTCCATCCCCTCCCCTCGGAGAAGCTGGGAGGAGGAGCCAGAGCCCCGTGGGATGCCCCAGGGATGGGAGGTACGGGTTGGGGCTGTATACCTTCTGTATATGTTTTGGGGAGGAATTTGATAATGACACTCTTTCTGGATAATAAAGGAACCGCTTCAGAAAGCACCCTGCTTTACGCTTCACTGTCTTGGGGCGGGGGTGATGACAGGGAACAAGAAGAGAAGTAGAGGTTAACCCACCCACTTCCTTTTTTGGGAGAGGCTCCCCCACCCCATCCCAAACCCTCAGGTCAGACTCACAGAGCCAGTCATCTGGGAGACACAGGATTTAATGGGGACGTCCTCAAAACAGAACATCCACTATCCCCACCCCCACCAAAGGGTAGCCAACAGAGATCAGTGGAAACTCGTGTTTGTCTTCTTCCTCGCCCCAGTCAGGGGAAAAGGCTGGCGAAGTCAGTGAGCATGAGTTGGACTAGCTGCCCAGGGTAGAGGGCATGGGCAGCTGGGTCAGATGTCTCCTGCTCTGGCCGAAACAGGGTTGGCCCAAACACAATTCCCAGGTTGTGGGGGGTCATGCGGTTCTTATCTGAGTGCGCTATCACCCTGTGGGCAAAGACCAAGAGGAGGGGCTATAAGGAAGCAGCCTCCCCACCTCAAATAAATCTAACCCTTCAAAGGAATGAGCGGGAAAGAGTTGGCGTCGGGACCCCTCCATGTGGTGGCGGTAGGGAACCAAGCAGAGAGCTGCAAGGGGCGTGAAGATGGGACCAGCAGAGAAACCTTCAGGATACAACTTGGGAGAGACAATCCAGGAGATGCCTGCCTCTTCCCAGCTTCAGAGACTGCCCCTAGAGTCTCCTTGGCTCGCAGGTTGGGCGACTCTAATTCAAATGGCTATCCTCTCTCAGAAGGCACTGCCCAGGCCCAGCTCAGCCAAATAAGCCACCAGCCCGGTCCCAACAGGAGACAAAGAGGCCTGGGGAAGGGAGCGGTGAGATGGCCCTCATTTCTCTCACAGCATCCCTGGGCATCCCCCACTTGATGCCCTGCCCAGAGGTGGCCTGTTGCCTCCATCTGCCCACTAAACAGGCGAGAAGCCTAGGTGTCCCCTACGTTCACTGCAACTGAACACAGTCCCCGCGGCATGCCCTACTCCGCCCTCCCTCCGCACGCACAGAGACGTCCAGTCTCCCTGACCTGCATAAATGTTCCAGGAGGTACCGCAAAGTGTCCCGGTTGGGCTTGGGCATTGAGCCTATTAATTCCCGTATTTGAGAGATGCGCTGCTCTGATTCGGAAAGTGCTAGAGAGAAAAAGGGAAGGGAAGGGCGTGGGGGTGAGGCTAGGGAAGGTGCTAGGGCAGGGTGGGTAAACTTGCCACTCTTTCCCACGCCCACAGAAGACACCGTTAATCTACCACAGCTTTCTTTTCCACGGAGCCCAACTGCAGCTTTACTATTATTGTTTTAAGATTTTATTTTTACGTAATCTCTGCAGCCAACATGAGGCTCAAAATCACAACCCTGAGATTAAGAGTCAAATGTCCTACCGACTGAGCCATCCAGGAGGCCCCCGACTGCAGCTCTAGAATTCTTTTTAAGTCAGCTCTCTAAACATTCACACACACACACACACACACACACACACACACACACACAAAATAACTGGAGTTGGCACAGGAGTTGAAAGTTGTTTCCCATCTCTGTGCTCAGGATGGGATAGAAGAGTGTAAGGGAAACTCTATTCTTTACCCTTCACGCCCCACCCCCAAACCAAGTTCTCATCCCTTACCAAGGGCAGCACGAAAATGGGGCAGCAGCAATGGGGGCACCAGAGGCTGGGGTAGCTCCCTGAGAAAAAGCTTCAGGGCACCAGTGACCACGTGAATATCATCCCACTCAGCATTGTCCAAATCTAATCGGCCTTCTGGGAAGAGAAGGAGGTACAGAGGGGCTCAGGGCTCATGAAGGGCCAGAAAGATCCAGAGACTTTTGAAAGGTCAGGAGTTTGGGAGAATATCCAGTTAAGGGAGACCACAGAAAGACCTAGGAGATCCACCGTGGGGCAAGGCAGCAGAGGTGGGGATGGGGACAACCCACCCAGGAGCAGGACATAGAAGGATCCAGAAGGAGCAGGGAGGATGTCAGACGGTTTAAGGGTCCGAGGGCCCTTCCACGAAAGTACCTTGTCCTGGCTGTTCTGGGAACACGTACCTCCCATCGGAGGTGACCGCCCGCTCTGCAACACAGAGGAGAAGAGATTGAGAACTAAGACATGCAGCGCTAGCCAGACCTCTCTGTTCTGCCAGATCCCTGAGAAACTGCCTGTGGTTCTGAGGCATGAAATTCACAGTCCAACCACATGCACACAAGCCCTCTCACCTCTGTCCACCAGGAAGCGAAGCTTCTGGACCACTGCCAGGTTCCCGCTCACCCGGTAAATGCCATCCACATCTAGACCTAGGAGATGAGGCACGGAGCAAATAAGGATTCCTGCTCCAAACTGTGTAAGGAGAGATGCAGGGGTGGAGAGGAATAAGGCAGAAGGAAGACTAGGGTGCGGGAGGTGGGGAATTCTCGGCCTTGGCCTGTTGGAAGGGGAGATTGTGGGGTCTCTGGAAAAGTGACCTCTCTTATCCACAGCAGCAATGCAGAGCCGGACAAAGCTGGGCACCGTGTCCCCTTCCCTCTGGCACAGAGATTCCAACTGGCAGCCGAACACCTGGTCTGGAGAGGCAGAGAGTGAGGGGAAAGCCAGTGGCAGCCTCACCCACGAAAGCTCCTCCCAGCACAGGTTTTCACCCCAAAGTTGGGCTGGCCCTCCTGACCGCCTTTTCTAGGCCCCGGCAAGGAGGTACATCCTTTCTCCCCAAACCTGCGCAGTGGAGGAGAAGACCGCTAATCTAGTTCTGGGAAGTTCTACTGTGAGTCTCACTGACGTTTTCTCATCCACGAAGTGGGCCGATGCCCAGATCAGGAATATGAAAGTGCCAGCAAAAATACTACAGCAGGTACGAAGGAGAAGGGTGCCCGCTGGCCCAGCCCACCTCACCTCGGAGCAGCCCACGCTCCTGCAGGCTTTGCAAGGGTGGTCTCTTCGCGATAAGCCGCTTCAGTTTGTTCCGAACGCGGTTCTGCTCAGTTCCTTCAGGACACCGACCTATAGGAGCAGGAGGAATGAGGGCGAGAGCAGCGGCCGCGGGGAAGCGGACGGGAGACGCGCCCCCGGGCCCCGCCCCCCCAGGCCCGCCCCTCACTGGAGCTCCGGCGCCCGCCGATTCGCAACAGTGGCTTGAACACCGGCTCCGACTCCTCTTCGTCGTCCTCCCCGCCGCTCAGCTCCTCCAGCTCTGCGGGTCCCGAGCCTGACTGACGCAGTTCCAGGGGGTTCTCTCGATCCTAGACCGGGAAGGGCGAGGTGGGCCGAGTCGGAGATTGGAGGAGAGAAGAGAGAAATCTGCACCACCCCAGTTCGACGCAAGATGATCCTAGCCGGCTGCTGGGGTCCCACGTCCCAGCCCCACCCCAGGGTGGTCTACACCGAGACCACCTTGCCCCCTACCACCCCAGAATCCTACTGCTCCTTCCCCACTCCCTCTGCCCTGCCGGGGCCGAGCCTCTCCCGGGGCTCTGCCCCACCGTCCCACACCCATCTCACCAGGCGTTCGATGACCGCCCGCAGCGCGCGGTGCCAGGCTCTCAACTCCGTCTCCTGGTCTGATTGCAGCAGGAACTCGTGGCCAGGGACCGTGCGGATCTGAGGGACCAGCGGAGACAGGGCTTGCTTGAGTCAGCCGGGAGGAGCACAAAAAGCTGGGAGGCCGAGCGGGAGACCCGTGAGGGGAAACCCGGAGCGCACCTTCGGGTCCGGTGTAGCTTTGGGTACGCGCGGGAGGCACTCACGTGCAGGACGTTTCGGCGGCTGGACAGGTGGCGGCCGTGGGCCACGGCTGCTCCGCGCAGGTCCACGCTGCTTTCGGGTCGGCTACCCGCTGGTCCCTGGCAATCGGGAGAAACTGAGGCCCTGGAGCTGTTCCCCTCGTTGCCTCCCTCCCACCCGGGGGACTGCGAAGACACAGGAGGCTGTGCTGCTTCCTCTTCTCCCCCCTACCCCACCTCTACCCCCACGGTTGGCCTGAGGCGGTAGGAGTAGGGCCCGAACCCCTCCGGCACGCCCCCTCCTCCCCTCCTTCACACTCACCCAGATCGAGGAGGGCGCGGTGGGCGGTGGCTCCCTGTAGAACACCAAGCTGTTACCTGCTAATACCACCCAAGAGGGGCTCCAGTTCTTCCTGCAGGGGCGGAGAGGGCAGTGGTAGTGGCGCAAAGGTCAGTTAGAATCGCCTGGCGCGGGCGCTGTCCCCTCACTGGGCTCTACGGAATCCAGCCGCCCAGGCCCCCCGCGGTATTCCCGGCTCTCGTCACCTGAGCTTCCGCCCCCCCTGGGCGATCTTGGTCACGTTGAGCAGCCCGGACTTCTCCACCTCCTGAGGAGTGGAGCGAAGGGTATTAATAAGCCACCCAGCGCCCCCCACAGCCGCCACGGCTTTCCCAAGGTGGGATGTCCCAGGAATGAGGTCCTTTACAGTTGCGGGGGAGGGGGGGAAGGCTGGGTAAAAGAGGATACCCAGAGAACTCTCAGAAAGGGGAAGATGTTTCTAAAGGAGCAGGAATTGGGGTGGGGCAGTGAGGATCTTGAACTGCACAAGGAAGTGGGTGACTTACGTGAGGGTCGTCCAGGACCTGGGGCAGAGGTCGACCCGGCTGCAAGGCTGAAGGCTGGTCTGAGGGGTGGAGCTGGGAGGTGGCAGGGCAGAGGTAGGGTGAACCCTGGGGGAGGGGATTGGAGAAACAGGTGGAGGAAACGTCAATTTCAGAGTCCCCTTATGCGGGGTACAGGGGTGCGGATGTGGGTGAGAGGCAGGGGGTGGGATGGGTAACAGATGAATGTCTTGCATAAAAGAGAGTAAAAAGATGGCTTTTCCTGCATATGATCAGGAGGAGGGGGGAATCTCACCTGGGGGCCGAGCAGTTCCGGGGTGGCCTTGTCGGATTCTGAGTCCTTTGCCTGAGGCTGCAGGACACCATTGTCCCTATTCAGGGTCTGCGCCCCCTCCATGGAGCCTTCGTTCTGGGGAGTGCGGTGAGGGGTAAAGCTACAGCCAGATGCCACCTCAACCCGCTCTCAACACCCTTCTCTGCAATTTTCTGATGGCAGCCCCGAGAGAAAACACGCCGCTTTGGGGTTCAGTAAGGGAAAAGAGGAGGTGGAGGGGACACAGGAACAGGCAGGAGGGAAAGTCTCACCATCTCCCGCGCACGAGTGCGGCGTGGAGGCTTCCAAGACTTGCGGCCGGTCAGCGAATTTATGTAGAAGCAGCGTCCGGAGTTAGGGTCCAAGTGCTGCTCCCAGGAGTCCAGCCTCTGCAGTGGGGGGCACGCAGGGCTTGGGGGAGGAGACCGGGGACAGCGGCGAAGGTCCACTAGGTTGCAGTACACGGGGTGCTCTGACATGAGGGGCTGGGGTCTTGCCTGCCAGGAAAAGGGGAGAAAAAGGTAGTTATTCTGTCTGTGCCCATCCCCAATCTTCTTTCCATCTAACGACCTCCCCCTCTCTCCCCTACTGTTTCCTCACCCCCAGCTCCTGGCCAGGGTGACCCAGGTACTGGGGAAGAAACCCCAGTCCCCAGCTGGGTGTTTTTTTTTTCTCTCCCTCAGTCATTGCTTTTCTCCTCCTCACTTCCTGTTGCCAACTTCCCTCCTCCCCCACCCCGCCCCTACCCCAGGGCCTCAGGAAAGGGGAACCAGCTTTTTGTGCGTGTGTGGGGGGTTTGAGGGGAGCGCCCTACCCTCACATTCTCCTGAGTGAAAGGGAAGAGAGGGAGAAGGGTCAGGGACCCCTACTAGGGGAGTATGAGAGAGGAGGGGCCATTTTAATCCACCAGCAAGTAAGAGAGAGGGGAGGAGCTGAGTCTTCGAGAAGAGTAAGGGAGTCGTGTCTCTAAGTGGGACTTGAGCTAGCAAGATGGGACACAGGAAAAGCCCTGCCCTGGGCCAGGAGTCAGGAGAAAGAGAGAAAAACATAGCTCGGTGGCTTTCTCTCAGTCCCTCTGTCACCTGCCAGGTTCCGTGTATCCTCAGGCTCTTGCTACCTGCTATCCCTCAGCTAGAATTCCTTCTCATTTCCTAGTTCTGCTCAAGCTAGTTCTTCGTCCTCCTCATTCAGATCAACTACATGTCATTTCCTGGGAGATGCCTTCCCAAACCACCTTCATCACTCTCTACATTTATGCTTGTTGGTAGCACTTATTAGTATCAACAGTTACTAGTTTCTGTGTTTACCACCCCCATGGGATCCCTCGAGGACAGAGATTCTGCCTGGCTTGTTTGCCATTGTGCCTAGGACAGGACCCAGCAGTAAATAACCGTTTACTCTTCACCCTGCTCAGAAGGGCTGTGACTCACCGTGTTGGCACTGGCCTCTGACAGTAAGTCTTCCTGAGAGAGGGATCTGCCCCTTGCTCCTTCCTGGAAGGGCTTGAGGAGGGTAGACCTCAAATTGGTAACACTGACGCTTCTATACATTTTGGGGGGAAGAGGAGGAGGCTGCTTAGAGGTGGTCCGGGTCCTGCCTGGGGGTTCCTGAGACAGGCGCAGCTCCTCCGCAGAGCCATGAAACCCCTTTGGCCCTGAAAACAGAGAAATGGGAAGAGTGGGGGCAGGTGGTCAGAGGGGTGATCTTGGCTGGATCCCTCATCCTGGGGATTCACAAGGAAGACAAGAGCAGGGGAGGCTGTGGAAAAGTACTTGAGACCTAGAAAGTGTAAGAGTAGGAGGAGAGGCAATGGGACACTACGATGAGGATGAAGAGTAGGCTGATCAGAGGGAAGTAAGAGAAGGGGGTCAGTAGACGCTTTGAGGGAGAGAGAGAGCCTTCCAGTAATTCCTAGAAGCCAGGGAGGCAGGAAGGTGAAGGGAGTACTCACCAGGTGTCCAGAGGGATTGGCTGGGGGCGATGGCAGTTGGGCTCTGGGAAGGGATAGATTCCTCTGTCATGTAGGCAGCTGGGACAAAGATGGGTCGAGAAGTAGAGGGTGCTCCCAGGCGCCTTGCCAGCCACCAGTCTGAGTTGGTCTTTCGAAGCAGTAGAAACCTGTCCCCTTCAGCCAGGGACACTTGCCGGCCATCTGCCCCAGTGTAAGTGAAGGCATAGAGGGCACAGAGCTGGGATCCCCGAGAAGGGTTTTGGGGCCCCAGCCCAAGGCTTCCCCGGGTACTCGACCACCACCGGCCTGACAGCATTGTAGTCAGTATTGTCACCTGTGGGAAAAAGGGGTGTTGGAGATCCAGCAAAGGAGGCGACTGGCTGCTTCCAAGCAGAGAGACATTGTTCTAAGAGCACCGTAGGGAAATAGGGAGAAACGTAAGGACAGGAACCTCAGAATGAGAGCAGAGGGTAAAGCAGAGAGCCTGGGTGGGGATCATCTACAAGTTTAGGGGACTAAGAACTCCCCGGTGATGTGACTGGTAAGGAAGTACATAAGTAAGGTGAGAGAGGATGTGGTCAGCAGAGCAAAGAGGCAAGCAGGGCAGGAAATTAGGGGAGAGAGGCTAGCTTGGTGATTGTCCTCCAAGTACCTTCTGGAGCCCATCAGAAAATCCACAGGCTGGAAGAGCGGGTCCTGGGTGGTGGTAGGACTTTTGAGCTGGACACAGGAAGACGAGGAGAGAGAATCAGGTCTGAGACAGAACACAGGCAAAGAGACAGGAATTAATGACAAAGATAAAAATAATAGTTTGTGACCTTTATTACATGTACACAGGCCCCAATGTTTCCGTTACCAATAGCCTCAGACCCAAAGCTGCGTGCTTCCTGTGCAGACTCTGAGAGACACAGAGACAGAGAAACCAGAGCCAGGGAAATATAAGACCAAAGTAGAGAGAAAAAGAAAGTGGCCAGGAGAAACACAAAGGGGTTCCAAGCTAGAGGAAGAGGTGAAAATACCACCATCTCTCAATCCAGGATATGTTTTGGGAGCCGAGAGGCTTTGAAACAATACTCTGTACAGAGCCTCTGGGGCGGAGTCCTACTTTGGTGTGTGGGTTCCTTCATTCATGCTCTTTTTTTTTTTTTTTAAGATTTTATTTATTTGACAGCAAGAGACACAGTGAGAGAAGGAACACAAGCACGGGGAGTGGGAGTGGGAGAAGCAGGCCTCCCACCGAGCAAGGAACCCGATGCAGGGCTCGATCCCAGGACCCTGGGATCATGACCTGAGCCAAAGGCAGGCAGACGCTTAACGGCTGAGCCACCCAGGCACCCCCATTCATGCTCTTAACAGGGATTGGCTGAGCACCTCCTGTGTGAAAGGAACAGTGTTAGGCCCTGGAGATAAGAGAGGGGAAGGAGATGGACACTGCCCTTGCCCTAATGGAGCTTAAGGACAGATCTTAACTAATGACACAATACATGTATTAATTACAATTGAATCAAGGACTCTGGACAAGCATTACAGGGTGCATGGGGGTGGATGGGGGACTAATATTGGCTTTTCTTTGGTGGAAGGTGGGAACCGACTTCCGCTGTCGATTGCCAGGGCTTTAAAACACACACTGATGCTTCCCCCTTACCTAACCACTCTCGTTTTGCCCTTCTCTCAGTTTCCCCACTGTACAACGTGAGGCTCTGGGTCTGGCTTTGGAGAGGTAGGGTGGGGACTGCCCCTCCCCCTTGGTGACATTCGAGAGCCAGCTCTCCTCACCTGATCTGAGGACTGGTTCCCAGCACCAGGATTTGAGGATTCGACCTCACTGATCTTCCTCCTTAGTAGGCTCCACTTTTATTCAATATGTGGAGAACCCTACCCCTCGAATGTTCCTCCCACCTCCACCAGAGTCCCCAACTTCATCCCATTCGTTCATCATTCATTCATCTGGTGTTTGCTAAGTCCTCACATGTCCTCCTCTTCTGCCTTCTCTGCCAACTCTCCTGCACTTTATCCTCTGCCTCTTTATAGCCTCCTTCCCCTGAGCTTTTAAACATATTCACGTCTCAGCCATCTTTAGCCAACCCCTTTTTACTATACTCCTCGGTTACCACCCTATCCCTCTCTTTTCCTCTTTACAAACTTCTTGAAAGAGTTGCCTACATATGGGGCATTTCCTCTCCATTTCCTCTCCCCTCACTCCCTCACCTCTGCAAGGTCCCTCCTCCCTAGGGTCAACCCTGACTTTGCAGGGATGCTTTGCCGGCCTTATGTTGCTTGACATCTCAGCAGCAGCCAACACAATTGACTCTTCTCTCCTTCTACAAACACTGCTGGTGTCCTTCTCACCTTCTTACCAGTCCCTTCTCTGTTGCATAAGGAAGGACTTTGCTTGTTCCTTAAACCCCAGAGGTCTGTCATAGATCTTGTGCCCTTTGAACCCTATACACCCTATGTAGTCTTATTTTCTCCCCAGCTTAAAAGACCTCCATGTACTGCAGAGTACCCGATCTCCAGTCCAGATCTTTCTCTGGAACTCCAGTTTATTCCACCGTCCACTAAAAAGCACTTGGATATTTCACAATGTGCAAAGTAGCACAAACATAGTACGTTCTAAACTGAACTTGTCAGCTTTCCCCACAAATCTGTTTCTCCTCCAGTGCTCTATTTGGTTAAATTTGAGTTCAATAAATATTTATTGAATGCTTGCTACCATATGTGCCAGGCAGGAACTGTGTGCTAGGCATTGTTGATTAAGAGAACAAATATGGCCCCTGCCCTCTCATAACAAAATACTGTGTGATATCCACTATGACAGGGAAAATACTATCATCTGCTTGAATACATACAGGGTATACCCAATTGTGCATGCCAGAAACCTGGCGGCCAACCTTAATTTCTCCTGTTTTCTTACCACTCCTATTTAACCGGTTACTACATCTTTTCAGTCTGCCTACTTCCTTTCATCTCTACAACTATCAGCTTCCTTAGTCTGGATGATATAGCCTCCTAACTAGTCTCCTTGCATATGGTTCTCCTCACCTCCAGTCCATTCCTGGCACAGCAGCCAGAGCGACCTTCCTGAAGCACAAAAATGCCTTGCCATGTCCCTGACTTAACCTTTCAAAGGCTTCTCATTGTCCTCAGAGTCAAGTCCAAAATTTACAGTATGGTTTATAGAGACTCTCCCTTGAGCCTAGCCTTTTCATGCTCCCTACCACAAACTCCATATTTTCACCGCGCACTAATTCCTCAGATTCCTAAAATGCACTGAGGTCTCCAGTCCTTTGCATATATTTTTTCCCCTCCGCCTGAGACACTTCCTCTCCAATCCCATCGATCCTCACTGGCTAACTCTTACTTATCATTCTGATCTCAGCTGAAAGGTCATTTGCACAAGAAGGCCTCTCTTAACCACTTAGAACTGGGCTGGGGCCCTAACTAGGAGCTCCCATGGCAAGTTTTACATCGCCCTATTATGACTTTCATGAAACTTTAAAGATTAGTTTATTTTCTGACTTCCGAAGAAGTCTGTGAGCTCTGCCAAGGCAGAAGCCTTTATCTGTTTTGTTGATAATTGTATCTTCAATGCCTCGTATAGTGCCTGGCACAAGGTAATCTCTCTGTGCCTCAGTTTCCTCATCTATAAAACAAGAATGAGAGAACAGAGCTCATTGTTTGCATTTTGTTAAATAACCATTTTCTTATAGCTCACAATTTTATGGGACAGAAATTTGGATAGGACCCAGCTAGGTGATTCTTCTATCCCAGTGGCATTGGCTAGGATCACTTAGTAATGTTCGGCAGGCAGATGGGTTGGTCTGGAGGGCTTCACTCACATATCTGACACTTTGATGGGAATGACTGGAATGCTGGGATCAGCTGGAGCTGTCAGCCAGAGTGTCAACATGAGACCTCTCTGGCATGGCAGTCTCATGGTAATGAGACTTTTTACGTGGTTGCTCAGAGCTTCCAGTGTTCCAAGAAGCCTGGGAAGAACCTGCAAGGCCTCGTTTCAGAAGATCCAGAACCTCCAGAGGGTTTTTTTGAGAGTTAATATATATGTTAAAGTACTTAGAACAGTGCTTAACTCATAAGTACTATTAGTTATTATTCTTTTTTTTACTTTATTTATTTTAAATTTATTTATTTAAGTAATCTCTACACCCATCATGTGGCTGGAACTCATGACCCCAAGATCAACAGTCCTGTGCTCTTCTGAGACAGCCAGGAGCCTCTAGATATTAATTATTGTTAAAGGGATGCAAAAGTGAGTAAGAAGCCTTCCTTTCTCAAAATAAATACTTACTGCCAAACTCTTAGCCTTCTTACTTTCCTTCAATCTGATCTTTTCCCTACACATGCTCCCTCACCTTCAGTGAAACTGTCTAGCTGCAGACGGGTATTAAACATTTATCAATATTTAATGGTCACATGCTTTTTTTATTAATAGGAAATCTACATTAATTTCCATTGTATCACTAAAGTTCATCGTAACTGTCAACTGTATAATTCCTATTCTTGTGAACCCGAATCGAGAGTCGGGCTTTGGTGGTAGCCCCTGTCATGACAAGACCACTTTAGCAAGACTAGAGAAGGCCTTGGTTTCCGTCACCACCGCCCAGCTGCTGTGGCTGCTTCAAGTGCGGTGGGCCGGGCTGTAAGCCGAATCGGTTCCTCTGGCCCGCCCACCAAAAAAGTGCCGCTCTTGCACAGCCCCTGCGCCCTCTCCCATCTCTATGGTATTCTTTTCCTGTTTCCTGATATTGCATGACGGGAGAAATAGTCTACTTTCCTCGAGCGGTGCCCGGGGAACGACCTAGTTCGGAACTCCATTTCCCGGCGTGCATCGCGGCGGACGCTCAGCCCGCACGCACGAGGCCGGTTCCGGTTGCATCAGCGTGGGATCCACGGCGAAATGAGACTGTTCGTGAGCGAGGGCGCTCCGGGGACCCTGCCGGTGCTGGCCGCAGCGGGCAGGGCCCAGGGCAGAGCGGAGCTGCTTATCAGCACCGTAGGCCCCGAAGGTAGTCGGGCTGGTGCTGGTGGGCGGTGGATGAGGGTGGCGGGACCGAAAATCACGCTGGACATCCATCCCGCAGTTGTCTTCCCCAAACCTCCACCCCCGACCACGCATTCCCGTCCACCTCCCCTATTATTCTTGGTCAGCCCGTCCCTTTTCTCCTCGTCACATCTTTCATTAATTGCGTCCCTTAATTACCCTCGGTATACCGCTTCCCTCATCTCTAGCCTCTCCCCCCAGCCCCTCCGCCAAATCTTCCCGTATCCCGCTTCACTCCAGTGAACCTGTCTCCTTTCCAACTTTCTCCCACACCCGTCAGGCACCTCCCACCCCCATACTCTCTAGTTATTCATCACAACCCCCAGGCACCCCTTTGTTGTTCTTAGGAAACGCTGCTCTCCTCTCCTAAAACAGACACACATTCACTCCTTTCGGTTTACCTCTTCTTCCTAACCATCTGTTTGGGTGCCTCTTAAAAGTAGTTCTCTTGTCAGGTCTTCCAGTTCCTCAGATCACTGTGTTACTCTTGGTTGTTTCAGTGTTTGGCTGCTGCACCTCCCAAAACCACCACCACCACCCCTCTGCAATGCCCATCTGTTGCTTCCAACTGGCGGTCTCAGCTGAACACCTGCTAATCTGTCCAGCATTCTGGACCCCCCCTTGCAGTGGTCCTATCCTCGAAATCTTTCCAGTGTCTTTCTTCTGCTTTCCCCTGAACAATGCGAAGTTGTTCTACTAAGTTAACAAAATTTCTTTTTTTTTTTTTTTTTTTTTTTTTTCTTTTCCTTGTTTTTTCATTCCCTTTCCTCTTCTGCATCAGAGTGTGTGGTCCCGTTCCTGACCCGGCCTAAGGTCCCTGTCTTGCAACTGGATAGTGGCAACTACCTCTTCTCCACTAGTGCAATCTGCCGGTCAGTATTGGTCTTTAAGGCAGGGAGGCAGCTGAATAAAATCAGGGCTTACTAATTTCATTATTAAGAAAGCCGTGTGGCTTTCTTTGCAACCACTTCTTCACTATGGGGAAAGAAATAGGCTAGACAGATGGACCCCTCTAATTCCACCTTCTGTGGCTCTCTCCCTGGGCAGATACTTCTTTCTGTTATCTGGCTGGGAGCAAGATGACCTCACCAACCAGTGGCTGGAATGGGAAGCTACGGAGCTGCAGGTGGGCCTGAGACATGGGGGATGGCAGGCAGGCCCTTGCTGTGTATGACCGTCCTGATCTGTGTCCCCCACATTTTAGCCAGCTTTGTCTGCTGCCCTGTACTATTTAGTGGTCCAAGGCAAGAAGGGGGAAGATGTTCTTGGCCCGGTCCGGAGAGCCCTGACTCACATTGACCAAAGCTTGAGTCGTCGGAGCTGTCCTTTCCTAGCTGGGGTGAGTTGTGTTCTGAGATGGGGATCAGGGAAAATTATATAAGAACCAGGACGGAAGGCTATAATCAGAGTGCAAAACCCAACACTGCCACTTGCTAGCAGTGCAATCTTGAAAAATCACTGGACTCTAATCGTCAAATATTTTCATTTTTGAAATGGGATAATATTACTAGCCACCTCAGTGGACTATTGTGAGGATAAAGTGGGGTAATTTAAAGTGCTTAACAAAGTGCTTGACACGTAGTAAGTGTTTAGGAGATGTTAGATATTAATGTATGCACTGGGAAGAAACATGGTATTTTACTTGTAGACCTTTTTCTTTTCTTTCCTCAACAAAGGAGACAGAATCTCTAGCTGATGTGGTTTTGTGGGGAGCACTCTACCCATTGCTTCAAGACCCAGCCTACCTCCCTGGTGAGAACTCTGCATATCACTTTATCCCCAACCCCAGCCCGGGAACTTGGTGGAGGAGTTACAGAATAGGCAATACAAAATTGAGGATCCACTTTGAGGTGTAGCTTGACGGGGCAGTTATAGCATAAAGATGGCTGGGGAAACTGGGGGAGAGAACTGGAGAAACTTCATGAAGAAAGGGAGGAGGTCCATTCTTGCCTGCCCATTGCAGGTCTTGCTGATTCCCTCTTTTTTCCCATGCCCACAGAGGAATTGGGTGCCCTGCACAGCTGGTTCCAGACCCTGAGTTCTCAGGAGCCATGTCAGAGAGCCGCAGAGACTGTGCTGAAGCAGCAGGGAGTCCTGGCTCTCCGGCCCTACCTCCAGAAGCAGCCCCAGCCCGGCTCCTTTGAGGGGAGGGCTGTCAGCAATGAGCCTGAGGTTTGGAACAGAGCAGCGGGGTCCCCACAGAACCTCAGTACCTGGGGGTGGCTTAGAGAGGGACTTTGAGCATCGCCGTTAACTCTTTCAGTTGTTGGAGAGCGAGGAAAGTTTCTTTAGTCTCTTCCTCACCTGGTGAGGGATTGTGTCTGCTCTCTTCACAGGAGGAGGAGCTGGCTACTCTCTCTGAGGAGGAGATCGCCGTGGCTGTAACTGCTTGGGAGAAAGGCCTGGAAAGCTTGCCTCCACCTCGGCCACAGCAGAATCCTGTGTGAGTAGGCACTGAAGAGTGGGCCTTGTTTGGTTTGTTTTGTTTTTTAGGTAGACTCCACACCAGCGTGGAGTGCAACACAGGGCTTGACCTCAGGATCCTGAGGTTGAGACCTGAGCTGATATCAAGAGTCAGATGCTTAAGCTACTGAGCCACCCAGGGGCCCTGGGGCTTGGTTTCTTTTTTTTTTTGTTTTGTTGTTTTGTTTTTTTTTTTTAATCTTTTTTTTTTTTTTAAACATTTTATTTATTTATTTGTCAGAGAGAGTGAGAGAGAGAGAGCATAAGCAGGCAGAGCGGCAGGCAGAGGCAGAGGGAGAAGCAGGCTCCCTGCTGAGCAAGGAGCCCGACGTGGGACTCGATCCCAGGACCCTGGGATTGTGACCTGAGCCGAAGGCAGCCGCTTAACCAACCGAGCCACCCAGGCGTCCCTGGGGCTTGGTTTCTTAAGTGGAAGTTATTGATAGTGCCAATATCTGTCTGACAACTTCCTTCGCTGACCTCTTTAATTTCCATCTTTTCCTTCGGCACTTTGTATCTCTCGCTGCTCTGATCGTGATCCCCAGTTATATAATAGAATGCAAACCCCCTGAGGGTAGAACCCCAGGGCTACTCCCCTTTATGTCTGCCGTGGTAGGAAGCACACTCCTGATGAAGGGAAGAGTTAGTGACACGTGAGCACCAGGCAGGGTGCTGCAGAAGTGCTTAGGGGCTGGGAATACAAGGACGACTGGGTGGAAGGCTGGTTGTTGATGAAGGAAGGCTTCCCTGAAGGAGCTGATTTCTCAGCTGGATTCAGAGAAAATGACGGCATTCAGTTACAGGGAGTAAAGTCAATGAATGCCAGAGAAATCGGTGAGCTCTTTTTTTTTTATTATCATTAATTTATTTATTTGACAGAGAGAGAGATCACAAGTAGGCAGAGAGGCAGGCAGAGAGAGAGGGGGAAGCAGGCTCCCTGCTGAGCAGAGAGCCCGATGTGGGGCTCGATCCTAGGACCCTGAGATCATGACCTGAGCCGAAGGCAGAGGCTTTAACCCACTGAGCCACCCAGGCACCCCAAGTCTTTTTTTTTTTTTTTTTTTAAAGATTTTATTTATTTATTCGACAGAGAGAGGCAGCAAGAGAGGGAACACAAACAGGGAGAGTAGGAGAAGCAGGCTTTCCGCTGAGCGGGGAGCCCAATGCAGGTATCGATCCCAGAACCCCGGGATCACGACCCGGGCCAGAGGCAGATGTTTAACAACCGAGCCACCCAGGAACCCTTGAATCATCTGAGTCTTTGTTAACAGTAGAAACGATGGGAATCTGTGAGCTCTCAGGATGGCCAAGGTTGAAGGACGTGGTAAATGATGGGGGTGAGTGACTATAGGCTGAGAATGGTTGGAAAGATCAAAGGAGCCCTGGCGAGGGGCCAGTGCCCAGGAGGGGTGGGTACAGGATGTGTGCAGCCGAGCTGTCGGGTGTGAAGCACGGGAAGAGCAGAGTGGATGAGTGACTTGAGACAGCAGGTTGAGTGGCATGACTGAGCCTGAGCCTGGGAAAGTCTGGGGGTGGTGGTGGCTAGGAAGGCAGTAGCTGTTGCCTGCGGGCTTGAGTAGGGCCACAGAGAGACGACCGCCATGGGTTAGGGAGGCAGAAGTCGGGTACGGAAGAACTGGAAAGACATGAGGATGGGGTGGCAGGCTGTGAGTACTTGAAGCAGTGACTGGAGGTCATGCTTCCAGCTCAGAGGAAGGGGAGAGGGCAGTGCTGGGAAGGGGTGCTTGGGAGGCGTTGGGAGTCTGGGGGGCATGGTGGTTGGACAGAACCAGGAAGAGTTTTGTCAATGCCCGGGGAGTTGGTGCCTGAGAATGAGCTGGAGGAAAAGAAGCAGTCATGATAGCGGAGTGAGACAGAGGTCAGTGTGGAATGCAGGTTCCCGGCCTTGCGTACTGTGGCAGGGCCCTGCTCTTTCAACTGGAGGAGTTCTCGTGGCTTTCAGGGGAGTTGATGATCCTGTGGTTTCACGTGAGGAAAGACCTGAGATGTACCGCGTCTGTGACAGAAGAGATCTGTGTCTGGGTGTTCTGTGCACTGTTGGTCCCTCTTGATCCTTGCTTCTCCTCCATGGACCGTTGTCTTTCTCTTTCCCTCCAGGCTGCCGGTGGCTGGGGAAAGGAATGTGCTCATCACCAGCGCCCTCCCTTACGTCAACAACGTCCCGCACCTTGGAAACATCATTGGTTGTGTGCTGAGTGCTGACGTCTTTGCCAGGTGGAGCCAGCTGCTGGGGGAGGGACCTCTTGAGGGAACGGTGGGCCCAAGGGAATAGAATGCCTCAAGGGCAGGGGCTGGGGGGTTTGTGGGGACATGGGAGGGGCTGAGGTGGGGCCCCGTGATCACCATAGCTCCTTCCAGGTACTCCCGCCTCCGCCAGTGGAACACCCTCTATCTGTGTGGGACAGATGAGTACGGTACAGCGACAGAGACCAAGGCTATGGAGGAGGGTCTGACCCCCCAGGAGATCTGTGACAAGTACCATGCCATCCATGCCGACATCTACCGCTGGTTTAACATCTCGTTTGATATTTTTGGTCGTACCACGACTCCACAGCAGACCAAGTAGGTTTCCTCTAATCAGGCAGAAATGGAGGATGAACACTGGGCCTGGGGGCAGTGAGAATGTCCTGGAGACAGAAGGAACCAAGAGTGTTGTTTAGGCATCCCTCCCTGTTCCCCCAAACTTAGGATCTGAATATTGACCTGAAATGGATCCCAAGCATGGGGATTCCGCGTACACAGAAGGCTGCCCAGGGGCTGAAGGAGCGGCGAGGAAGGGAAGAGACAGGACTTAGGCTCGTGGGAAGTATGAGCCTTCCCTCTGCCACCTCCCTGCTCTTCCCCGGCTGCTCTGGACTTTGAGGGACATTCCCTCCCGCTCCCGTGCGGGTTTATAGCAAAGACACTCACTCTTCCTCTGCCTGATACTCGTCCTCAATAAAAACTGTGTAGTGGGCAGACTGTCAGCTTAATAGTGTTAAGCAGCTTAGCAGTTGGACTAATTTTGATTCTGGGACATATTAAAAAAGAGTACAGTTCTGTCCTTTTAGAGGTTTTTGTTAGCGAAGAGTACAAAACTGTTAAGTTTGTATTTGACAATCAAATTCTAAAGCGATGAGGGAAGAGATTGTGTAGGGGAGTTGGGGAGTATGTATGAGGGGTCTGGATCATCCACTAAGACTCCCTAAAGATGACTAGATGGCCGTGGCCTTAAGGGGCCTTCTGCCCGATTTTTGCGACACTGGGACTGATGCGGGGCCTGGATGGAGTGGCAGGAGGGAGGGGTACCCCTTCCTCTGACTGCCTCTGACCTGGCCCTCCCCTGTGCCTGACTCACCTTGCCAGGATCACGCAGGACATCTTCCAGCGGTTGTTGGCCCGAGGTTTCGTGCTGCAAGACACTGTGGAGCAGCTGCGGTGTGAACGCTGCGCCCGCTTCCTGGCTGACCGCTTTGTGGAGGGCGTGTGTCCCTTCTGCGGCTACGAGGAGGCTCGGGGTGACCAATGTGACAAGTGCGGCAAGCTCATCAATGCCATTGAGCTCAAGGTGAAAGGAGGGTCTCATGGGAGGAGGAGGAGGGAAACAGTCTCTATTGTTCAGGGACTCCCAGGCTGGTCCCATTTGGGATTTTTATTTTAACATTCAGGACCCTTCCCTAGTGCCTTTTTTTTTTTTTTTTTTAAGGTTTTATTATTTATTTATTTTAGGGAGAAAGAATGAGCAGGGGGAGGAGAGGGAGAAGCAGATTCCCCGCTGAGCAGGGAGCCCAAGGTGGGGCTCGATCCCAGGACCTGGAATCAGGACCTGAGCTGAAGGCAGCTGCTTAACCGACTGAGTCACCCAGACAACCCTCACCAGTGCCTCTTTTTACCCCATCTCATCGCTCGGTTCACTGGACACTTACTGAGCATTTACTATGTGCTTAGCGTAGAGATAGACAAGATGAGGGCATGCTTCCCTACCTTCACTTCTGCTTCAGACCGTCCGATCTGCGTTTTTTATTGGTTCTTTCTCTCTTCCGTAAACAGATCTCCTCTTTTCTGTGTTTCCTCATTGGCTAACTTACTCATTCATTTATAAAGCACGTTTTTTGAGTCCTTACGATAGGATAGTCACTGGGGACTGCTGGGGGTGTAGCAGTGAATAAGACAGTTCTTTATCTTGTGTGGGGAGAAGACCAACCCTAAAGACAAGAGTGTACATATAGGATAAACCTCTGGGAGGCTGTGACAGTGGCTTCTGGGGAAAGGCTTTAGCCAGGGGATTAGGGAAGGCTTGTCAGAGGACATAACACGTGAACTGAGAATTTAACTGAAGAAATGAGAAGGAGCAAGCCAGGCAATGAGAGGTTGAGAACATTCCAAGCAGAAGGAGCAGGAAATGCGAAGGCAGAGGCAGCAAGCAGCTGCAAAGGGAGAAGGCCAGTGTAGCCGTAGCACAGTGAGAGGGAGGCTGGATTGAGACGAGGTCAGAGAGGTCAGCGGTGACCAGACGACCAGGGCCTAGGAAGCCGTTGTGGCAGCTGGATGGTAGGCTGCCCCGTGGAGACTGGATGGGAGGGGAGCGGGAGAGAAGGCGGGGAGACCAGTTTGGAGGCCAGAGTGGTAGCTCGGAAGTGCGACGATAGGTTGCCTAGGTTAGGAACAGCAGGAATGCGAAGGGAAGAAGGATTGGACATAGATTTCGGAGGCAAACTCTGTAGAACTGGACAGGTGTGAATTTGGGGTGAGGGGATGTCAAGAAATCGGTGATGTGTAAGTTTTCGGCTCGAGCCGCTGGGGTGGACAGCAGCAGCATCTGTGAACGTGGGCCGGCTCGGATGAAGGCCAGGCACCCGGGTTCACCTTGCGGTGCCTGTCAGACAGCCGTGCAGAGAGTGTCAGACACTGTCAGACAGGCTTGGAGAGTTCAGGACGGAGGTCCTGAGAGAGTTCTCATCGCCCGGCTTCAGAAACCCGGGCGCCTGGCTGGCTCAGTTGGTAGAACTCACGCCTCTTGATCTCAGGGCTGGTCATGAGTACAAGCCCCATGTCGGGCGTGGAGCCTACTCCAGAAAGAAAAAGATTCAAAAGCCCAGATCAAAACTCACTGGGAAGCTTTCATTGGTTGGCCACCCCCCCAACTGTTGAGTCCTCTCGCCGTCATCCCCCGGTGTTTGCATAGTTAGCGTGTGCCGTGAAAATCACTTTTTTTTTTTTTTAATTTATGTATTTGCCAGAGAGAGAGCGCGCGCGCGTGCACGCACATGCATGGGGATCGCAGGCAGAGAGAGAGGCAGACTGCCTGCTGAGCAGGGAGCCCGATATGGGACTGGATCCCAGGACCCTGAGATCATGACCTGAACCAAAGGCAGATGCTTAACCGACTGAGCCACCCAGGCGCCCCAAAATAACTATTTCTTGACGTTTTGCTTTGGAAAGGTCTGCACTTGTTTCTCATGGGACCTGCTCTTCCTAACGTGATTGTAACTTCCTCCGGGAGAGGAACTGCGTGTCTCCGCTCCTTCCTTCCCTCACGCAGCTGTTTACAGTGCAGTGCTCTCTACTTAGGCTGTGCTCACAGAATGCTTTTGCCTATTCTTTGCAGTGACAGGACAGAGTCGTAAATTTTGAGCAACAAATGCTGTGCTCTGTGGACTTGAGTCTTCAAGTTCACAGAAGGCCCAAGTGAGCACGAAGCTCAATGAGATGGCTTAATGGGGAGCTCATCCCTCCATGTGTCCCCCCTTTGCCTGCACAGCTCCCCCCTGGCCTGAAGTCCTGATCCCACCTCACCCTGGGTCACCCCCTCCCTTGAATTTCCTTCACAGAAGCCTCAGTGTAAAGTCTGCCGGTCGTGCCCTGTGGTGAAGTCCTCTCGGCACCTGTTCCTGGACCTGCCTAAGGTGAGTGGGCCTTTGCCTCAAGCTAGTCTGCACGGCCTCTTCGGCCCCCTCTGCCCCAGCCACAGATCTGTACCACGCCATGCTCAGATGTTTTTAATTTCCCTTTTAAAAATGTACAGGCTTATTGTAAAAAAGGCATAACAGATTAAAGGGGACAGAATGCAAGGCCCAGGCCCATTCCTCGGAGGTACTGACTACTGCTCGTCTTCCTTTGTGTCTATTCAAGTAAACATATGCATATGAAAGTATTTTCATGTTTTTTTTTCCCTAATATAAATTAGATCATGGCATTCCTATGGTTCTGCACTCTACTTTCTTTTACTTTATAATGTGTTGAGTGGATTTTCCGCATTAGTAGATTTGTCTCCTTTTTAACTTTGGAAATAATTTCAAGTTCACAAAAAGAGATGCAAGAATAAATAGTTGCTAGATCAAAGAACCTCGGGTACCCATTATCTCGGTTCACTAGTTAAGATTTTATTCTATTTATTTTAGCATATTCTTGCTCTTTGCACATATGCACGTGCATACATAGTCTCTTTAATCTCTTTTTATTTGTTGAGATTTGTTTAGATTTATTTGTTTAGAGAGAGGAGCGTGTACGCACAGTGAGGAGGGGCAGAGAGAGGGGAAAGAGTCTCAAGCAGACTCTGCTAAACGTGGAGCCCGATGTCGGGCTTGATGCCATGATCCCGAGATTACCACCTGAGCCGGATGCTTAATCGACCCTGCCACCCAGGCGCCCCAAATTCTCTTTACTCTTAAATACTTATTTGTGTTTCCTAAGGAAAAAAAACATTCTCGTATAGCCAAAGTAAACAACTGCAAGAAATTTAACATTGATACAGTTGTCTGATCTACCATCCATATTTCAGTTTTGTCAGTTATCCCAATAATATCTTTTTTCTTTAGTACGCAATCTAGCTCAGGATCGTGTATTGCATTTAGTTTTTCTCTTTAGTTTCCTTTAATTTGAAACAGTTCCTCAGCCTTTCTTTATTTTTTATCTTTTAACAGTGTTTCAGACTATAGTCCCTGCCCCCCAACCCCCTCAAATAGAATAGTCCTTATCTTGGATTTCTTCAGTGTTTCCTCATGATTGAATTCAGTTTATGCATTCTTAGTTGGAATACTACTTAAATGATATTGTGTCCTTTCCAGAGGTACATGATGGCCATATTCCCCCATTGGTGATGTTAATTTTGTCTAGTCAAGGTGTTACTCATTTCCTCTATTATTCAATTAACATTTTTTTTCTTGCAACTTTTAAGCAGTCTGTGGGAGTATATTTTTAAAACATACAGGTACCCTGTTCATCATTAAAAGGTGCCGTAGATTTAGCTTCATTTAGTTAATTTTTTTTTTTTTTGAGATTTTATTTATTGAGAGAGAATGAGCAAGCCACAAGCAGGGGGAGTGGCAGAGGGAGAGGGAGAACCAGGCTTCCCACCAAGCAGGGAGCCCGATGTGGGGCTCAATCCCAGGACCCCAGGATCATGACCTAAGCTGAAGGCAGACGCTTAAACGACTGAGCCAGCCAGGCGCCCCTTAGTTAATCATTCTTATATCCTGAACCACTTTTCATGACTCTTTTCCAACTCTACCACCCCTACACATGTACCCTTCTCCTTTGCTCATTTATTAGTTCTCCATTATCAGTGTGGGCTCATGGATTCCTATTGTTTTCAGTGGTTTGTAAATCGTTCCCGTCATGAATTATTTTCATGTTAACATTGTGCCTTATTTGGCTGGCGGGAGCCTCTTTAAGATAGTTTCTGTTTTTGACATCTCCCACCTTTTGCTAAGTGCTTCCTTATTTTCTGGCATAACAAGGTATCTAGGTTCATCTGTTACAGCCTCAGAATCAACCATTTCTCCACAAAGCACTGGTTCATTTTAGTAGAGAGCAGTATTAGAGACCCAGATTGAGGTGTGGTCATTGCTACTGGGGTGTCTTTGCTTCTAGTCCCTTCCGGCAAAAAGAGTTAGGCATTCATGTGAAGTTCACACCTGCGATTGCAGTCCATCCCTACAGGGGGATCCCCACCTTCCCATATTTCATGTTTGTATCTTCCTTCGAACACAGCAAGTACCCTGGCTCCTGACCTTGACTCATTTGCTCAATCCTACAGTACACCTAAAAATAATTTCAGGATTGCTTCACCCATACCACTACAAAAAAACCTGCTAAAAAAGAGTTTGGGGTTTGTTGGCAGCCTTTCCCCTTCCCCCCAGCTGAGGCTATATAATCAGGGACTGTGTTCAGAATTGTTTTAGCTTAACCTTTCCCCTCCTTCACTGTGGTTTTGTTACTGAAATAAGTTAATAAGTGTGGTTCATTTGCTTTTAGTTTTTTTTTCCTCTCCTTGTCCTTATTAATTTTATTTTTTGAATAAGGAGAACATCAATCTGCTTTTTAAAATCAAAACCATACAAAAAGGTATACTCAGAGAAGTGGCATTCCATTTCCTGTTCATGCCACCTTGTTCTCCCATCTCCTGTAGCTAATCAACTTTGTCTTTCGGTTTTATTCTTAATGTGTTTATTTTTGTACACACATATATAAAGATAAGCAGGGGTGTGTGTGTGTGTGTATTTTCTTATTTCCTCTTTTCATTCAAAGTACAGCATTCTGGGTGTATACTCTTTTGCGATTTATTTTTTTCACCTGACAGTACGTTCTGGAAATCACTCCATATCAGTTCATAGATATCCTTATTTGGTCAGTTTTTAACAGCTGCATCGTACTCCATTCGGTGTAGGTACTATAGGTACTATATTCAGCCTGTTTCCTAGAATTACCTGTTAGGTAGTTTCCAGTAAATTGTGATTATAAGTAATGCTGCAGCAGATAACCTTGTACTTAGGAATTTTTATACTGTTGGGAGTGTGTCTGCAGAATAAATTCCTTGAAAGTGATTACTTGCATATGTAGTTCATTGCCAAATTTTCCTCAATAGGTGTTTCGTTTGGCCTTCCTACCAGCATTGTGTGCACCCGTTTTCCCACAGTCTCACCAGTAGAGCTCTTGTCAGGCTTCAGAAGCTATGGTATTAATGTGCGTAAATCACACGAACCATTCCTTCCAACAGATTTATCTTTGTTTTTCTGCTTATAAAAGTGAAATAAGCTTGTTTCTAAAATTCCAGGTAGAAATATGGTATAAAAGTAGATGTTCCACATAATTCCATCTGAGAATAGAGCACTGATACCTATTTTTCTTCACAATTTTTTCTGAGCTTCTGTTTATCTGTATGTTATTACTTATTTTTAGAGTGATAGGATTATATTCTGTATTATTTTGTGGTTTGCTTTACTTAATAAATGTGTCTTGGAGATCTTTACATGTCAGTACATACAGATCTAACTCACTCTTTAATGGCCTTATAAGTATTTCATTGTATTGATACACCATATTTCTTTAAAGTCCACTGAACCATGGGAGTTGGTTGCAATTTTTTTGCTGTGATGAACAGTGTCCTTCCTTATATATACATCCATGAACTTTTGTGTATTTCTGGTGCAAAAATTCCTACCAGTGGAATTGCTATGTCAAAGTCATGAGTCTTTTAATTATATATTGCCAGACTACTCCAGAGAGGTTGTACACATTTATCCTTACGCGAACCATGTATGAGACTGTCGTAAATCAGCTCTCTTTGTCTGCCATCTCAGCTGGAAAAACGGCTGGAGGAATGGTTGGGGAAGACATTGCCAGGCAGTGACTGGACACCCAACGCCCGGTTCATTATTCGTTCTTGGCTCCGGGATGGCCTCAAGCCACGCTGCATAACCCGAGATCTCAAATGGGGAACCCCTGTGCCCTTAGAAGGCTTTGAGGACAAGGTAAAAACCCTGTGCTTGATTCATATGTCCTATTATTCTGCCTTTGGGCTGAGCCCCTGAGCTAGTAGAATAGACTGTTGATTATGTCTTGCTTCAGTTGGAGGCTGGGTTGGTGAGGTTCTCCCAGTGTTCCTTCATCCCAGTCTGTCTCCCTCCTCCTGGCCCTCTAGGTATTCTATGTCTGGTTTGATGCCACTATTGGCTACTTGTCCATCACAGCCAACTACACAGACCAGTGGGAGAGATGGTGGAAGAACCCAGAACAGGTGAGCGGTTCTTGGTTAGCCTGTGCATGGAGAGGGTGTGTGCATTGGGTGGTTAGGGTTGGGTTATCTGATCTTTCTTGGGCCTTTGAGAAGGATCTCAGGAGCTTTGTTTCCCAACTGTATTCTGTAGGTGAACCTGTATCAGTTCATGGCCAAAGACAACGTTCCCTTCCACGGCTTAGTTTTTCCGTGTTCAGCTCTAGGAGCTGAGGACAACTATACCTTGGTCAGCCACCTCATTGCCACAGGTACCCTGGAAGACTGAAGATGGGGCGATTCCTAGGGAATGAGGGCAGAGGCCCCCCAGAATGAAGATCCTGGAGTGGTGCTAGCTCTTGAATTCAGAGTTGAAATGATATAGGAAGTTAGAACATGAGAACTTAACCCAGAAGAAGGGAACAAGAACCTAAGAAAGCAGAAGTCTGAAGCTAAAATTCTGTAATGCGTAAAGCAAAGGGAAAAAAGTCTAAAATGGAGAGGAAGAGAACCCCAGGTTCTTCTCAGGCCCGCTACTCAAGGAGTGTTGCTGGACACCCATAGTTGAGGTTGAGGGAGAGGAAGAGTTAGTGGGTCAGAGAGGGAAAGGTGTGATTTGAGCACATGGTTCTCATTCTACTTCTCTGTCCAGAGTACCTGAATTATGAGGACGGGAAATTCTCCAAGAGCCGGGGCGTGGGGGTGTTTGGTGACATGGCCCAGGACACAGGGATCCCTGCTGACATCTGGCGCTTCTATCTGCTCTACATTCGGCCTGAGGGCCAGGACAGTGCCTTCTCTTGGACAGACATGTTGCTCAAGAATAATTCTGAACTGCTTAACAACCTGGGCAACTTCATCAACAGGTGGGACTCGGGTGGAGGGTGCGTGAGAGTTAGCGGATGGTGGGGGAGAGGGGGCAGGGCGGTGGAGGGGGTGGCTAGCTGTGCTCCCCTAGGTGAGAGAGATGGAAGAGACGGGGGTGCCGAGGAGGCAGGAATGAGTAGGAGCTGTGAGGGATGGGGCGGACAGTGTGGAAAGTGGATTTCTAGCAAATGGTCCCTGATCCCGGAACATAGTAGGATATGTTTGCTTGGGTGAAGTCAGTTGTGCAGGTGTGCTTTAGCAGAGTTGGTCACAAAGTGAACTTTTGCAAACTGGTTTCGTATTAATGTTCTTTATAGAAACGGAAATGTTTTGCTCTCTCCTAGCAAAAAGTTCACTTGCAGACCGTTAGATGAGTTTGGCCGAAGAAAAGGGTTATTTTAGTGTAGAGGTGGGTGGGAGACGTTCCCTGTACTTTGGGGGTTTTGTTACTTGAGGCTCACACTCCATTAGCGGCCCCCGCCTCAGCTCTTCTGGCCTCTAAGGACCGACCCCCCACGGCCCCCCCACCCTCTCATATTTGGTTGTCAGCTGCATTGCGCAGATGGTCTCTATGAGAGTATTAGATAGCAAGTTACATGTATTTCAGCTTGATCATTCTTTGCAATGCTTTCTTAAAAATCAAGTGGACGTTGCTTCAGTTTATCAGGTTTCTCATTCTTAGCTGGGAGAGAGAACAAGGAGTGGATTTGTTAAGCTTTGCCTTCTAGCTGGAGGGAGCCAGGAGGTGTCCGTCCTGGGAGGATGGAGAATTAGGAAAATCAGGTCAAATTTCTAGGAGGAGACTGAGCAGTAATTCCTCTTTCCTCTTCCCCCTCTTTCCTTCCTCCCCTCCCAGAGCTGGGATGTTTGTGTCTAAGTTTTTTGGGGGTTACGTGCCGGAGATGGTGCTTGCTTCGGATGATCGGCGCCTGCTGGCGCACGTCACGCTGGAACTCCAGCACTATCACCAGCTGCTGGAGAAGGTCCGGTAAGCAGGCGGGCACCTGGGTCTCATCTCGGTGATCTGTGCCGGCCCAGTGAGAGCCCCCCACTGGTCGCTCTGGGGCTTCACACCGTGGCCCACCCACTCCCTTCCCAGGATCCGGGAGGCCCTCCGCAGTATCCTCACCATCTCTCGCCATGGCAACCAGTACATTCAGGTCAATGAGCCTTGGAAGCGGATTAAAGGCAGCGAGGCTGACAGGTAAGCTTGGCTACAGGAATAATGCGGCGGTGGGCCGTGTCCTCCTGGAAAGTCTGACCTCTCCTCTTCCGCAGGCAGCGGGCCGGGACGGTGACAGGCCTGGCCGTGAATATAGCTGCCTTGCTGTCCGTCATGCTGCAGCCTTACATGCCCACGGTCAGTGCCACCATCCAGGCCCAGCTGCAGCTGCCACCGCCGGCTTGCAGCGTCCTGCTCACGAACTTCCTGTGCACCTTACCGGCCGGACACCAGATTGGCACAGTAGGTCCGAGGGCTGGACGGGTCAGCCTCTGAGCTTCCCTGCCTTTGCCATGCAGCCTCTGGGGTGAGGTCAGAGAACCCGGACAGGGGACTCTCGCAGCTGTTCTCCGAGCCCCTCCCCCAACCCTCCCCATTCTGCACTTAGGCTTGTTTCTGATAGAAAGTCCTTGGTATTCGCTCACAAGCCCAGTGTCATCTAGCCCATGTGCCACCATCGCTCTTCATGCCAGAGCCCAGGACCTGGCACGTAAAACTAACTGGTCCACGGTAGATGTTTGAAGAAACACCACGGTCCCCTGATCTCCATAATCCCAAGAGGCAGTGAGCAGGGAGAATACGAGATAGCCATTTCCCCTTTGACACAAGAGGATAAAGTAGGTTCACCTCTCTACCCTTGTGTCAGCCTAGCATCCTTAGTCGTGAACCTTACTGGTACTTTGGGCTTTCAGAGTGAGTGCAGTGCTTTATCTTGATTCTTTACTGAAATGGGCAGCTATCTGCTCATTTGTTTCTTCTAAAACGTGTAGAGTCCCTGAATGTCAGTGACTGGGGCTAGGGAGGCCCTCTGTACGGTCTGGCAGGGTTTCTCCCTCATCACCGAATGATTATGGAATTCTTTCTTCACAGGTCAGTCCCTTATTCCAAAAACTGGAAAATGACCAGATTGAAAGTTTGAGGCAGCGCTTTGGCGGGGGCCAGGTGAGAGAGCTAGACTGCGCTGTCCCCCGGCAAGGGCCCCAGTGTCCTCTCCTTGGGGTCCCTAAGTAGCTCTCAGTACTCTTCCCCTCTTCTGGGCCTCCCGCTTCCTTCCTCGGAATTAGCAGCAAGAGCCCTTGCAGTGAAAGGTCATCACCGTCCCCCACCCCCGGGGCTGTGAGGTGAACCTCGAGGCCAGGGCTGCATACAGAGCAGGGTCTAACTCTCTTGTCCTCGTCCAGGCCCAAGTGCCCCCTGCGCCAGCAGTTGTAGAGGCTGCGGCCACGGCTGCTCCGCAGCAGGTACAAGCGCTGATGGATGAAGTGACAAGACAGGTATGCGGCGGGAGCCCCGCGGGAGCGCGGAAGGCCGAATCCTAGATAGCTGCTTTCTGGTCTCACTGCTCTTCTTCCCCCACCTGCTCTGCTCTTAGGGCAACGTTGTCCGAGAACTGAAAGCGCAAAAGGCAGACAAGAACCAGGTTGCCGCCGAGGTGGCTAAGCTCTTGGATCTGAAGAAACAGTTGGCTCTAGCTGAGGGGAAACCCCTCGAAACCCCTAAAGGCAAGAAGAAAAAGTGAAAGTGAGAACCCCGCTCATAGAAAGTCACTTTAATGGATATGGACAGTAATAAATAAATGTACAACCTCTATATACATGCTGAGACCCTTTCCTGTTGTCTACCCCAAGCCTTCCCCCCCTCGTGGATAGATGGGGTGGAGGGTCACATTGTTGGCAGTGGAGAAGATGGTCAGCAGCCACTTTTGTGAAAGGTAGGTAGTGGCCCGAGGGGCAGCGATGGTCCCAGCTGTTCACGCTTGGTGCAGATTAACCATTCGGTCAATGAGAGCTCGGCGAGTCGCCTCTACTTCCCTGGTCAGGTGCTCGATTTCCTGCTTGAGCCGTTCATTCTCTTCAGCTAGCTGTGCCACTTTCCTTTCATTCTCTTGTTCTTTCTCCTTCACGCGCTGCTTTCCAGCCCCAGCTGGGGACTGGCCACTCTGTTTCCGCTTCCTGGGTCTTCTCTGGTCTTCCTCCTCTTCCTCCTGAGCCAGGGAGCTGTGACTGGAATCTGGAGAGCAAGGGCTCTGGGAGGCGTGCGTGACCTCTGCTGGTCCTGGCTCCTCCGTCAGCCAAGCCAGAGAGGCAGGGTCAAGAGTGGTGAAGGTCTTTGATTCTTCCTTCAAGGGAACGAGGAGAGGCTGGGTAGATATTGGTGGAGAAGGGAAGGACAATGCCCCCCCACCTCCCAGCTTTAGGCATCGCATTCTCACCTCCTTGTTTCCAGGGGGTGAAACATAGGTACCCCCCTTTTCATCTGAGGACAGCACCTCTTGCAGGTCCTCATACCAGGCTTCCAGCTCCCAGCTGGACAGTGTCCCGAAGGAAAAGGGCAAGGACTCAGCTGCCATCTCTGCAGTTGGATCAGGCTCTGGAAAAGGACATACTCAGGATGGCGGTCAGGGTGGGAGTAGAACAACTCTGTAAAGCAGAGTCTATACAGGTTGGCAAACGGGCCTGATACCTGTCTGCAGATAAAGTTTTATTGGAAAATAACTACATTCATTTATTTACATATTGTTTGTGGCTGCTTTTATGCTGTAAGAGTGGAGACCTCAGCATCCAAAATATTTACTGTTTGGCCCTTTCAAATGTATCAATTAGTCTATACTAATATTCCCTCTTTGCTGCTTTTGCCTGGCATTTGAAGAAGCATGGCTCTAGGATATACATTCTTATGGGATCCTGGTAAAAGTCCTCAGCCTCCCTTGAGGAACTCTGTTGGTAGTTTCCAGGGGGCAATTATCAGACCATCTTGTGTTCCTTTCTCCTCCTGTGTGGGGAGTCCTCTGGGTGAGTCTAACCTTGATGGGGACTGAGGTCTGGTAAGACCAACCAATTATCTCTGTTGGGCTGACTGCTCACTCAGCCAGCTTTCAGTTAGGACATGCTCTAAGAATAGTGATTTGGTCACCTAGATAAAGGCAGGCCAGGAAGATGGATATGGCCTGTCAGCAAACATCTGCTCAGATTCAAACCCTCTTCTCCTGTCTTCTCTACGTGTTTTCATAACTTATTAGGGCCCCAGTACAAGGACCCTAAGCAGCATCTCTTAGGAATTGGTTTTGGGAAAGGGGTGGTGAAATTACCTGCTCTCAAGTGTGGTGATGTATGAAGATACACTTCCTTCTGGAACACTGTGGGGATCAAGGATAGATGTTAGCCATTTTTGGAAGGGAGAGAGGCAGCTCCTTTTATCTCCAGCCCCCTGTTGGTCTTTCCTCACTTCCTGTCTTAGAAGGTGTGGATAGTCAGTGGTCCCTGCAGCCATTTCCAAGGACAGAGGAGAGCCTGACCTTTATTTTTAGTGGCTGACATTTGTAGTCCCAATTACATAATAGAAAAGTCAAGGCCAACTCCACTCTCTCTAAATTCAAGGTAGGCCTCAAACCTCCCAGGGTAAGGACTGGACTACAGGGAAGGGAACAAATCAAGTGGTATTTTCCTAATTCCACTCACAACCTGACATCCTCTAAATGCACATTTCCAGCTTCGATCTCTCCTGGGACCTCCAGTTGCTTACTTGAATCTCCTTTTGGATGTCTAAAAGGCATCTCAGACTTCATACGTCCAAAGACAAATACTGTTCATCTTCCCTTCCATGGTCTTCCCCGTGTCAGTAAATGGCAACTCTGTTTGCTTAAGCCAAAAGCCTTAGCATTGTCTCTGATTCCTCTCTCATACCCCACAATTCAGACCACCAGCTAAATTTTTAAACTTACTCTTCAAAAACCCAGAACTGTTTTCAATCTAGATCGAGTTACTATCCTCTCTGTTGGACTACCCAGTTTCTGCTCTCGCCACCCCTCCCCCAAGTCTGTTCCCAACAAACAGCCAGAATGAGACTTTAAAAACTTAAGTCAGAAACAAACAAACAAGTTAGGTCCCGTCATTCTGTTCAAAACCCCTCAATGACTTCCAGCTTCACAAATATTGAAGGCTAAGGTCCTTAAAATGGCTTCGCAGACCTCACACAATCTACTCCTTTCCTTCCCTGGATTTCTCATTGACCATTCTCCCCCTTGACTCACTCCAGTCCAGCCAGCTGGCCTCCTGTTTCCATGCTCCCACCTTAGGACCTCTGTTCTTGCTGTTCCTTCTTCTGGAAAGCTCTTCCTTCCACGTATCTGCAGGGCTTACTCCCTTGCCTCTTTTTAGATCTTTCATTTAAATGTCACCTCAGTGAAAGAATCCCTAGCCACCCAAGGTAAAACTGTAACCCCCACCCTGAGCACTCGCTACCCTTCCATGCTTTGGTTTTCTCCCCGGCACTTATGTATTTGTTCACTGTGAACCTTTTCCCAGTGAAATGTAAGCTCTGTGAGAGCAGAGATTTTCTTGTTCATGGATTTATCCTGGGCCTGAAATGCATGGCACGTAGTAGGTGCATCATAAGTAATTTGTTAGGAATGCATGGATAAATTCTCCCGGGTCTCTTACAGGGAAGGGAGGAGGAAGCCCAGAGGCAGAACAGCAGCTGCCTATCCCTGGGGACTGGAGATGCAATATCGCCTGGAGTGTTTCTCTTCAGGGCTGTCCTCCCTGGGGAACCCTCCTTGCCTTCCAGTGTGTGGGATGCTGCTTTCATCAGCAGTGGAGCCCCAGACCAGAGGGCTGCAGAGCCAAACAGGGGGCTGGCCTGATGCAATGGTTACACACAGATTATTAGTTGGAGACAGGACGGGGGAAAGAGGCAGGGACCTATCTCAGGGGAAGGACCATACACTGGGGAGACCCCAAATGGCTTCCCACACTTAAGGAGATCCAGGATGCTCTCTTGTGCAGAAGGCCCAGGGACCTCTAGGGGAATGGGAAAACACATCTCTGCTCCCCATCCATCGGCACCCCTCCCCAAAGTCTTGAGTCAGTCTCCTTAAGGTTCTCTTCTCCATTAGGGTGTGGAATGGCTGTCCTGTGGAGGAACCAGGAGCCCCAGCTATCGACGTGGCCACTCTGGCCCTGAGACGCTGGGGCTGAGACAGGATTGGGGGTGGAGTAGGGTTAGTGGTGTCTGCTGGTGGTAAAGGGGCGGCAGCAGCGTGAGCCACGGTCATCCAGGCGTCTTGGCGTAGGGGAGTGTCCTGCTGCTCCGCCTCCCACCGGACAGGCCCAACGAGGAGGGCTGGGGTCAGCAACGGAAGAGAATAAATCTCCCGACGGCATCCGGACCCCTTGGCCCAAAGGCACAGAGCAAGGCCCATGCTCCGGGCAGGGGTGGGGTGACGCTATCGTCCGAAGGAAGAGAGGTCTGTGAGCACCGCTCCTGAATAAAGGATGCTCCCCATCCCTCCCTCGGACTGTCACTGACTTCATCGGGGAAGGGGTGGGGCCACATCCTAAAAAGCAGATGCCCCAACTTTGAGGGGACAGCCAGCGTTCCCGAGAATAGGAGGGTAAAAAGTAGATGGAGGATCAGTACTCGCCTCTCTCCTCAGGTTCCGGCTCTGATTTTGGCTCTGTGGCTGCCACCCGCTCATCTTCAACATGATATCCTCTGTGTCTCAGACTCAAGCCTCTGACCTCGGTAGCGCCGAGCACCGATCTTTTAATAAGGTCTTGCCCTCCTCTCAGGGGCGGGTCCAGAAGCTTACCAGTCAGAACGCGGCACGCCGGCGCTGGCCCCGCCTCGCCCCTTACATCCGCCACTCAGAAGCCCCCGCGGCACCGCCCCCATCGCTCCCTCCCGCTTGGAGGTAGACGTTGTGTTGGACCCGGAAGTGGCTTTGGGTCACGAGGCTTCGCGGAGGAGGTGAGTGAGTCATGCGCGCGCGCGGAGGGGAGAGCTGGAGGGGGAGGGGAGGAAAGGGAGGCGGGGATGATGCAATGTTTGGCAACCGGTGTCTCCGCGCGCACGCGCAGGGGACTACAAGGGTGGTGGGAGGTGCGGGGGGTGGTGGTGGTGTAGGGGAGAGGAGAGGGCGGGGCTCCAGCGCTCGCTCCCCACGGCCCCAACGGCTATCAACCGTGGCTGCCCTTTGGCTGCCTGCGAAGCCTCAGTGCAGCTTGTCTTGCTCAGGAGCACTTATTCCGCCCACCTGGCATTAGCCCCTGTTGCACCTTCTCCATAAGGGACTCCCATTTGCTTGGTTCCCTCCCATTTAAGGGGCACAAGGTCTTTTAAACCAACCTCCTCTGAAAGTCTGCATCCAGCCACAGGACTGCCTAACGTCGTCTCGAGTATTCTTAAAAAGGTCTTCTCTTTTAGCCCCTTAAGTCCCCCAGAAGGGATCGAGGAACTTGAATACTTTTGATAGTCATTTTCAGTTCCTCGCAGAAAAGCACCCTTAACTTTTATCTTTCTGAAGTTTCTGATGAGCCCTCAGCATGCCAGAATTCCTGTCCCTTGCCCAGTGGACGCGATTCGCACTGTTTCCCCACTCATCATATCCCCCTTCCCCCCCCCCCACGGTGCTCTGGTGCTCTTCACCAAAAGCTCAAGACCCGCCCTTTTCAAGGTACCGGGCGCGCAAGTCCTGTGACTCCCTGCTGTGAGGAGCCGTGCTCAAGCCTCCTGCCTCCTAGGTGCTTGGGCTGCATTAGAGTCCTGTGGCCTGGGACATTGGGTGCACTTGAGCGCACAACTGCCTTGGACTGGGTTGTCAGGAGCCCAGATTCTAGCCTCACCTGCCCCTCACTTGCCCGGGAATCCTAGGCCAGTCATCTAATCTCCCTGTGCGTCAACCGTTCTTGTTTGTAAATAAAAGGTAATGAGTTGTGAAGGTAAAGTGAGAGAACTGTGAACTCGGAGGCAGCTTAAACAAAAGTGAAAAGCACCACTTAACATCCAAAGTATTTTTCTTGAGCCATTAGGTAGAAAAAAGATGCCATGTGGCGGCCGGCTACATATACTGTCATACCCCCGTGGGGGCAGCCAGAGTTAAGTAGAATCTGTCACAAGATCGGTTGTGGCTGGAAGGCAGGTTTAGGTGGTGGCGTGACAGTGACAGGTCCTTGGCTAGGCCTGCTCTGTTGCTCCAGACCTCCATTTCCCCTTCTGTAAATGGGGGTGGGGGGCGCGTTGGACCAGATGGTCTTTCCTGGCCCGAAGACAAGACCAGGTTGTCAGTGACAGGCAAAGGTCATGTGACTTGACAGGCTGAGGTCGTGTTGTGACATGTTGACCTGGGGAGGCGGGTCAAGTCCCAGCACACTACCCGGGAAGCCTTTGGGGCGGGGCAGGGCAAGTCGCGACTTTCATCTTTCGGGGCCGGCCCCTCCCGGACCTGGCATTCCTGGCTCCCCCAACAGATTGTGGCTTTGGAAGGGGCCCCTCCCCGGGGAGGGCTAGGATTGGCCACCAGTGGCCTGGGAAGAGGCTCAGATCCTTCCGCGGAGGGCGGGGGGGCCGCGTGGGGTGTTTGTTCTCTTGGGGATTAATGGGGGGTTGTGGGGGAGGGGTGGGCGCGCTCCCGCATGCGCACTGCGGCCCCTCCTGTTGGCTCGTCGTTGTCCGCTGGGCGGGGGCCCGGCCCCGCCCCTCTCCCGTCCGGGCAGCGGCGGCGGCGGCGGCGGCGGCTGCGGCGGTGGCGGCGGCAGCGACGACGGCGGCGGCAGCAGCCTGCGCGGTGCCTTCTGGGAACGGAATCCCCAGGGCTGCCCCTGGCCCCCATGGCGCATGCGCGGGAGGCCGCTCGGTGATCCGCGGCGGCGGCGGCGGCGCTTCCTGCTAGGACCGGCCGGGGCCGTACCGGAGGCTCGGGCTCCACCGACCCTCCTCCCACTCCCTCCCACTCACCCTCTGGGCCGCGACTGCGCAGGGCGGGGCCGGCCGAACCATGGGCCGCGGTGAGTGCAGGGCCCGGCCCCCCCACCCCGCCCCTCCCCCTCCCCTCCCCTCCAGTCCCTACCCTCTGCACCCTCCGCGTCCTTTCGGCCCCTCTCCCTGGCCCCATCCCCACTCCCCCGCCCTCACCTGCCCCCACCGTTTCTCCCTCTCAGTGCTTGACTTTTGCCTTCTCCACCTCCCTCCCCTCAGTGCTTCGCCCACCCTCCGCCCGCCCTCTCCCCAAGTTCCTTCCTACTTCGTGCGCCTTCCCCTCCTCCCCAAGCTGAGGGAAGCAGGCTGGGTGACAGGGCGCCTTGTTATGGGAGGGAAAGTTTAGAAGCCGCCAGTGTGGGGTGGGAGCGATGGTGAGGTTGGAGAGGATACTTGCAGGTTTGGGGGGGGCGTCCCCACATATCAGGAGACTCCCTTTTGGAGCCAGTTTGAAGCCAGTGGGTAGGAGGTGCTGAATCCCCCTGCCTGAGGCTTAGGGAGAAATCAGGAGCCTCTCAAGATTCTGGGAGAAGACAGAGCTCTGATTCCAACCTTTCTTAAGAAGATCCAAATGAACTAGATCAGTGATTGTCTATTGGAGCAGGCATGGGGGGGTTCTGTCGGTACCACCCCAGCGGGCAGTTGGGCAATTGCCTGGTGACCTGTGGGGCAATCTGTACTTTTTATATGATCTTCCTGGGGGTAGGGAACAGCAGGGGGCCAGACTCTCTGGGAAACTTCCTAGTGCCCTGGCATTATGGGAATTTGCCCATACTCCAGGGTGAAGTCTTCTGTCTCTGATGGGACAAAGGGGCCTTGCCCTTTATGTCTAGGGATTGGGCTCTGATTCCTTGGTCCCTGGGAGTTGAGGCTTTGATCCTCTGCTTCCTAGGGCCTGTACATGGAAAGGATGGTTGTGGACTCAGCCAGCAGATCCCTGAGATCTGTGTGTACACTTACCTCGGAGGGCTAAGGATCTTTCCCTTGAGAGCATCCTGGGCTTTGGTTCTCTTCTGCGTTGGGCAGATTTCCGACAGCCCCTTCTTTCTCCTGTGTTGCAGGTGTGGGCTAAGCTGGAGGCCCTGGCTTTAGACTGGACCCCACAATGTTTGCAGAGATGTTCAGGTAGCCACAGCGTGATGGCAGCAAGTTCTTCATTTTATCTCCCAGCTCTCTGAGGGTTTCTCCATGCCCCTGAGTTCTTTTGGGTCTCCGCACAGTCTTTGCCTTCCTGGACTACTCCGTCAGGTACCCAGTGCAGTTTAATCCTCCTAATGCCCACATGGATGTCTGTGTTATCAGGCACGTGGGAGCTGATTACACACAATGAATGGGGGCAATGAGAGCAGTGGAGCAGACAGAGCTGGGGGCCCTGTGGCCACATCTGTCCCCATCGGCTGGCAGCGCTGTGTTCGAGAGGGTGCTGTGCTCTATATCAGGTACGGATCCTCAGAGTTCCCAGAGCTCTGTCCCCAGGCCCTTCAGTGCCTGTGTTTTCTCTCCCGCCGCTCCTCTCAGCGCCCAGATCTCTGCTGCCCTGTTGCTCTCCTCTGTTCTTCCTTCCTCGGCCTTCCTGCTTTCTGTACCTCTGGCCCTTTAAATCTGTTCTCCCTCTTTCTCTTTCCACATCCTTTATCCTCTGTCCTTCCTAGGAAGGTCTTCGACTAAGGAACTGTCCTTAGTCTTCTACGGTTTTCTGATTCAGTGTTAACTAACTCTGTCCTCTCTGACCCTGTGCTCTCCCAGCCCAAGTGGCACAGAGCTGTCTTCCTTGGAGCAAACCCGGAGCTACCTCCTCAGCGATGGGACCTGCAAGTGCGGTCTGGAGTGTCCACTCAATGTCCCCAAGGTCAGAGTGGTGAGGGGTGCCAGAGAATACAGGGATAAGCCAAGAGGCCTAATACAGGTCACTGACCGTGGTAGCTCTTCTCACGGTTTCCGCTCTCAGGGTCCCTGTCCGTGACTCCCACCTTACAGGTTTTCAACTTTGACCCTTTGGCCCCGGTGACCCCGGGTGGGGCCGGGGTGGGGCCCGCATCAGAGGAGGACATGACCAAGCTGTGCAACCACCGGCGGAAAGCCGTTGCCATGGCAACTCTGTACCGCAGCATGGAGACCACCTGCTCACACTCTTCTCCTGGTGAGTCTTCTCCACTTTACCGACTGCTGAGGGGAAGCTAAGGGCCTGGGAGAGAGCTGGTGGGAGGAGCTGAGAGGGAGCGAGGGGAAGGGTGGAGTGGGGAGCTGCTTGAGAGGAAGGCACGGGGAGGTTGGGAGTTTATGGGAGATGGGATGGAGACGAAAGAAAGTTGTTGGAAGGGGAGTCACAGGCTGACCCTTCATTTCTTATTTATTGCAGGAGAGGGAGCGAGCCCCCAGATGTTCCACACTGTGTCCCCAGGGCCCCCCTCTGCCCGCCCTCCCTGTCGAGTTCCTCCTCCAGCTCCACTTAATGGGGGTCCTGGCTCCCTTCCCCCAGAACCACCCTCAGTTCCACAGGCCTTCCCCCCTCTAGCAGGCGCTGGGGGGCTCTTCCCACCACCAAGGCTTCCTGACCCAGTCCCTTCTGGAGGCAGCAGCAGCCCCTGTTTCCTCCCGAGGGGCAACGCCCCCTCTCCAGCCCCACCTCCTCCACCCGCTATCAGCCTCAATGCTCCCTCCTACAACTGGGGAGCCACCCTCCGCTCCAGCCTGGTGCCCCCTGACCTGGGCTCTTCTCCAGCCCCTCATGCCTCCTCCTCACCACCTTCAGACCCTTCTCTCTTCCACTGTAGTGATGCCTTAACGCCCCCTCCTCTGCCCCCAAGCAATAATCTCCCTGGTCCCCCTGGCCCCCCTGGTCCTGCCACTCAGCCACCAGTGTCTTCAGCCACTATGCACCTGCCCCTGGTCTTGGGACCCCTAGGAGGGGCTCCCACGGTGGAGGGGCCCGGGGCACCCCCCTTCCTTGCTAGCAGCCTACTCTCTGCAGCGGCCAAGGCACAGCATCCCCCGCTCCCCCCTCCCAGCACTTTACAGGGCCGAAGGCCCCGTGCCCAGACACCCTCCGCTTCCCACTCCTCATCACCCCGTCCCTCTCAGCGTCGTCCCCGCAGACCCCCAACTGTACTGCGATTGCTAGAAGGGGGAGGTCCTCAAGCCCCTAGACGGAGCCGTCCTCGGGCCCCTGCTCCCATCCCCCAACCCTTTCCGCTCCCTGAGCCATCCCAACCGATCCTCCCTTCCGTGCTGTCCCTGCTGGGACTCCCCACCCCTGGCCCTTCCCACTCTGATGGAAGCTTTAACCTTTTGGGGTCAGATGCACACCTTCCTCCTCCCCCAACCCTCTCCTCAGGGAGCCCTCCCCAGCCCAGGCACCCTGTCCCGCCCTCCCTGCCTGGGACCACCAGTGGCAGCCTCAGCAGCGTGCCAGGTACGTGAGCGTGGTAGAGCTCTTCCTCCTCTCCGGTGGAAAAAGGCAGCCAAGGCACTTAGGGGAGTTTAGAGAGCTCTTTGGTGGTTTTCTGGGTTGGAGGCAGGAAGGTTGGGTTCTTTGGATGCTGGGAGAAAGGTCCTCCCTCGAGCTGAATTTCTCTTTTCCTTTGCAGGTGCCCCTGCCCCACCAGCTGCCTCCAAAGCCCCCCTGGTCCCCAGCCCTGTGCTTCAAAGCCCATCTGAAGGGCTCGGGATGGGGGCGGGCCCAGCCTGCCCTCTGCCTCCCCTGGCTGGTGGAGAGGCTTTCCCTTTCCCTAGTCCTGAGCAGGGCCTGGCGCTGAGTGGAGCCGGCTTCCCGGGGATGCTAGGGGCCTTGCCTCTCCCTCTGAGTCTGGGGCAGCCTCCACCTTCTCCATTGCTCAGCCACAGTTTATTTGGTGTGCTGGCTGGGGGAGGGGGACAACCTCCCCCTGAGCCCCTGCTACCCCCACCGGGGGGACCTGGCCCTCCCCTAGCCCCAGGCGAGCCTGAAGGGCCTTCACTTTTGGTGGCTTCACTGCTTCCACCAGCCCCGTCAGACCTTCTTCCACCCCCTTCTGCACCTCCTAGCAACCTCCTTGCCTCTTTCCTGCCCCTGTTGGCCCTGGGCCCCACAGCTGCGGATGGGGAGGGATCTGCAGAGGGAGCTGGGGGTCCAAGTGGGGAGACATTTTCAGGTTTGGGAGACCTGCCCCCCCTATTGTTCCCCCCACTTTCAGCCCCCCCCACCCTCATAGCTTTAAATTCTGCGCTGCTGGCTGCCAGCCTGGATCCCCCCTCGGGGACACCCCCCCAGGTGAGGATAGGGGGTGAGTGGATGGGACAGAACAAGAGGTAGAATCAGGGATGGGAGCTGGGAATCAAAGGCTTTCGGTTTCATGCCTGAGCTCTTCCTCAGGGCCTTTGGGGAGGGCTTAGCTCTTGGCTGGGGGTAGGATGGCTGCAGGAACTGGGTCTGTATTTAATAAGCGTGGCCTACTTCACGTGAGGCTTCAGTGAGATCGTATATGTGAAAGTACAGTACGTTTATGAAATACTTCACAGTGTCCTAACCATTCTTTGTCCTTAGCCCTGTGTCCTGAGTGCCCCCCAACCTGGACCACCTACCTCCAGTGTCACCACGGCAACTACTGACCCGGGGGCCTCCTCTCTGGGCAAGGCCCCCTCCAACTCAGGGAGACCCCCTCAACTCCTTAGCCCTCTGCTGAGTGCCAGCCTGCTGGGTGAGTCTGAGGGCAAACTGGTGTGAAAGAGAAACAAAGGAAGCAGTAAAAATTGGGAGGAGAGGCTAGATGACTTGGGGAAGAGTCTTTGACCCTGGGGTTAAGCCTAAGAGGTAATCAGGGTCCGCCCAGCCTAACCGGGTTGCAGAGGGAGACTCCTGACCTTCCACCTCCTCGACAGGTGACCTGTCTTCGCTGACCAGCGGCCCTGGAGCCCTCCCCAGCCTGTTGCAGCCTCCTGGCCCTCTTCTCTCTGGCCAGTTGGGGCTGCAGCTCCTCCCTGGGGGGGGAGCTCCTCCACCCCTCTCAGAGGCTTCTAGTCCCCTAGCCTGCCTGCTACAGAGTCTCCAGGTGAGGGTGTGTGTTGGGTGGGGTGTCAGGGACGGAGTTTTTTCCCCAAACTGGAAGTAGATGTTTTGAATTATAGTAGCTGAGGAACCATATTTGGGAGTAAGATTTTATTTTTTGCCTACAGATTCCTCCAGAGCAGCCAGAAGCCCCTTGCCTGCCCTCTCAGAGCCCCACCTCAGCCCTGGAACCGGAGCCTGCCCGGCCTCCCCTCAGTGCCTTAGCCCCACCCCACGGTTCTCCCGACCCCCCAGTCCCTGAGCTGCTCACTGGGAGGGGGTCAGGGAAACGGGGCCGGAGGGGAGGAGGGGGACTTAGGGGCATTAATGGTGAGGCCAGGCCAGGCCGGGGCCGAAAGCCTGGCAGCCGGCGGGAGCCTGGCCGACTGGCCCTCAAGTGGGGGGCACGTGGTGGCTTCAATGGACAAATGGAACGGTCCCCAAGAAGGACCCACCACTGGCAGCAAAATGGGGAGCTGGCTGAAGGGGGTGTTGAGCCCAAGGATCCATCCCCTCCTGGACCCCATTCTGAGGACCTTAAGGTGAGTTCATGGGTGGAGGTTTGGGCTGAAGGGCTCTGAGGAAAGGCTGGAAACACGGTTCCTTTTCCTAATTTTTCCTACACATACAGTCTGTGTTTTCCCAGGTGCCCCCAGGGGTAGTCAGAAAGTCTCGTCGTGGCCGGAGGAGAAAATACAAGTGAGTGTTGGGCCTACCCCAATCCTGACCTTTCCCTACTTCTTGATGGTTTATAGAAACGTCTAGAGTGGCTTGACTTTCAAAAAGGCACAAACTTACTTAAATATGGATAGGGATATTATGCTTTTATTATCCAAAAGTAGAAAGTTTCCCACCCAAACTCTGAACTTCACCTAGTGCTTGGGGAAGTATTCCTGACCATCCGTGCCCTCATTGCAGCCCTACCCGGAACAGCAATAGCTCCCGCCAGGACGTTACCTTGGACCCCAGCCCTACAACCCGCGTAAGTGTGTGTCAGGGTTGGGGGGGGGGGGTTTGGTTTTAAGAGATGAGGCAGGAGGAGAAAAGTAGTAGAGGGAGTGGGGAGAAAATAAAAGACTTCCCAATACCTATCTGTTTGATCACTTCTTTCAACTTCCCCTCTTGTATAGGCGGCTGTCCCTCTGCCTCCCCGGGCCCGCCCTGGCCGTCCTGCCAAAAACAAGAGGAGGAAACTGGCCCCTTAGCAGCCATACCTGGAGCTGGATCTGACCCTGATTGGGGAGAGCTGAGTGCTGAGCCTTGGGAGCCCCTGCCAGCCACCTGCACCTGTGGACAGTGGGTGGGGGCACTACTCCCCACTCAGAGCACAAATGCAAGCCCTTCCCCTACAATCCCATCCTGAGCCATTGCAGGGGGTAGGGAAGCTCACCCCCTCCCCCCCAAAGCCATGTCACTGAAAAGGCCTGGGGGGGGTGGTATATGGCCCTCTCCCCACCAGGCTAAGGGGAACACCCCCTTCCCCAGGTCTTTTATTTGTTTAAGTTATTTTTGCACAAATGCCTCTTTTATATTTAATTCGACTTCATTGCCTCCCTTCTTGAAGCCAGCAGGCTCAGTTTACAAACCTGTGAGCTACTGTTGGCTGCTGCCCTCCTTCCCAGTGAAAGGTACAAAGCAATAAGCATCATGCATTCCCCCCTCACCCCTCCAACACCCCTCTGCCTCTGGCTCAGGTTGCTCAAAGCACAGATCCCCCTCTTACCCGTCCCCAGGTTTGAAACACATAGCCTCATTGCAAGGTGTAGCCAGCTTCCCTCTACTTTCCTCTGGGATCTAAAAGGGGGTAAGGGGGCACGGAGCGCCCGCTGGGCCTCTCCCACACACACTACACTGCCCCTTCTCCCCCATCGGAACGCTCAGAGACGTTGTGATGATGCGACCGAGGATTATGCAACGTGGTCCAACCGGAGCGGCCAGCACGACCCGCTGTCCAGGGGCTGCCTCCTGCCTTTTCTTTTGTAAAGACAAGACCCTTGGGAGTTTTAATTCTGTTTTGTACTTGCCCTGTGGGGCCTCCACTGCTTTTCTATGGGAGACACTCTTAATTTAACAGATGAGAATATTTTGAAACTCTGGCTCTGACTCTGTACTCATTTTTTCCTTAATTCTTTGGTAAGAGCAGGTTACAGTTTAAACCCTCTCGTAGCAGAGAGGGCCTGAGGCTGCCTGCTAGGCTGCGAGGGTCTGTCTCAGTGCCGCCTCTTCCCCAGGAAACACCGCAGGGGCCACATGGAGTACAACAGCATTTAATGGTCAGAAACAGTTGTACAGAACTGCAGCCAGCCACGGGAGCTGTGCTGGAGGACAGGACCCAATCCTGCCCCACCCCAAGCAAAGCAGTACTGGACAGGAGCTGGCATGTGGCAGGGCCCACGTCCCCGGGGCCTGAGGGGAGACCACCATCTAATGTTGCCCAGCTGCCACTCTGTATTCCCCGGAGGAGGGGTGTAAACCCCACATGCAAGAAGAACCCCTTTGCCCCCAGCGTCAAATGGTATGGGGATGCGAGAGTTATAATTAAGGGGAAACCCTATGTAAGCTGTTAACAGAGTTCAGAGGGGTAGGGATTACCCCCGTTCTCCATCTCCTAAAGGTGCTCACTTTCCCAGCTTCTTCATCCGTTCGTCAATGTTGGCAAAATTCCCCTCAACCGTGGACAGGTTCTCACGCATGGTTGTCTGCACCTAGAAAGTCGCAGAGATGTTTTACTTGCTGTCAGGCCCAGGTGCCTGCCTGGGTGAGCACCCGAAGAAACGCTCTTCGAGAAGACAGGAAATGGAAGCGTAGCTTATGGCCCCGGAGTGGGCAGGTGATAGCAGCGGTTTTCAAAGTACCCCTGGAGGACAACGGACCTGGCTGAGGGGCTGCCAAGCCGGCAGGACTCCACCAGAACCATTCCTTTGATCTGTTTTATCTAATGAGGAACAGGTAAGATTTTACTGGAATGAGAGTTTTACTGGCTCAAAAGTTTAGAAAACGGCTCTAGAGGCAGAACATATTATACTTTATATATTTTTTCATTTATCTTGATGGTCCTGTGGAGTTGGTCTCTCCGCTGTCATTCTGCCCCCAGCACTGAAAACAGTGCCTCCAAGAGAAACCGAAGACCGTGTGTTGGGCACCGCTAAGGATGAAGGCGAAGCTCACTGCGCAGTGTCAGGAAAGGAGCGGCAGAACGAGGTTGGAGCCTGCCGTTCATTTCAAAGTCCATGTTGCTCCCAGGCTGCTGTGCTCTGGGTACAAGCACGTCTGACTGTGGACCCGGGAGGGGAAAGCTAAGCTGCAACTGTACACGACTGTGTTCTAGGAAATGCAGGTTCGCTGGGCCCCTAACAATTCACCCACAGTATTTCACCTAACCCCTAAACCCTGAGGGAGGTACAGTTTTCCAGATGGTAGGATGGACGTTCACGGGTTAAGGAAGTTGCTGAAGGTCCCACAACCACTGAGCAACAGGAGAACCTCAAACCAGGCCCCTGGCACATCATGCTTCGACCTGGGCCAAGGCAGAACCCACTGAGACAAAGCTGGGGAACCCAGGCTGCTAGAGAAGGGAGGCGGCAGACCAAGAAAGGGGCACACACCTGGGTCAGGAGGGTGGTGTTGTCCTTGAGGGAGCTAGCAATCATCTGCTGTGTGGTATCCAAGTGTGTCAGGAGCTGACCGAACTGCATGGCTACAAAGGAAGGTAGGAAAGGCGTGGGTGACGTCAGAACCCACAAGAGGGAAGGAAACAAAAGCTGCCCGCTTTCCAATTCCTCTCCTCCCCCCTGGCAGCTGGCCTCCCACCTTGCTCGTGCAGCTGCTTGATGGTGACAAGTCTCTGCACCAGCTCAGGAAGGGTGGAGGCGATGGGGCTCCAGCGCTGGATGGTGTCATAGAGCTGGTGCACCTGGGGGGACAGGACAGGGCCCGGAGGGGATGGCCACCTCGCTGGGGGGGGGGGGCAGGTGGGAGCACTGCCCTCACTATCTCAGTGGGTAAGAGCTTACAAAGACGGCACCTCTCAAGCTTTGGTAAGACCACCAGAATGACTCGGAGAACACGAGGGAACAGGAAAGGGTATGAAGGTGGGGGGAAGGGCTCTTCCTGACCTTGCTTTGTGTATCTGCATCTTCTACAGAAGCTTTATGCTTGGCAATCTCATTCACCTTTCCCAGGACACTCTGAAAACACAGACTTCAAGGTTGATAGGGCACCCAGGGCTTCCGAAGTCCCGATCTACCTGTAATCCAGTTTGCCCTCCATTTAATACCTGTAGCCGAGCCTCCACTTGGTCCAAAACTGCAAGGTCCAGGGCGTTCACCTTTGCTTGCAACAGTTCTACAGTCTCCTGGGGGTGGGGGGTGGGACAAACTTCACGGAGGGGAAAGGATCAGGCCAGGAAGACGCCACCGCGCGTTCCACTGGAGGTGATTAATATACAGCTACGGACCCACAAACAGTTCTCCAGGCAAACCCAACCTCACTATCCCCTCTGCAGTCCAACACTCTGGCTCCTTTTATACTCACCATAAGACAGGCTCCCTGCAGACCTGCTGAAAGGGGATTCTGGTGGGGAAAAGGAAGAAAGAAATCAGTGGTTCTTGTGTCTCCTCACGATTACTACTGTCTTCCATCCTTTCTGGTTCCAGCCGGCAACCCACTGGCTGATCTGCTGACTGAAGACCTTCCCACCCTCCCCAGGGTTCCGTGGAACACGACGGGTGTCAGGCAGGAGGGCGCGGGATCCCAGGGTCAGACTCAGTAGAGGAGAGCACCTGACCTGAGCATCCTGATCACAGCGGACAGTTGCTTCCAGCTCTGTGAGGCGCTTCTCAAGTTCTGCAACCTAGGGTGGGGAAGGGAGTGAGACTCGCCATCTGCTTGCCTGCCGCTGCAGCGGGCACTAAGATCCCGCTCTTCTCTGCTTGTCTGCTTGTCGTTCCCCTCCCTCCTCCTCTCCACTCTGCCAAGGGACTACTTTCTCTGAAACACAACCTAATCACATTCTTAAAATCTTAACTGAAAGTAGATGGGTGAGGGAAACATGGAGAACGAGACATCAAGAAGAATTGGAAGCATTCCCAGGGCCCTCTCCTGAGATCTGATCCCTTGGAGAGAGGTAGGAAAGTCTTTGGGGCCACGTCACTCCAGCTCCCCCGCCCCCCGACCAACCTACATACGTACGTACTTTGGCAGCTTGCGAAAACTTGTCCTGTTCAGGCCGAGAATGTAGTTCGTAAGTGACAAGGCTACTGTCTACAGGAGTCCCACTGGTGGTCTTTCCCCCTGAACCGGTTCCTTTGCTGTTTTTGGTTGCTTCCAGCTGCAGCAGCAGGCGCCTGGGCCCGGAGACCAAGTAAGAAGATCACACCTTGAAGGATGTGGGCCAGCCCAGCCCCTCTCTCATTTCCGCCTCGCGCTCAGCATTCAGGAAGAGCTAGACTACCTCTCCCCTTAGTATCCTGCCCAGTGCCTGGCTGAGTCTCCCTAGGCCCCAGGCAGCAATGACTTCCCAACACAGCAGGGCACCCACTTAGCCAGAGCTCCATCAGGGTCAGTAAGGTTGATGGCTGCATCTGGTCCCAGCAGCTTCTCCAGGTGGGAAGCAACGAGCTGCTGCTTCAGGGCGGCCAGCTGTTTAGCCAACACCACGGGGGTCAGCTTCTCTTCAGTGGCGGACTCCTTCACCGTTGTCTGGTATGAGAAGAAGCAGACAATGAGGGGTGGCCAGGGGGAATCGAGACCAGAAAAGAGGGAACTCCTGGGTGGCTCAGTTGGTTAAGCGTCTGCCTTTGGCTCAGGTTACGTATGGTCCCAGGGTCCTGAGATCGAGCCCCGCGTCTGGCTCCCTCCTCAGCGGGGAGTCTGCTTCTCCCTTTGCCCCTTCCCTGCTCATGCTATCTCTAGCTCTCTCTCATGTGCTTTCTCTCTCAAATAAATACAATCTTAAAAAAAAAAACAACAACAACAGAAAAAAGGATCAAGGCCCCTAAGAATGGCTGTGGCTGGAAGCTACTGGACGGTTCTTACCCACCTATGGCACTGAATATAGATTTATTTACATTCCTAAACCTAGGAACCCCAGCTCCCTTACCCAGGAGCCTTGGGAACCTTTCTCCTCCTGCTGTGAGGTCCTCCTCTGCTATGTAAGTCAGAGCACAAAGGGGAGAAGGGAGTATACAGGTACCTTAATTTTCTCAACTTCAGTTGTCAGCTCTTGGACCTCATGCAATAGTCGCTGGTACTTTTGCTGGGGTGTCTCCTTCACTCCCAGGCCCTCTCCAAGCTAGAGAGCAAACACACATAGTGACGTTACACCCCTCAGTACAGGGAGCCTCCTCAAGAATTTATCCAAACCCCGAGCCTAAGCTGTAAGGGTATCTTGTCCAACTCAGAATCCACAACACCCTGGGACAGAAAAACTGGAGGCCTGGAGACTCTCCAGAGCAAACAGCAAGGGGATTAAGCATCCTCAATTGTATCCTGCTGGGTTTCTGAGGACTCCCAAGGAGAGAAGAACCCAGAAGGCTGACTGTATCCCCGACGTCCCTCCTAACTAGGATCACTGCGCCATTCCCATCAACACAACACCCAACAAACCATCTCGTAGTCTCCAGATTCATAGCCTGTTCTCTTGGTTTTCCCAATACGATCTGAGAAATCTGCCAAGAGAAGAAGATGGAGTTGAGGGCCTTATCTCGGCCCGGGACAGTCATGGTCTCAGGTGACTGTCAGGGCTACCGTGAAAGATCTCCATGAAGGACCCTTTCCCTAGAGCAAGTCACTACGGCCTGAGGATAGGCCTCTCCCCGTCCAGTTTCCAGCCCAGTCTCACCAAGTCCCTTTGTCCCCACTCTCTTGTCTTTGAACTTGTCATAGGCAGCATTGGGATTGACAATGATGTGCTCCACACTTGTGCTCGTCAGCTCCTCCTGCAGGAACAGGTAGTTCAGGCCAGGGGCAGATTCATTCTCACCCTAGACCTCCCTGACCCTATAAAATCCCCAAACCACTAGAGGAGACTGGGCCCCACGTTCCCAAGAGAAGAGAAGGGCAGCTCCACTCCAAGCTGCTGCCCCAGGCTCAACATAGGAAATGGAAGCTTCCTGGTAAATTTGGAGTCTCAGTTGTATAAATATTAACACCCTGATTCAAGGAACAGAGGTAGCATAACTTCCCCACCCACTCTGTACATAAGCCTCCCCCCCTCCCCCCACCCCACCCACGGGGCCCTCCCAGTTACCTGGCACACACCATGCACTCAGGGCAAGAAACCAACCTGACCTCTTTGAACCCCCCTCCCAAAAGCAAATCTCCTTGCTGCTGAGGACGGACATTTCAAGCTAACCTCCCATCCTTGCTGGGAGGAAAGAGGAAGGGTGGCAGACATTTCAGCTGCTAACTCTGAGGGTGAATATGCTGCTGAAGGGAAGATACCAGCTCTGAGATACAAAAGGAAGGCTGGGAGAGGGCGTGACCAGCGGTCCTGTGCCAAGGCTGCCATGAGGCTGGGGAGTTCAGGGTGCAGAGAGAAGAGGCAAGAGACTACTATATTGTTTTTTAAGGGACGTCTTAGAAGCAATAAGCGTAAGCACTACCTGCTTGCCAAGAGGACGCACGGGCGAGGGCCACACCTACATCCTGACATGGAAGTAGCCGGGCAGATTCTCAGAGAGCACCCGCCTCTTCTCCCTGCACCCCCTGCTCTTGTCTCAAGCACTGAAGCTCTCCCGTTAGCAGGGACCATGGGAAAGAAAGTGATAAAGAGAGTTTACCCTAGAGACGGTAGCGGAGAGGTTCCCTCCCTACTAGATACTGACTGGCTGTTCGGATTGCAATAACTACACCAAGACCCGGCACTTCCCACTGCACACCTCCTCCCCCGGTCAGCAGCCCGACAGCCCTCACGACACTCCCAAAGGAGGGGCAACGAGGCCCAGGCGTGCTGTGCTGCTGGGGACGGCAGCTCCACCTTCTGCAGGAGGCAGGCAAAATGAGTCTTGTTTCCTTTAACTAGAACAACAGTTCTCAACCCTGCCTGTGCATTTGTGTCACTTACAAAATGTAAATTAAATTTAAATTAAAAAAAAAAAAAGAGGAAAAGAGGCCTGGGTTCTCTGTAGATTCTGATTTCATTATTGTTCTGGGGGAGGGCCAGGGTAGGAGGCCAGCTGAAAAGCTCCCCAGCGGCTTCTAACGTGCAGCCAGGACTGGACAGAGAGTCTGTGCCTGTGTGTGGGTACTGGGGGGGCGGGTAGGGGATGATAATGGAGAGGCATCATGAAGAGCAGCAGACAGAAGCTCCATCCTTCATCTCTGGTCTGCTATTAGAGAAGGAATCAGTGTGAGTGGCAGCTTTAAAAACAGGGAAGGGAGGGAGTAAGGAGAAAACATCAACTTTGACCTTTACCTCTTCTTCAGGGAAGTGCTGAGCAGAGAGGCAAGAGCTAAAGATTAAGGGAAAACAAAAGGGCTCAACATCCTATATGCAAGGGCAAAGAAACAACTGAGCCCCAAATTATTCTCTTTAATCTTCTCTGAAATGTATGCCCAGAGCACCCACAGGCCAAATAACTGTGTGGTCTCTGGCCTCTACAAAGTGTCTGAGAAGGACTGCCGACCAGGAGAGATGACCACCTTAAGTTCACAATCAAGAGTATGCCACTCCTCCCTGTGATTGCCCCAGTCAAGGCCAATGAGGTAGAAATCCATTTAAGGGACGCCTGGGTGGCTCAGTCAAGCGTCTGCCTTCAGCTCAGATCATGACCCCGGGGTCCTGGGATCGAGTCCCACATCGGGTTCCCTGCTCTGAGGGAAGCCTGCTTCTCCTTCTCCCACTCCCCCTGCTTGTGTTCCCTCTCTGGCTGTCTCTCTCTCTCTCTGTCAAATAAATAAAATCTTTAAAAAAAAAAAATCCATTAAAAAAAATCCTCTTAAAAAGACAAATGGGAAGCATAGTCTACAGACCAAGGAAGGAAATTAATCATGGCGGCCATCTATTAAGCCCTCATTACAGGCCAGGCACTATGCTGATGAGAACCTACTTTCCTACATACTTTCCTAAGTAGGAAAGGGGTGGGTTGAGTAGAAAAGGGTCAATGTACAGAGTGTGGCCTCAGATGTCCTGGACAGTGACAGGAATTAACAGTGCTTCTGTCTCACTCTTCCCACTTCGGATCATGGCCTGGGTCAGGAGAGCTGCCCGACACTGGCATCCCCTAAGAGCCTCTCCAAGGATGTGGCCCCAGAGACTCAGATGGCCAGCACCCTTCTGTCCTCCAGTGGCACCCACTCCACCAGTGCCTCAGAGATCTGGGGGCATGGTCCGGGGGCAGTGTCACTACAGTGATTCATAAGATGGGAAAAGGCTGTCGGCTGGGGGTGGGGCTGGATAGAGGGATTAAAGATTTAGCAGAGACAAAAGGATAGAGAAACAACTGCCCATCACAGCACACCCCATTAAAAAGCAGATGAAAGGTCAGGCTTCTTACCAGCTCCTTGTGGTTTTCCCCAGAGGTGAGAAAATCAAAAGAGTTAAAAGGAAAGGGAGTGGGGAAATGGGGGTGAGGGAGGGGAAAAAAAAGACAAAATTGTTATTAGCAAATTGTCACATGCACTATATGATAGCTTCAAACACACTGCACCATAGGGCCCAGGGGAGCCTAGCAAAATTTGGGGGCCCAGAAGTTTCAGCTGGAGCCACTACATACCCCAAGAGAAAGAAGACCTTGGGACCCCTTCCTCTCTGGTGGTGAGAATGTCATGAAGCTCCGCCATCAGAAGCAATGTAAGATTACCTGAGAACTAGTGAGATGTTGCAAGCAAGTGGCATGGGACAGGAAAGTGGGGGCGGGGGGAGACAAGGCAGAATGTGAAGCAGAGGCTGTGGGGATTCTAAGGACATGTAGCTGACTGAGGGCCCATAATTCTCAAGGGAGGGCCTTCATGGTTCAAGTCTCGCTGTCTCTTGGGTTTCTCTAGTCTTGAAGAATGAGCCATTTGGATGGTGGAATTGGTCACAATGAGCGTGCCCGCATGGGCAGCCTGACAGGACTTTAGGTTAAGCAGAACGAAATACATCAAGAGATGGTGAGTGTCAGGAAACATGAGGCACCCGTTCTCGTCCTCTACTGCCAGAGGAGAGGCAGGGCACGTCCGGGCCCCTCGGACAGTTCAGTGTGTTTGTATCCACCTTGATTAGCTGGTAACTCACCCCGCAGCACCGAGGGAACCAGAGCAATTCTGCTATGATGTGCAAGCACAAAGAATCCAGAGGATACCAAGATTCACAGCTACCGGCCCACGTGCAGAAAATGTTTCCTCCAACCTCTGCTCACTAGATTCACAGAGGTTAGAGGGTGGACAGGGGGAAAGGTGAGAGTACTCCAAAGAGGCTTTCTTTTAGTCCAGACACAGAGATAAGGCTCTCGCTTCTAGACAAGATGGGTAAAGAACTGCCAGGAGGGGAAATCTAGCTGTAATGCCCTGCCTCTCCAGGAGCTCTACTGATGGGCACGCAGAATCGTGGGAAGCTTAAAGATGGTTATGTATATATGACAATGCGCGGTGGGACAAAGACAAGTGCTTCCTGCCCCAGAGATTTCAGCTAGAAACACCTGAGCCTCCACCTCTCCGTCCCCTGTGTGATGCCAGGGTCCAGCTAAGCCAAGACTCCTGTTTCAGCTCAGGGTCAAGGCAGATCCAGCCCTTGTGGTCTACACTGGGAGGTCTCTGCACAGAGGGAGTGTAAGCACTCACAGGTGCACGCATGCAAACACACAAGGGGAGGCACACACACACTATCTTTCTCTTACTTGCCCCACCAAGCTAAAACCAGCTTGGGAGAAACTCAAGGAGAGAGAAAACAATGAGCTGTAAGTTCAAGTTCAAGTCATGAGGAACAAGCAGAATGGGGGAGGATAGAAAATCAAAGAAAAGGAAAAGTGGCATATTAGTCTATGTAAACAGTATACACCACCTCCAGGTCTGTCCTTTGGGTGCGCTGTGGGATGATGAGTTTTTTAGGCATAATTCCTATAACCTAGAGTATTAACAGTCACCATGGGAACAGTCCATCCAGCCACCTTGATTGGAAAATTCTAAGTGCCCTGATCTCAGGTACCAGCTTACCTGATACATGACTCCCAGTCCCTCTCACTAATGGACCCCCTGACTCCCCAGGGCTGTTTGGCTAAATGGCTGTGCCTCACAGGGCAAGACCTGAGGTTCTAGATCAGACAGGGACAGAGGCCGCTGCTGCTCTCTGAGCCTGTCTGGGCTCCTTGCCAACACTGTAGCCAGGGGGGCTTCAGAACCATGCTGGCGAGGAAGTTGGAGAGTGCTGTAGAAAAAAACTGTCCAGGATGGATCGACATAATGCTGTCCATTCACCCATTTCTAAAGGAGGGGTACAGAAACAGAAAGACTCGGAAAGCACAAATAACCCAAGTTATTACCTTAAAATTACATATAACACTCCTTTCCCATCCCATTTACTTTTGTCTAAAGGCTTAACACAGGGAACATTAAAATGAATTTTTCCCAGCGATACTCTACACACAGCTAAGAAGTGAGGACAGTGACTGTCCCCCTCGTTCTCCACCCTTGTCTAGAATGGCTAACGGTTACTTCTTTTCTCTTAACTTCATTTCAGTCTGAGGAGGAGAAAGCCAACCCCTTCTAACTCCAGCCCCTAAATGCCTCATATGCAAAAGCATTCCTAGCCTCCATGTTTCTATCCCACCCTCCACTGGACAGTTTTATTTTGCAGACCTCACAAGGGAAAGAGACAATGATTCATGAATCGGTGTTGTACTTCCGAACCTTGATTAATGATTTCTGAACACAAGGCCAGCAGGCCCCTTAGTGGCCCAGCTAGGGACTCGGCAGAACTCAAAATGATGAGCTACGACAACAGTACAGTCACGGAGCACTGCATGCAAGATGGCAGATGAAAACAAAACATGCAGAGAAGAAGCATCGAATGGTCTTACTTGTGCAAACTAGTGTCCAGGCAAGGTGGTGAGGAGGGAGGATGGGGGAAGCATTAGGAAAAACTCAGGTAAGTTCAAGAGTGCCAACAGTCAATGAACACAATCAAGCAAACCCTATGGTATCTCAAACTACAGGGAAGAGAACGTACTGTTTCTCATCCCAAGCTGGTGGAGTGTCCAGCAGTATCTACCCTTTGGAGAACGGCCTCTGCCAGGGCCCTGTCAAACTGTGGCTAGGTCATCTTTTCCCTTTTTGCATGGCACTGGAGATGGGTAAGGCATCAAGGGAGAAACTATATCCTGTTTCTAGTGAGATTTTCTAAATTTACTCTCCTTGCTCCAGCAGTTCAAAAGCCAGGAGCAGAATGCCTCACAGACCCAAGGTAGACTGTGGGTCCAGCAGGGAGAAAATTCCAGTTGGGAATTAGCTTTCCTGACGAGACATTTTAAGAAAAGCCTCCAAGTAAGCCCATCATCCAAATCAACCTAGGAGTGTCTGAAATGCAGGAGGAGATTCTCCTACATCGAAGAGGAAAGGGCTAGCCTGTGCTGCTGTCTGGCCGATTTATTTTAGAGTATTTTCCTTCCTGCTAAAATTGTTTTAAAGGAATAGTAGGAAAATCAGGATCATCTTTAGCAACACTAAAACCTTTCATACTACTTTCCTCCCCAATCCTCTCCACTATGGGAACTGCAATACTTTTATGATTAAATTAAACTAGCAATGACAATCTTTAAGGGATATCAGAGGACATTATTTCCTTCAGCAGCTCAATTTTTTCCACAGTGGAGCAATCAGAGGAAGGAGGTTAAAAGACAGTGAAGGTGAACACTCTTTGATTATTCCTTTAAATAAAAATCTGGAGATCCCCCGAAAGGTTCCATTAGAAGCTGGTCATATTGGTTGTCTTCAGGGAAGGGACGTGAGTGGTGGCAGGCAGTGGTGGGAAGAGACTTTTGTTCTACGTGCATATATTATCTAGTTTAAAAAAGAATCAAATTAAAGTCGAAAATAATCTGGAGACTAAGGCAGAACATTCTGTTGCTAGGGGTTAAGAAGGTGACTGAAAACCTCACGGTTCAGCCACAGTACTAGTGATGTGGACTGTCATCGGTGCTAGGTCTTGGGAAGGGAGGTGACAGATAGGCTGCTAGTGAGAATCCAGGCCTCACAGACATGAGGTTTCTGGACTAAGTACAGCCCACTTCTCTTCAAGCTGCACATTTACATCAATATTAAGAGCAGTAACAGAACCATTACTCAGCTGACTTCCCGAAGGCTGCCGTCCTAAGGCCCACAGGGACACCCAGAGGCCAGAGACATTAGCTGACATCAGTAAATATCTCAGCGCCCCGCTCCTTCCTGAAGCAGTTGAAGGTCTCCCCACCCTACTCCCTCCCGCCTAGTGATAAAGAGTCATTTAGCTGAGTCTTAGGTGATGGAGGCAACTCGACTTTTCTTGTATTTACCATCCAGCTCCTATGCACTGCTGTCCCGTCACCCTGGACAACATGCTGCCAGAAGTGAGCACTTCTGGTAACTCTCCCTATCAGCCAGCCCCCTAGGTACTACTGCAACAGGCTGCTCAGGCTCAGCGGGGAGAAACAGCCGATCAGGGCTGCACACTCAGGTGCTTCCACGCCTGTCATCTTCTTCTTAAGAAATATCCCAGGACTTTCAAAAGGAAAACTACAATGTATCTTTTGTTTTGGAAGGGGGATTGCTGTGATCCTGCCCGTTGGTATCACAGTCAGTGACAAATGGACAACCTTCCGTTTATTATCTCACCGTGAAGCCGTGACTCTTTATGGCCGGAGGCCTAGGCCAGAGTTGAATAGTCTCTGAAATGGGTCAGAGGACTGAAGTCCTCAGCTTCTACACTCCTGCTCTGTGAGGTCAAAGACAGCTTCCTAATAACACACATTTTGGAGTGACAGGTGCACACCCAGGTCCTTGAGCAATGACAACAATCTGCATTATCTCCAGATACTCAAGCTTGGGGGACAGACTGACATGCCAGCAAGTACAGAAGCCACAAGGAACACACCACCGAGAGAGGGGACAGGGAAGGTGTTCCCACAGAGCAGGAACCACTTCCATATGGGGGAAATCAAATAAGGAATAAGTGAGTACGCCAAGCCATACATTAGAAGCCAGCAGCCAGCATTCTCCAGGACTAACCAACCCCACAGACATAGCCACAGGACTTAGAGACACACATACGGAGCCTGCTTCATCAATGTGACCTTAGTCCAGCTCTCTTTGGTTAGAACCTAAAACACATCTTGTAAAAAATGCTAACAAAGGGGACCTTTGTTCCCCTTGACACTTACATACAAGTTTTTACCATGCTGATTTCCATTCACTCCATTTTGTTTATTCCATGTTTCCTATCCTATATGTATCCTAACTCCGCCGTTAGTCTGGGGCATTCTTAAAGGCAGGGATATTTCTTCCTCTGCATTGCACAAAAACCAACACAGGATGAACACATTCAATAAACAGTGCTAAGTGGTTCCTCTCATGGTTAAAATGTGTCCACACCTAATTTCTTCCTTAGAGTTCTTCTTAGATCTGAAAGTGCTAAGGGACTCTCCTTTGCTGTAGGAAATATTTACATTCTTCCTCAAATTCATTTTGCTCTGACTGGACCCCTTATCCTTCTAAAATCTCCACATCAGTCTCTCACTCCTTGCTCAATGGATACTGGGTATTCAGGAAACAGACTATTCTTCTATACTTCAAAATCTAGCTCTTGGTAGGATACTAATGAACATGCATCAAATGAAATATTTTATGAAACCAAAGGCTTACTTCCTAACCTCAAGGAGTTTATAAGTGCTCAGGCTTCAGTATTCATTACCGTAGACTAGCACCCAGGGGCCTCCCTAAATCACTAGCCCCAAACTAAACCGTCTTGAGATATTTCAACTTTTATTTAAAAGACCCAAGTCAGGTCTCGTTAGTTGTGATTCACAGAAAGGCTCTCCTTCCTGGCATTGTTCACTGGTGGCTGTTAAGCCTGCAACCTACATACCTCCCAGGCTGGGTTGGCATACCCGCTTATTGCTGTGGCTCCCCAGAAAAGGGAAAGGGTCGGCCTGGGGGAGAAAGGTCAGGGTCTGTAAGAGTCCTGAAGCAGCACATAGTCTTACCGCATCAAACTCCGCTTGATCATCCTCAGGCAGGTCGCTGGTTTCATAAACATCTGGCTCGTTCCTGGCCTGCAGACAGAAGCAGTGACCATCCTACCTCATTACCCAGCATCCACCAATACCCCTGACCCACTCCATCTGAATAAGCTAACAGAGAACACAGGCTGTGAGGCCAGGATTCTGTCCCTTCTCTTCCACCCGCCCAGTGAACTGCATGTTAGTTCCCATGTCTTAGAGGGGTGGGGATGTCAGGGGGCACAATTGGGACCTCATGGTAAATGGTGAGTGTAAGTGATGACAAAGATGTGACCCTGAATCTGAATGGAGGTGGGCTCTTGGCAATCATTATGCTCGAAGTAGGAGAGGGTTATCTTCGAATTAGGCCCTATACACCGCTACCCTGGCACAAAGGTTGAGAGTGACTCAGTACAAGGTCCTGTGACCCAACCCCCACCCTTGAGAATGCAGGCAGGGCAGCACAAAAGGAGGGTACAGGCCGGCAAGTGCGGGGAGGGGTGGGGGACGGGGGCGGGTTTCGCGGAGGGCAGAGTTCTTTATCTGGTACTAGAAGGGTTCTGCCACGGTAACCTCTTCTTTGGCAAGGTGAAGGCCATCATCAAGTGGCCTGGCATGTGTGTTTGGGGTGGGGATGGTGGGGGAGGGGCCTTATGAGGAGATTTGGGGAGACACGGGCGGTGCTGACACGGATGGTAGGAACACTCGAGCAAGAGTGCTAAGCACCCAGGGACTATTTTTGGGCGGAGAAACCGGCGACTGCCGGAAAAGGGGCCTGATAAGCCATTCCGCGGCCGGGCCAAGTCAGGTCGGAAGAGTCCGGAGGGTGCTGTGGCCCGTCGGAGAGCGAGAGGCTGGAGCCCTGAGGCGGAGGAGGGTGTGCAGGCGGGAGGGGTCACGGGTTAGTGTCTGTTGGGGGTCCTTAGCAGGTCGGGGGTGCGGTCCTGGGGAGCCGGAGTTGGCCCTGTACTCACAATGCCGGGAAGGTCGGCGTATTTAGGGTCCGCCATGGCGGCGGCGAGGCGGGGTTGGGGGACCGGGGCCTCGGTGGAGCCGGGGCCGGTGTTCGGGTAAGGGAGAGGCTGGGTCCGGGTCCCGGGCTTAGGCGGCGGCAAAGGGAGCGGCGGAGGAGGTGGAGGAGCAGGAAGTCTCGCGACAGGAATCGTACAGGAGAGAGAAGGGTAAGGCAAAAGTCGCGAGAAAAGCCCGCTACCACACCCCTGGAGAGGCCGGGATTGGCGAGAATGCGGCCAGGGAATGAGGTAATGGTGGGGGACGCCGCCTGGGATTGTGGGATGTGTAGTTTTGGCCCCTTCAGGCTTGGACAGAGAACGACAACGACGCGCCTTGGAGTTATTTAACACGACTTATTTTCTTTCATTTTTACATCAAGTCTATGAAAAATATTTTATAATTCCTGTTTTTCAGATGAATACGTGTGGGCTTCTAGAAATTAAGTGACTAGATAAAAATAATACATCCGTCATGCTGTGGCACAGAAAGGACTTCAGAAACAATAATGGCAAGTAAAATTTAGTAAGGGCTTAGTTTTGTTAGGAATGAAAACGTTACGTAATCTTCTCGAGTTAGAGCTATCAAATAAAATATAGAGCACCTAGTTAAATTTGAATTTCAGATAAACAACTAATAGGTTGTTTTTTGTTTTTTTAGTATAAGTATGCCCCATATCATATTTGGGACATACTAAGACACGCGCGCGCGTGCACGCACACACACATTATTAGTTTTTTATCTGAAATTCAAATTTAACGGGGCAACCTGTTTTTGTTTTTCAAATCTGGCACTCTTATTTCAAGCTCATAAGTAGGTAAGTGGTGGCTGTATGTCTGTCGGGACACCTTCTGTGCTCTTAACCACTTCACTAATAGTTTTCAGACTTCTGAATTTCACAGTTCAATAAAATGAAAACAACAGCAACGCTGGGGCGCCTGGGTGGCTCAGTTGGTAAAGCCTGTGCCTTCAGCTCGGGTCTTGATCCCAGGACCCTAGGATCTAGCTCCACTTGGGGCTCTCTGCTCAGCAGGGAGTCTGCTTCTCCCTCTGCGCCTTCCCCTGCTCATGCTCTCTTTCTCTCTCTCAAATAAATAAAATCTTAAAAACAAAACAAACAAACAAAAATCCCCAGCAACCTTTTTTGAGGATGGACATAGTACTGCTACCTTAATTTTGCCAACTAAGTGCATTAGAAAAAGAAAGCCTACTGTTTACTATAGCCATCATTTCTTACTAGGAAAGTAGGAAGGACATACTCTCAAGAATGAAAGACAGTCCTTTGAAACTTAATAAATCTAGCTTTATGAAAAACTTGCCGCATTGTGTGTGGGTGGTTTTGTGTGTGTGTGTGAGAGGAGGGGATACCCAGTAAGCTTTTTTCCCTGACCCTCCATAGACAAGCTTTTTCTTTCTTTCTTTCTTTTTTTCTTTTTTTTTTTTAAACAAGCATTTTTTGAAAGTCCATTAAGGCTGCCACCCTGGAGCCCCTGGGGGCCTGAGTTTGGGATGTTTTCCATAATGTTTCCTGAGCTTGCAGGATGCTGCAACACTTAGAAATAGTGCCAGACCAAGTGACTGGAGAGATGCTTGTGTTCCGGGAGTTTGGAACTCATTGTCATTCTATGCATACTCTCCTGGCTCCTCCCCAAACCTCTACCCCTCATTCTACAGAGTCCTACTGCCTTCCCATCCAGTTTCTTATGCTGGACCGGTTTCCATCAGTTTCCTTAAGACTGAAGGTGGGTGAGAGGTATAGGCCCAATGTGTGGAAGCCCTCTTCTGAGTTCTGAGTGGTTAGTTCTTATCTGGCCAGGCCACCATTCTCTCGCTCTTGCCTCATAGTGTCCAAGTGACCTTACACAATTGCTAGGCAGAACCTCCATCCCCTCCTCCCTTCTTCCATCACCACACTCCTTCCCTCGGCCTAGAGCCTCAACTCCTGCAGTCCAACTCTCTGTTAGCCAGCAGAGGCCTGTGACGTGGAGAAAAATCAATTTGGCCAGCTTCTAGGTGGTTCTGCCCAGGGGCTGCAGCAGGAGTCTGACCTGAGGGGAAGAAGGACAAAGAATCTCTAAGGCTGGGCTTTTTTTTTTTTTTTTTCCTAGGGAAGAGGGAGAAACAAAGCAAGCCCTGAGAAAGGGGCTGGGATGTTGGGACTCTGTCCAATGGTAATTTGGACAGGAAACACACTTACATAGGCACTGAAACCTGTCTGAAACCTAAATGCAGATGTCTGCCCTAATGGTTCTCTCCAAAGCCCCCATGCCCTTCCCCATCCCCATCATTACTCACTGTTTTCTGACTCCCTTTCTCTTGCAAAAGCTTCTCCTGCCCACCTGCATCCCAATCCCAACCTATCAGGCAAAATGAGAATTTTATCTGTTTCTGAATTCTGATAGCCCAGAATCCGAGTTCGCCTTCCTTCACATTGGGGACCTAGTGTGTATACTGGGGAGATAGTGCACCTTTGGACCTAAAAGGGGAAGGGAATCATAGCCTTTCCCCTGACACTGCTGGCAGCCACCCTTGAAAGTTGAGTGGGCTGGGAATCTGCGTGAGGGGGTTGGGGATGGGGAATGAGAAGTGTGCTCTCAATTTGGAGAGGATGGTGACAGGGGCGGGGCGGGAGTGGGGGAGGAGGGTGTCCCGGAATAAAAGGGGTGGAAGCGCTGTCGGCTCTCTTCCCTACCCAGGCGACAGGCCCACCTCAGCCCCCTTACCCCTTCCAGAGGGGTGCAGTCCGAGGGAGGGACAGGCAGGCGGGGGAGGTGGGCAGGGGGGATGCGGCGAGGAACTTGGGTGGGGAAGGGGTGAGGGCGAGATTAGCTAGGAGCGGCAGGGGTGGGGGAGAGACGACAGGAACGGAAAGGTGCCCCCGCGGGTGGACGCCGAGCGGGAGGCCCCCCGCGAAGGAAGCCCCGCCCGCCCCGCGGCCGCCGCCCCGCCCAGGCCCGCAGCGCGGCGCTGCAGCGCGAGGGGCGGAGAGGCAGAGCGCCGAGAGAGGACCAGACGCCCAGGTCGCCCGCATCACCGTGCCGCAGGAGCGAGCAAGCGCGCCCCGGCCCCGCTCTCCAGCCTTCGCCCGGGCGCCCCACCTGCTTTCTCGGCTCCAGAGACCGAGCACCTGTCCTCCGCCTCGGCCCCGGCTGAGCACCCCTCCTCTGGAGCGCACACCGCCCCTGCAGCCCGAGAAGTGCCCAGCCCGTCGCCGGCGACCACCATGGCGGAGACCAACAACGAATGTAGCATCAAGGTGCTCTGCCGATTTCGGCCCCTGAACCAGGCCGAGATTCTGCGGGGAGACAAGTTCATCCCCATTTTCCAAGGGGACGACAGCGTCGTTATTGGGGTGAGTGTCGCCCCGGGAGGGAATTTCGGGGAGGGGTCGGAAAGATGAATCCCCCCCGCCCCCGCCGAGTCTTCGCCCCTGGCTGTCACTCTGCGCCCCCTCCCCGCCGCTCGGCCTCCATCCTCTCCGCCGCAGCCCCTCCTCTCCCCTGCATCAGGATGGCTGGGTGTGGCCTGGCCAGGCGTGCGGCCAAGTCTCCGCAGAGTGGGAGGGGGCTACTTCCTCGCAGTCAGGGGACCCAACTCCCCTTTGCTGCTCGTTGCAGCGTCCCCACCGCTTAGAGCCAGACCCGTGTTTTTCTGATGTTTTCCCTCTCCCCTAGGGAAAGCGCATCTTCCCTTTGTTATTGGCTCAGGTCTCTACCCCCACCTCCCAGGAAGGGAGGGGGTAGACTAGTGGATGGGCTAGATGGGAGGTGGGCAGGCCAGGGGCTCTCCCGGCCGAGGTATGGCCTCGGCCATAAAAGTGGGCCCTAAGACCAAGCCCTCCATCAGCCCCTGAAGTAGTTACAACCTAGACTTGGGCAGAGGGCACAGGTCTGATGAAGGGTTTTCTGAGAAAGAAATACATTGATGCCACACCCAGTCTGGGAAGGGGGCTTTGGGGTTCTAAGGAAATGTCTGCCTTTCCCTCCCAGGTACAGTAGGAAGAGGCTTCAGACACCCCAGTTCCCCCTAACAAATAAAAATAACCAAATCCTGAGGTCTTAATAGGCACTTGCTTATTCATCCTTTCTCTTGATGATCTAGTAAAAAGTATCAAGCTGCTTCTACCTCATCATGACAGCGCTACCCATGGAGATCTTATTAAGAAGGAGAACTAATATTTACTGTGGGCTTGTTACTGGACATGTATTATTTAATCCTCAAAACAACACTCTGAAGTAGGTATTAATATTTCCATTTTACAGATGAGGAAATTGAGGCCCAAAGAAGTTGAATGACTTTCTCAAGGTCACCCTGTTAATTCATGGATCTGAACCTAAATCTCTAACTCCAAAGCTCATGGCTTTTCCTTTATGTCACCCTGCTTCTGCAGATTTCTCTTCTCGACCAAAGGGAATTCCTAGGGAATTCTTCACCCACCCCTCCTTTTCCAGGTTCGTAGGGATCTTTAGGCTATGGGTCGAAAGGATCTGAGATTGACTGTAGGGCTTGAGGGGTGCTGGGCCAGGAAACTGTAGCCAATTCGAGAAGGGAGGGGCACATATGATGGCTGTCCTCAAGGTCAGGGGCACTGTTTATATATCTTTGGTCCATAGTGCTTGGCACAAGGAATGTTTATTAAACGAATGAAGGAAAGATGAGGAGGGAGTGTGAGCCCTCCGAACCAGTGAGAATGGGACTTTGAGTAAACATGCCTTAGGAAGAGCCTGCTTACATGTCCCGTCCCCAAGGGCCCCAGTCTGTCACCGTGCTGAGCTCTCACCCACTGAACTCAAATGGGTGCTTCTGCCTTGTGTGTGTGCTTATATATGTGGTATGTTCACCACAACCGGAGGACCCCTGTCTCTCTTGGCCTCAAGGACCTCAGGCCTTACAGTCTGGTCAGTGTCGCCTGGCTAAAATGATCGGTCCTGGGGGCTCCTCTCCAAGCAGTCTGGACAGCAGGCATTAGCTGTGAGAGTTGGAGCTGGAGGTTCCCCTGAGACATGAAGGCTGAGAGACGGGAGGGAGGTGGTCATGGGGGAGCACATCCACAAAAGGCTTCTACTTTGAAGCCTAGCTTCCTGGGTCTAGTTCTTTCAGGTAAGTCTGAACTAACTCCTGTAGGTTCTCGGGCCATCCTGGTGTGGCGGGCATGTGGCATGGGGTGATGTTGGGAGAAGGAGGGACAGTATTGATCTGTCCAGTTGGTGAACGAGGAAAGACACCTGAGAAGGGGGAGAGGGAGAGAGAGCCAGAGAGGCCCAGGTCCCCCTGCCGGTTCAGACTCTAACTTAGTTCCACAGCTGGTCCTTCCCTGGCTGTCTTGCCTGATATTTGCAGGGCTGCACCTTTGTCTCACTGTGTATCTTCCTTTGCCCCAGCCCTTCCTGTCAATCTCTCCAGCCGAGCTAGACGCTTATGGGGGGCCATTTTGTCTCAGGCAGCGTCCTTGGAGCTTGTCTTCCCAGCCTGACTGTTCATTGCTCATTTGGAAGGAGGAGAGAGGGCTCTAGGAGAAGGGATTTGGAGGCAACCCTTGAGGGTCCCTCCAAGGATAGGAAATCTACCCCTCCCCTCTTTCCTCCTCTCATTCCCTTTGGGGCCCAGCATCTGAGGACTTAATGGAGGAAGCTGCTTTAGGAAGGTGAGGGAAGAGGGAAGGGGAGGACAATAGTCTGTCCAAACCCAGCTCCTGCTCCTTTCTCTGGTGGCTCTCCTCTCTGCCTCTGCGGCACTGCGGCTACCTCAGAGCTTCGGAGTCTCAGATGTTCGTGGGCTTTTTCTGCCTGGCAGAGGGTAGGAGAATAAGCCGGGAAGACAGCTCTTTCAGCCTCAGCCCTCCCCCACTCCCCTGACTTCTCCCAGGAATCTGGGGGATGGGGTTTAGCCAAAGTTAATGGCCTGAGTCATAGTGGAGGGGTGTCTGGGCCACTGTCTGTGTGCAGTGTACCTTGTTTTGCTCTTTATGTCACTCAGAATCCAGTGTGACTTTTTCACTGGATGCATTTAAGTGTCTCTCGTCCCTGGTCTTGGTGGGCAGAGTGCCCGGGTGCCTGGTGTCCGGGCTGCTGCCTCTACACCAGACATGGGAGGGATGACAGTGAGGGAAGACCCATACCTTCTCTCCCCCTCTCCCTGTTCCTCTCCTTCATTCATTCAAGTGTCCACTATATTCTTCCTCCCTCAGATCTCCTAATGGGTTAGCAGATTCTTAAGCAGGCGAAAATCCAGGCCTGTCAAGCACCTTATTTGGAAAAGCTAGGCTGGGACCTGCAGGGTTACTGGACCAGACCAGAGTCAATATTGTGTGGAGTGGCCCAGGATTCCTTTGATAATTGAAGAGGGGGAGCAGGTCTCCCTTTAGCTTTGGGGGAGTCTCATAAAGGAAAATGGAGAGGGGAGGTAATGTTCACCGTGGCCAGTGTCTCTCCAGCATTGCCATGGCAACAATCCCCAGGGGTGTCACCATGGAAATCAGGCCTGGTGCTCAGAAGTTCAGCCTCTACCAAGTGCTTTACTGAGGGTTGAAAAGGTTGGTCATCTTGGGACCCCTGATTTTCGGCCCTCCCATTAGCTTTAGTCAGCTCACATAATGGAAAACTACCAAAAGGTGCTGGGAAGGGCAAATGGATGAGGAGACAACAAGGAGGCTTGGGGTGGGTTCAGGGAGAACGGAGCCCTGGGCCGCAGGACTCTGAAAGGGAGCTCTCTGGAGAAGGCTGTGAGGAGTGCTTAGATTGCGGTGGGTGAGGGGGAGTGGATCTGAGGAGGAGGGTTCCCCAAAAGGTGGTGGGTCTCCCTGAGTGTTTTGAATGAAACCAGCCTTCCAGTCTCCGATGCTGGCATGATAAGGGGGATTCCTGGGAGAGAATGGGTGGGAGAACCGCGGACTTCTGAAGACGGGGTTAAGGTTGGAAAAAGGGAATGATGGAGGGCTTCTGTTCTGTCTGGAAACATTTAGAGAAATGTCCAAATGGGGGTGAGGGTCCTGTGGGGAAGGGGAAGGAAGAGCCATGAGAAGGATCTGACGCCGTGTTCAGCGTTCAGGCACTTTAGTTCTTGGATTACTGTGGCGCTGTGGGTCTGGATTCAGACTGCTTGGGTTTGAGACCGTGTGCTACCATTTCGCAGCTGCGTGTCTGTGGGCAACTTCCTTACCTCTCTGAACCTCAGTCTCCACATCTATAAAATGGTATAACAATAGTACCCTCTAGGATTGCTGTGAACATTAAATGAGATAATGCATATTAACTGCTTAGCACAATGACAGGCACATAATAAACTCCCGATAAGAGTTAGATGTTATTATTATTATTATTTTTTAAAGATTTTATTTATTTATTTGACAGAGAGAGACACAGTGAGAGAGGGAACACAAGCAGAGGGAGTGGGAGAGGGAGAAGCAGGCTCCCCGCGGAGCAGGGAGCCCGATGCGGGGCTCGAACCCAGGACCCTGGGATCATGCCCTGAGCCAAAGGCAGACGCCCAACGACTGAGCCACCCAGGTGCCCCTAGATGTTATTATTTTTTATATATGCTGTCTCCCCACAAGCTAGCCTTTGACACACTAGGAAGTAGTTAACCTTTCCCCTTCTTACTGGTTGTTTCGTCCAAACACCCAGGGCTCTAGTGTCTTCTTGCTCTCTTCCTCCATCAATGTGTATGTTTTTGACAAATATTTATGAAGGATATCCTGTGGGCCAAGGACTGTGCTCGATGTTGGAGATTTACAGGGAATCCCTGCCTTCAAGAAACTCTTGGTCGACTTGGTGATCCAGGCTGTAGAGTGGTCTGGGCAGAGGCCTGAGAGGGGGCATCAGAAACGGCTTTAAAAAAGAAAAAATAGTGGCTTTTGCAAACTATACACACATAGATTCTGGTAGGAAACCTCCCACAACATACGACAGTCCGACTCAAAGTTATTGTGTGTCATGAGAAATAAATAAATAATGGTGATGTTTCCCATGCGAGCAGTCTAGAGGCAGAGAAAGTAGAAAACCACTGGTCTAGCTACTCTCATCAAAAGATCTGACAAACAAATTCATCTTGAATATAATCAATGGAAAATTAAAAAGAAATTTACAATGTAACAGAAATAAAAATCTTAAGATAAAATAATGAACTAGAGTTGGAATTTGAGGGCCTAGCCAAGAGTCGGGAAGTGGTAGCAGGCCTTTCCAGAACCTCTGAAATTATAATCTGTGTCTGTGGCTTTCCATGCTCACGAGTTTACTAAGTGAACCCATTTTTAGTTCTTGGATATCTTTTATCCTCACAGTCCTGAGAATACCACCCTTTCACCCTCTCTGATCTCTTCCTTCTTCCCAGCCTAGGCTGTAGGAAAGGGGTTCCTCAGGCCGGAATTGCCTTCAGCACTTGGAGAGCGCCCTCCATTTTAATGCATCCTCAGGCTTCTCTGGAATCCTATCACTGGGAATGTTTGTGAGAGAGAGAGAAGGAGAGAGACAGAGGGAAAGGCAGAGGAGTTGGTGCCCATGTTCCCAGAAGGGAAGAAGGGAGGGGCAAAGTTGGCTTGAGAGTTATATTTAATCCCCTTTGGCTGCATTCCTGGCTTCAAGAAGCATAGATAGACATCACTGGTGGAGAAGAGGCGAGTCATTGGGCTGAGATAGACATGTTTTGTTTGTTTCTGTTTCTTGGCCACTGGATAGGAACAACACTGAGTGAGATTACAATTCAAGAATCAAGTTTCAACAAAAAATTAATTAATTAAATTTAAAAAGAAAGGTATTACCACTGAGGAGGACAGGCATCAATACCACCTTAAAGCTCTTCTGACACTGTATGATTTTATTCTATGTAATAAGGATATTATGTTCTATAATGAAGTGTAATGATGAACCGTTCAGATAAAAAGGATGAAAAATTCACAAAAACCCTATGAATACCCCATAAACTCACTCAAACCTTTAAAAAAGATCAAGGTAGGGGCACCTGGGTGGCTCAGTGGGTTAAAGCCTCTGCCTTCAGCTCAGGTCATGATCTCAGGGTCCTGGGATCGAGCCCCACATCGGGCTCTCTGCTCAGCAGGGAGCCCGCTTCCCCCTCTCTCTCTGCCTGCCTCTCTGCCTACTTGTGATCTCTCTCTCTCGGTCAAATAAATAAATAAAATCTTAAAAAAAAACAAAGATCAAGGTAGATTTTTTAAAAATACTGTTAAACATAGCCTGATTACAACACTAATATGTTTTAATTGTTGGCAAAATTAAAAACAAAGAGAAACACATACAAGAAACTAAAAATCACTCAAAATCCTACCACCTGAAGAAAAACACTGTTAACAATTTAATATATTTGTTTCCAGTGAGTTTTTGCTGCATATATACATATATTAATTTTAATAAAAGTGTATCATAAACTATTGTTTTGTAACTTAGCTCTTTCACTAACATAATACCATGATTATTTACCATTACTAAATATTTTACATAATTTTATGTATTTTTAAAAATGTTTAATTTTTGCATAAGTCTTAACATGTACATGTGACAAAATTCAAATGATATAGAAATGTATACAATGAAAAGTAAGCCTCTTTCCTACCTTTCTTTTGTAGCCACCCAGTTCCCCTATCAGAAGGTAACCTTTTTACCAATTTCTTACGGATCTTTCTAAAAGCATACTATACATTTATAAGCAATTACATATATATGTGCATATACTAATTTTTTTTTTCAATTTACTTTAAGCAATCTCTATAGCCACTGTGGGGCTCAAACTTACAACCCCGAGATCAAGAGTCACATGCTCTACCGACTCAGCCAGCTACGTGCTTCTGGCTACCTCTTTTTTTTTTTTTTTTTTTTAAGAAGAATGGTAGCATAGTGTATATACTGTTCTGTACCTTGCCTTTTTTTGTTTTTTTTTTAACTTAACATTGAGTCTAGGAGAGTCTTCCTTATCAGCACATGAAGATATATCTCATTCTATTTAACAACCGTATAGTTTGTTGTAGGGATATGCCATAATTTATTTAACCAGGTCCCTATTGATAGACTTTTAAGGTTATCCTAATAAGTTGCTATTGCAAACAATTGAATGACTTTGTGTGTGTATCTGTGTGTGTGTGTGTGTGTGTGTGTGTGTGTGTGTGTGTGTATGGCATATGTCTGTAAGATACATTTTTAGAAGTTGAGGTCTTAAAGTATATGCACTTAAAAATTTAAGAACTGGTTCCAAACTGCCTCTCATAGAGTTGCCTCCACTTTGCATATGCAATGCATTGTCCAAGTATTTTACTTTGGCCACCTTGATAGATTAAATGGTTTTTCATAGTTTTATTATGCATTTCTCTTAATAATGAGGTCGTGCATCAACCAGCCATTTTAAGAGCCATTATAACATCATTTTATGATGTTATATTTTATGAGAGCACTTACCGAGGTATACTTTACATACACTGAGTGCACAAATCTTGTGCAATTTGATGAATTTTATTACATATTTTGACACCCATGTAACCACTACCTGGATAGAAATCTGGAGAATTTCTATCACCCCTGAAAGCTCCTTCTTGCCCCCACCTCTCAATATCACTCCCAGACATCCACTGTTTTGACTTCTTTCACTAGCTAAATTTTGTCCTTTCTTGAATTTCATACGAAGGGAATAATTCGGTATGTGCTCTCGTGTTTGAGTTCTTTTACTAACACATTTTTGAGATTTATTGATGTTCTATTATGACATCATTTTATTTTATTCTATTATGACATCATTTTATTTTATTCTATTATGACATCATTTTATTTTACTTTATCTTATTTTATTTTTTTAAGCAGGCTCCATGCCTACTTGGAGCCCGGTGCAGGGCTTGATCTCATAACCCTGAGATTGAGACCTGAGCTGAAATCAAGAGTCAGACATGTAACTGACTGAACCACCCAGGTGCCTCTATTATGACATCATTTTATTCTTTTTTTTTTAAGATTTTATTTGTGTATTTGACAGAGAGAGAGAGAGCGATCACAAGTAGGCAGAGAGGCAGGCAAAGAGAGAGGGGGGAGCAGGCTCCCTGCTGAGCAGAGAGCCCGATGTGGGGCTCGATCCTAGGACCCTGAGATCATGACCTGAGCCGAAGGCAGAGGCTTTAACCCACTGAGCCACCCAGGTGCCCCTATTATGACATCATTTTAAATAGCAACAAAGAATAAAAATATACACATGCCATTATTTAATCAATTCCTTATGTTAACTGGTCTCCTAAATATTATTCCTTTCAGTTGTTTTCAATTTCTTGTTATTATAAGACCGTGTGATAATAAACATTCTTGTAACTAAATATTCGCTACAAATATTTTCATGGTATAAATTCTTAGAACATCTGAATCAATGGATATGTGCAATTCACGACTTTTGATTATGTATTTATGAATTTCCCCCATAAAAGTTGTATGGACTTACTGTCCTAGTAGAAAAGGATGAAGGTGCTTCTTTCAAGGAAATTATACCTCCTTTTTTTTTTTTTTTAAGATTTTATTTATTTATTTGACACAGAGAGAGATCACAAGCAGGCAGAGAGGGGGAAGCAGGCTCCCTGCTGAGCAGAGAGCCCGACGTGGGGCTCGATCCCAGGACCCTGAGATCATGACCTGAGCGGAAGGCAGAGGCTCAACCTACTGAGCCACCCAGGCGCCCCGGAAATTATACCTCCTTGAACGCTTATCTACACTGGGTATTCCAACTCAGTTTGTGTTTTTCAATTCGATAAGTGACTTAACATTAATGTTTTAGATTGAATTTGTGTTCATTTTTCTGTTGTTAGTACCTAGCTCTTGTCCATTTTTTTCTCTCGAGGTTTATCTTTTTTGTTACTAATTTATGAGAGTTCTTTATATACTAAGAATGAAAAACTTAAAATTTTGAAAAACTTAAAATTTTCTTATTTAAAAATTACGCATTTTCATTTTAGAGAAGTTTTTTTTTAAGTTTATTTATTTATTTAACTAATCTCTATACCCAGTGTGGGGCTTAAACTCACAACCTGGAGATCAAGAGTTGCATGCTCTTCCAACTGAACCAGCCAGATGCCCTTAATTTCAGAAAAGTTTTCAATCTAAAAAAAAAGAAGAGAAACTCCTAAAATTCCACTATCCAAGGATAACCACTATTAACATGTTTTTTTGTTAAAGATTTTATTTATTTATTTGAGAGAGAGACAGGGAGAGCATGAGCAGAAGAAGGGCAGAGGGAGAGGGAGAAGGACAAGCAGATTCCCTGCTGAGCACAGAACCTGACACATGGGGCTCCAGGCGGGGCTCGATCTTAGGACCTGAGATCATGACCTGAGCTGAAGTCAGACACTTAACAAGCTGAGCCACCCAGGTACCCCTTACCATGTTTTTCTAAGCAAGGTGTATATATATATATATATATATACATATATATGTACATTTTTATAGAGATGGAATCATCCTTCACAAACTTTTTGTACTTGTTTTTTATACTGCATACTATTTTATGTATTTCTTTTTTGCATACTATTTTTTGATTAACAGTATTTTGTGTATACCTCGTCGTGTGATTACATATTTTTCTATAACATCTGTAATATTTTACAATTTTAATTTAAAAGCAATATGTTGTCACTGTGAAACATTTAAATATCACAGAAAAAATGTTGTAAGCCTATTATTCTGCCCTCCAGTGACAACCACTATTAGCAGGTCTGAATATAGTCTTCCATATCTTTTTTCTAAGGCTATTCTGTCCATATGCTTTTAAAAATATATAATCGGGGCGCCTGGGTGACTCAGTCGTTAGGCATCTGCCTTCTGCTCGGGTCGTGATCCTGGGGTCCTGGGATGGAGCCCTGCATCAAGCTCCCTGCTCCGCAGGAAGCCTGCTTCTCCTTCTCCCACTCCCCCTGCTTGTGTTCCTGCTCTCACTCTCTCTCTCTCTCTGTCAAATAAATAAATAAAATCTTTAAAAATAAATAAATAAATGATAAAAATATAATCACATTACACACACTGTTTTTATTTTTTTGCTCAATTGAGCTTGAACATGTCAATATATATAAACCAACCTCACTCATTTTAATGGGAATAGAATATGGAGGTATCATAACGAACATCTTGTTGATGGATGTTTGAATTGTTTCTAGTTTTATTTTAATACAAACCGCTGCACTGAACATCCTTCTCCATAAATGTTTAAGTGCTTAAGTAAGTATTGTAAAATGAATTCCTGACACTGGAATCCCTGATATAAGTACAAACAGTATAGACATTTAAATATTTAATAGAATTGTCCTCCAGAAAGGCTCGATCAGTTTACAGTACTCCCTTCATTGTAGACAGCATCTTCACAACCTGTGTCCCTTTGTGGATTCTGGTTTGGGACTTCAAAGTCTTTTGCCAAAGGGAGATCAGATAAATATTTCAGGTAGATTTTTTTTCCCATAAGCCAGTCTTTTCAAATCTTTTAAATATTAAAAAATATATTTATTAGTTTTCCTTTATGCAAAGAAATAAAAAGAAACAAAATAATACACTCCTATCCCACTCTCTGTGACATTAAGAAGTAAAAAATTTTAGGGGCCCCTGGGTGGCTCAGTGGGTTAAGCCTCTGCCTTCGACTCAGGTCGTGATCTCAGGGTCCTGGGATGGAGCCCCGCATTGGGCTTTCTGCTCAGCAGGGAGCCTGCTTCCTCCTCTCCCTCTGCCTTCCTCTCTGCCTGCTTGTGATCTCTTTCTCTGTCAAATAAATAAATAAAATCTTTAAAAAAAGAAGTAAAACAATTTTAAAATATAACACTTGTACATGGTTTAAAAATATAAACGATCCAGGGGCACCTGACTGGCTCAGTCGGAAGAGCATGCAACTCTTGATTTCGAGATTGTGAGGTCGAGCCCCACATTGGATGTAGAGATTACTAATAAAATAAAATAAAATAAAACTTTAAAAAACATATATGTAAGTAATCCAGGATACAAAATGTAAAATAAAAGACTTGCCTCCACAAAGTAACCACTGTTAACATTTTTGTATAATTCCTCTAGAAACAAATTCTAAATCTATCTAAATTTAGATACTATATCTAATATACTATACTAGTATCCTATACCACTATACTCAGTGGTATAGATGGAATATTGTGAATATTCCTAGAGCCGCTCTCTCCAGTTCTGGCCAATAAAAGTTTTATGACTTTCCTTAATTAGTTAAAACATGTCTCCCAAACTCTGGTGATCACAACTTAGAGCTTTACATTTCAGATGGATAAAGATGGGCTCTGTAGGAAAACGATTTGACAACAAAGTCAATAGGGTCTTTATACTGAATGGCAGGAAAACACCACTGAGAAATTTGTCACTTGTGATGGAGAACAAGCATAGTCTCATTTAATCTTACCAGAGATCTTCCCTTTAGTATGATTAGATAGTGAATACATTCTTTGGCTCCCCAGGTTGTAAATATTTTGTATCTTTAACATCTTATTAGCACCCATGATTTGTAACATACAACCTAAATGAAATACTTATAGGTCAGTGATTTGTTTCAGTTTCTCTCTACTGAAGTTGGTTCCTTAAAAGGAAACCCATGTTTCTGATTTCATATATTTCTTTCACAGAGAGAGAGCTTGTGTTAATGTTTGTCCCACAGCTCAGCAGCTTGCTATATGTATATTTCATTTACGTAACAGGGAACATACTATACATATGTCCCTAACTTGGCATCTTTCACTTAATGCAGCTTGAAGATCCTTCCATATCAGGACATATGGATCTATTGAGGAAGATATTTTTAAACCTAGAGGTCGATTTTTAATGTGTTTAAAGATTTTATTTATATATTTGTCAGAGAGAGAGCGCAAGAGCACAAGCTGGGGGGAGGGGGCAGAGGGAGAAGCAGGCTCCCCGCTGAGCAGGGATCCTGGGATCCTGACCTGAGCCGAAGGCTGACACTTAACCGACTGAGCCACCCAGGCGTCCCTAGATTTTTAATGTCAATGAATTGTTTTTTACTCTCCATGGCCTGGGGCCCTACTGTCTTTTTCCGTTTGGTTTCCCAGGGAGGGGCCTAAGTGGTGGAGTGCTAAATCATCACACCAACACTGAGATCCCCTCACACAGTCTCACGCTGTGACACTTCTCAGTGGCACTCTCTAGCGCATGGGAACAGCTCCTGCTGTCAGTACTAACTTCTGCTCCTCTTTCTCTAGTCCCCGTCATCCCCCCAAATCATCCGTGGATACAGATGGCTGAAAAACAGGGGCCTTCTTAGGCTAATGGAAGGGGGCTGCGGTATTTCTTCTTCCTCGCATCCTGACTGCTGATGTCTGCCATGTTTTATTCCCATTCTAGGGGAAGCCATATGTCTTTGACCGTGTGTTCCCCCCAAACACGACTCAGGAGCAAGTTTATCATGCGTGCGCCATGCAGATTGTCAAAGGTAATATGTATTGTCTTTGTAAAATGTATTTTTAGAATGTAGGTTTTCAGGTCCCCATTCCTTACCCCACTTGTTTCCACCAGCGCTCTTTCTCTGCTGTCTCTTCCAGATGTCCTTGCTGGCTACAACGGCACCATTTTTGCTTACGGACAGACATCCTCAGGGAAAACACATACCATGGAGGTGAGGGTTCTGACTTCCATGAGGGGTGAGGAGCTGGGAGTGTTAATGGGAGTCCAAGGAATCTGAGTGGGGCAGACCTGGGAATCAAGCTTGCTTGGTCTGGAGGATGAACAGAGGAGCAGGATGATAGTGGAAGTGTAGTGAAATCCCTCCAGACTGCTACAGTTTTCCATCCTTTCCACTACTCCAGTTTTCTTCTTTTGATCTGGAAAAGCAGCTGCGATAAAAGTCCAAGGGCCACTCAGTTCTCTCATCGTTCCAGTAAAAGGTAGACATGGCAGTGACTGCCACCTACCTCAAGATGGTCTTCTTACCCACTCTGACCTTTGGGTTCAGCTGCATACTTCCTGAGTTGTCTCATTCTTTCTGAGTCCCAGCCTCATTCTGGAACACCCTCCCTCCCCAGGGAAAGCTGCATGACCCCCAGCTGATGGGAATCATTCCTCGAATTGCCCGAGACATTTTCAACCACATCTACTCCATGGACGAGAACCTTGAGTTCCACATCAAGGTGATCGGGGCACGAGAGCGGGGCATCCTCAGGTGGGGCCTGGGAGGGGAAGAGCTAGTATGAACCCCCTGAGTACCTGGGCACCCCAACTTATTTCCCGCTCTGGTGACTTCAGTTCTTCTCTGCCAAGATATTCTCGTCTGCTCTTCTCCTACTACTACCATTTGAGCAGGTCATAGTCACATGAGATCCCGGGGTCAGATTTAAGATAGACCCTCTTCACTTTCTCCCTGACCAGGTTTCTTACTTTGAGATTTACCTGGACAAAATTCGTGACCTTCTGGATGGTGAGTGGTGTTTAACCCCACTGGGCAGGTGGGGGTGTGAGGAGGGCAAGGAAGAGAAAGATCACATTGCTTTTGGCAAGAGATGCAGAGGACACACACACTCATACCCGTGTCCCTTGCCTCCATTCACCAAAATTTCCAAAAGCGAAAAGGGTCAGAAGATGAGCGTAGACAAGTTGGCCTATGTAGAAACAGCCTGAGACCACCTGGAACCTTGAGGCTAGAATCCTGGAGGAGGAGAAACTAAGCTTTCAGTGTGTGTAGGGGATTTTATGTATTTATTTGAGAAAGAGCGAGTGAGCGTGAGTGGTGGGGTGGGGGAGGAGCAGAGGGAGAGGGACAAGCAGATTCCGCACTGAGCGCAGAGAGCCCGATCTCTGTGAGATCTCTGTGAGATCATGACCTGAGCCAAAATCAAGAGGCGGACTTTTAACCGACTGAACCACCCAGGCGCCCCCTCGTTTTTACACATAGAAGAAACCACTGTCTCAGCGGGCTACAGGGTGCGGGGTTGGGGATGGAAGTGCTGGGCTTGCTCACCCTGCATTGTCTTGATTCAGTGACCAAGACAAATCTGTCTGTGCACGAGGACAAGAATCGGGTGCCATTTGTCAAGGTGAGAGTGGGGACGAGGCATCTGGGTGGGGGTCACTGTACTGAGAGTTGGGGTGTGGCAGGAGGGTAGACCAGACACCCGGAAGTTGGAAGGCAGATGTCTTGGAGAAGTGAGATGCGCCAAGGGGCTGGGGGGAGTCTGAGGACTCGGAAAAGGCAGTTCTGGAAGGTCGTCTGGTCAGCGTGCAGGTAATACAATCTGCACATCGACGTTCGTGGGTCACTGTCCATTCGCCCCCTGCAGGGTTGTACCGAACGCTTCGTGTCCAGCCCCGAGGAGATTTTAGATGTGATTGACGAGGGGAAATCAAATCGTCATGTGGCTGTCACCAGTGAGTGGGGATCTACGGGGCTCCTGAGTCTGGGAGTCTGCTGCTCATCTGCGTCCTCTGGGGCTGAGGGACTGGAAGGGAGCCAGGGCGGACTGAGTCCTCCAGCAGAAGGGGCCCCTCCTGGGTGTGCGACCCAGCTGCCTGGGAGACGCGGTGGCAGGGCTGGTCCCGGCAGGTGCCCTCTGTCTCCGGCTGGGCCAGCGGTCAGGGGAGGCCGGGGGCTTCGGGCTTCGGCTCCGCAGGTGTTGGTACAGGGCCCGCCTCTCCCTTGGCCCTGCAGACATGAACGAGCACAGCTCTCGGAGCCACAGCATCTTCCTCATCAACATCAAGCAGGAGAACATGGAGACCGAGCAGAAGCTCAGTGGGAAGCTGTATCTTGTGGACCTGGCGGGGAGCGAGAAGGTTGGGGACCTGGGGCTGGGGTGGGCAGGGAAGGAGGTCTGGGGGGAACTTGTTTTCATCAAAACTTTTTGATTAGGATATAATTTACATACAGTAAAGTTTCACCACTTTGAAATATACAGCTCCATGGGTTTTAGGATACTTGGAAGTTTGTGCGCCCATCACCACTAATTCTAGAACGTTTTTATCACATTAGCAGTCGCTCCCTATTCCCCTCTCCCCTAGCCCCTGGCAATCATTACTCTACTTTTTGTCTCTGTGGATTCGTCTTTTCTGACATTTCGTATAAATGGGATAGTATAATAGGTGGGTGGGAGGGGGTGGCTTTTGGCAAGAAGGTTTAGGGTAATAGAGGAAGGTTCTCTTCCCTTGTCCCCTCCCCTCCTTGGACTGAACCCCCCTGAGTGGAGAAGAGGCCAGGAGAGCCTCTCTCCCCCTGCAGCTCTCGTGACACACTCGTTCCTTAATGCTCTGGTAGGTCAGCAAGACCGGAGCAGAGGGGGCCGTGCTGGATGAGGCAAAGAACATCAACAAGTCACTGTCAGCCCTTGGGAACGTGATCTCCGCGCTGGCTGAAGGCACGGTGAGTGTCCCTCAGGCTCCGTCCCATCTTCTCCGACCGCCGCCATCTCATCGTGCTCGATGCATAGGGTGCGCGCTCCCTTCTCAGCACCACCGTCCTTTCTGTTTCCCTTGATGAATATTTTTCTGATTCGTGGTCTCCCTCCTCCCCCAGAAAAGCTACGTTCCGTATCGCGACAGCAAAATGACACGGATTCTCCAGGACTCTCTGGGAGGGAACTGCCGGACAACTATGTTCATCTGCTGCTCACCGTCCAGCTACAACGACGCGGAGACCAAGTCCACTCTGATGTTCGGGCAACGGTCAGTGGCCCGGTCCCCACTCCTGCGCCAGCCCCTGTTGTTCTCTCCCCCCCGGGTCACGCCAGCCTTCATGGAGGTCTCAGCTCCTGTCCTCCTCACCCAGGGCAAAGACCATTAAGAACACGGCCTCGGTGAATCTGGAGCTGACTGCTGAGCAGTGGAAGAAGAAATATGAGAAGGAGAAGGAGAAGACTAAGGCTCAGAAGGAGACGATCTCCAAGCTGGAGGCTGAGCTCAGCCGGTGGCGGAATGGTTAGAGAGGGTTCCACCGGCGGGAGGGGCGGCGGGAGGAGGAGGCTGAGGGGACCAGAGGGGCCCTGTCTGGGGCAGGGCTTCGGGGCGGGCCAACCTCCAAGGAGGGCTGTGTTTCCGGAAGGGTGCAGTTGAGCGGTGATGAGGGCAGGGGAGAGGGGGCCCTCATCCCACCCCCCAGAAAAGGTTGCCGGTGCACTTGGCAGCAGAGATGGAGAATTGCGGAGGTCTCGGCGTTGAGGGGCGAGGGAGGAAGGACGCCTGGATGCAGCTTTCTCTTCTCCCGTCCCTCACCTCGTTCTGCCCCTTGGCCAGGAGAGAACGTGCCCGAGACGGAGCGCCTGGCTGGGGACGATGCGGCCCTGGGAGCTGAGCTCTGTGAGGAGACCCCCGTGAACGACAACTCTTCCATCGTGGTGCGCATCGCGCCTGAGGAGCGGCAGAAATACGAGGAGGAGATCCGCCGCCTCTATAAGCAGCTCGATGACAAGGTGAGGACGATGACAAGTTGAGGACGCCCAGGGCACAGAGAGCAGGCCAGTGGGATGAGAAGCGAGGGATGAAGGAATTCACTTGTACTGCCTTTTTTTTTATTTTTAAGAGGGACAGGTGCTCATTATTGAACATGTGGACGACAGCCCTGGGTAACATTTAGAACTGTTGAATCGCTGCTTCGCACACCTGAAACTAATATAACACTGTGCGTTAACTATCCTGGAATTAAAATTGAACTTAATAAAAAATTATACTATTAAGAAATTTAGAAGATAATTAAAAATATACGGAAGAAAATTTAAGTCCTCCATCATCCCACTCTTCAGAGATACTACTCTTAGCATTCTGCTTTTCTCCACACATAGAGCATGAATTGAGATACACCGTATATGTAACTTTGCATCTGATTCCTTCATTCCACGTCGTATAAGGAACAATTTCCTACTTTGTTAACGATTCCTTACAAAAGTATTTTTTTAAATGGCTGCCTAACAGTCCATTTATCAAAATGCATTGAACCATTTTATTACAGGGTTTCTAGTCTTCTTTGTTTTTGGTAGCGTGTTTTTGCTTTTGAGTGATTTGATTAGAATGGAGCACTAAAGGGGCGCCTGGGTGGCTCAGTGGTTTAAAGCCTCTGCCTTCGGCTCAGGTCATGATCTCAGGGTCCTGGGATCGAGCCCCGCATCGGGCTCTCTGCTCGGCGGGGAGCCTGCTTCCCCCTCTCTCCTTGCCTGCCTCTCTGTCTACTTGTGATCTCTCTCTCTGTCAAATAAATAAATAAAATCTTAAAAAAAAAAAACTAAAAAAAAAAAAAAAGAATGGAGCACTAAAGTGGGATTTCTAGGTTAGAGGACATGCACTGTAACCTAAAGGCTTTCGCTATGTGTTGTTCACCTTCCAAAGAGAAAGGAATTTGAAAGTGAGGGCAGGAGTGAGGCAAGAGACTGAGGGAAAAACTTCTTTTTAGGATATGGGGTTTCTAACTCAAAGCCTGAACTGTGTGGAGTTTTGTCAGGACCCTACCTCTGCCCTCATCCCTGTAAGTCCGGACTGGATGGAGCGGCTTCCCTTCACTCCCCCTTTCCCCCTTGCCTCCAACAGGATGATGAGATCAACCAGCAGAGCCAGCTCATAGAGAAGCTTAAGCAGCAGATGCTGGACCAGGAAGAGGTAATGGGAAGGAGGACGAGACATGAGAGGAGCGCGGTGTATTCCCTCAAAGGCATAAAAGACCTTTTACAACTAAATAGAAGAAGGGCTTGGTCTCCTGCATCGGGCTTGGTTGCCCCCAAAACTGTCAAAATCTGGGGACTGTGTGTAAAACACAGATTTTGGAGTCTGGGTGCTTCTTCCTTCTGTGACGCCTACAGCCCTCTTGCTCTGGCTCTGACCCTTGCCCCTCTGCTTGAGCTCTGCCCTCCGGGCTTAGGGGGCCGGAGAGGCCCCGTCTGGGCCAGTGCTCTCGGCTTCCCCCGACCAGGGCGCCAGGGAGGCCATCGCTGGCAGCAGAGCCCCTGACGTGCCTCGCCTCTTGCTCCCAGCTGCTGGTGTCCACTCGGGGAGACAACGAGAAGGTCCAGCGGGAGCTGAGCCACCTGCAGTCGGAGAACGACGCTGCTAAGGAGGAGGTGAAGGAGGTGCTGCAGGCCCTGGAGGAGCTGGCTGTGAACTACGACCAGAAGTCCCAGGAGGTGGAGGAGAAGAGCCAGCAGAACCAGCTTCTGGTGGACGAGCTGTCTCAGAAGGTGGTGAGTGGCTGACCGGGGTCCAGGAGTGCCCGGCCTCCAGAACACCGCCAGGGACCTCTGCGTCCCGGGGGCCGCATCACACTCGTGCCTTTGCCCCGCCGGGCAGTGTGCCGGGGGACCCTCTCCCAGCCTGTCGCCACCCTTCGCCCTCCTGACCCCTGCCTCTTCCAGACCCTTTGGCAGGGCCTGGGTTCTCTCGGTAGCCATCCTCGGGGTCACGTCTGAGGCAGAGGCTCTGCCTGGGCTAGGGAGGGGAGTGGGAAGATGGCCACGGGGTGATGTGAGGGGCTGTCCCCAGGCCACCATGCTGGCTCTGGAGTCTGAGTTGCAGCGGCTACAAGAGGTCAGTGGACACCAGCGCAAACGAATTGCGGAGGTGCTGAACGGGCTGATGAAGGACCTCAGTGAGTTCAGTGTCATCGTGGGCAACGGGGAGATTAAGCTGGTGAGTGGGGCTGGAGGCAGCCATCTTGTTCCGGTCATTCTTGCCCCGGTCACTGGTGGGAGAAGCAGGGGGGCACCACCCAGGCCCTCAGGGATACTGAGGAAGGCGGGCCAAAGAGCCAGGGAACACGCTTCTAAACTAGACCCGGGAAAACAAGTAGACTTTTGCATAGACCCAGCTGTAAATACACCTTCTAGAGGATGCCGAGTAAAGAGGCGGTGGAGGGGCGCCTGGGTGGCTCAGTCGTTAAGCGTCTGCCTTCAGCTCAGGTCATGATCCCAGGGTCCTGGGATTGAGCCCCGCATCGGGCTCCCTGCTCGATGGGAAGCCTGCTTCTCCCTCTGCCCCTCCCCCTGCTTGTGTTCTCTCTCACGCTATATCTCTATCAAATAAATAAATGGAATCTTTAAAAAAATTAGACAAATAAAAAAAGAGGCCCTGGAGATGTGCATATGATAGTGGGCATTAGAGGTGAGGCACAGGGCTGGGAATGAGATACGCAAATCTGTGAGTGACCATCGAGCAGATCAGTGTGACTCCAAATCACATTGCTCTATAAGACGGAGGAGGGCGACTGTCGGAATTGGATCTTTAAGTGCAGGGAGAAGGATTTAGTATGAAATGCCAGGTGATAGCCACTAAAAGTTGTTTGGAGAACATGGGTGCCGCCCGAGTCTCCATGTGTGCGGGCGCACGCGGGGACAGGCAGGGTGCCCGGGAATGGGAAAAGGCTTCCCTGCAGCCCAGAAGCACCTCTTCCTGCCCTCTCCCACCCCGCAGCCCGTGGAGATCAGCGGCGCCATTGAGGAGGAGTTCACGGTGGCCCGACTCTATATCAGCAAAATCAAGTCGGAAGTCAAGTCTGTGGTCAAGCGCTGCCGGCAGCTAGAGAACCTGCAGGTTGAATGTCACCGCAAGATGGAGGTGACTGGGCGGGAGCTCTCATCCTGCCAGCTCCTCATCTCCCAGGTGAGTACTGGGCACCGAGAGCTTTTGCACGCTGTGCGAGGGAGGACGGTTCTGCGGCTATGGGATAAGACTCCCAGCACCCACCCTTCATGGCAAGGGCCTAGGGTCAACCAAAGTCCAGGTCAGGAGCGCCCAGGCTAGCCGGGGAGGGGCCGGGCCAGGGAAGGGAACGTTCAGAAGGGATACCACCCTCTGAGCTGATGGAGTCTCAAGGAAAGGTCTCCAAAGAGATGATCCCTGGCCCGCTGTCTTCTGGCCAGCGCAGCAGAAGTGGGGGTGGCCTGGGGGGAGAGCTGCAGAGGTCAGTGTCGTCCAGCTGTGTCCTTGACTCCATCCCTCTTCTTCCCCTCCTCCCCCTCCCCCCACTAGCACGAGGCCAAGATCCGCTCGCTTACAGAATATATGCAGAGTGTAGAGCTAAAGAAGCGGCACCTGGAAGAGTCCTATGACTCCCTGAGTGATGAACTGGCCAAGCTCCAGGCCCAGGGTGAGGCCTTCTCCAACCTCTAAACCACGTGTCCTGGGACCTGAGATCCCAGAGGGGGGCAGGGAGGAAAAGCCATGAACACCAAAATACACCTCCTAACAGCACGCTCATCCCATGCGTGAGACTGAGATCGTGGAAGCTTGGGCCCGTAGCTTATTGTACACGAGCCGTAAACCCTCCGGGGATCTCTTTCCCTGCTGTATCAAACCGCACCATCCTAACCCAGCAAGTCCCCGAGGGCCCGCACTGGGTCACTGTCCCCTGCCCTGCCTGGAGCTCTGGTCGCAAAGTAAAGTTCTTTCCAGAGGAGGTAGGTGTGAACTAAGCTGCTCCCCGCGCCCCCCCACCCCGTCTTTCCCTCAGAAACTGTGCACGAAGTGGCCCTGAAGGACAAGGAGCCGGACACCCAGGAGGCAGATGATGTGAAGGCGAGTGGGGAAGGGGCAGGGCACAGCCGGGGCCCTCTCCCAGCTGGTGCCTGGGAGTCTGGCTTTGAGCGTGGGCTGGGGCTCTTCGCAGAAGGCCCTGGAGGTGCAACTGGAGAGTCACCGGGAGGCCCATCACCGGCAGCTGGCCCGGCTCCGGGACGAGATCAACGAGAAGCAGAAGACCATCGATGAGCTCAAAGAGTAAGAGTCCCCCCCGGCGGCTCCGGCCTCTCAGCTCCCTCTTGGCCCGGGGTCTGGCTTGTTCACTTTCGCGGGCCCCTTCCCCCCACCGCCCCCCAACCACATCACAGCTTTGTAGCCTAACTCCAGGAGGCACAGCAGTAAGGACTAGTTCTTGAGCTCTTATGATTAGATAGCCCGTGGCTTTTCCCGCTGTCGTGGAAGCTGTGGCCTGCATCTCCTTCCGATAATCCGAAGATAGAAGCGCCCCTCAGTCCTGACCGGACCCGCTTGTACCAGAAGGAAAACATTTGCAGGGCTGGTCTTCCCTTTCCCCCTCATTAATAACCTCTTTGTTCTCTCCCAACACCTCCTTGCCCGCGGCAGCCTGAATCAGAAGCTGCAGTTAGAGCTAGAGAAGCTGCAGGCCGACTACGAGAAGCTGAAGAGCGAAGAACATGAGAAGAGCAGCAAACTCCAGGAGCTGACGTGAGTGCTGGCCCAGCCTGCTACTCACACCTGCAGGGCAGGGCACGACGCAGGTGGGACAGGGTGGCCCCAGGAGGCAAATGCCTCAGAAGAGTCATAGGATGGGGTGGGGAAGGACCAAAAAAAAAAAAAAAGACGTTCAGAAATGACCTCTATTGAATATTAGCTGCCCTGGCCTGGAAAGATGTCTGTGACATTCTGCCAAGGGCGAAAAGCAGGCTGCAAAACAGTATGCATGATATGATCCCATACAATTTTTGTGGGATATACGTGCATAGAAGAGTCTGGAAAAACAGACACCAGATTGTTAATGGTGGCTTGATCTGTAAGCAGTCGAATTAGGGGCTTTTTATGAAACTCACCTTACTTTTTTTTTTTTCTTCTCTGATTTCTGCACAGCGAACATGGGTAACTTGTATAATAAGTAATAATAAAGTCTAGATCAAGGGAACGGAGAGGGAGGAGAGAGGGAGGAAGGAAAGTCCTGAGGGACTCTTGTGTTTCCTTCTTGCCCCAGATTTCTGTATGAGCGACATGAACAGTCCAAGCAGGACCTCAAGGGTCTGGAGGAGACAGTTGTGAGTGGTTTCCCTCTGGGCCAAGTTAATGGGGTGAGGTGGGGGCTTCACTTCTTTCCCTGACTTCTCCATAACCCCTTTCCTTATACAGAGTCAGTCTGTGGCATAATTAGGACGTGTCTTTTCCTAAAGGATCAGTGACTCACCTGCCCAGATAGACTGACGGTTCCTATAGTTTGGGAGCCAAGAGGCTGACCTGGTATTTGGCTACCCTCAATGTGTCATCATTCTTTCCAGGCCCGGGAACTCCAGACCCTCCACAACCTTCGCAAGCTGTTCGTTCAAGACGTCACGACTCGAGTCAAGAAAGTGAGTGCCATCCTTGGAGTTTTCCCAGCCCCCGTACTGTCCCCTGCCCGTGGTTTTCTCCAACCCCTGTGGCCTCCAGTGGAGCTGGCTTGGCCTGGTGTGGGTGAGATCTTTCTGGCCTTGGGACAGCCACATCTTCCCCCCACCCCAACCCTGTCTTTCATCAGAGTGCAGAAATGGAGCCCGAGGACAGTGGGGGGATTCACTCCCAAAAGCAGAAGATTTCCTTTCTTGAGAACAACCTGGAACAGCTTACAAAGGTTCACAAACAGGTAAGAGCGGGAGAAGGGGTGAAGAGAACTCTCAAGGCCAGGTGCCTAAGAGACCCAAATCCTCCGAGATCCCTTGGATTTAGGAAACTCGACTTTTGCATATATTTTCCTTACTTTTCCCTTTTACTTTTCCTACTAATCCCTTCCATATTCATGTTTGGTTCCACTTTTACCCTGTTCTTGGTTCCACACCTGTTCTCCCTTCTCAAAGCTCCCAAGCTGCCCCCGCTCAAAGGGAAATCCCCCAGGCCTCTGGATTTGGAGGGAGAAGTTGAAACTGGTAGAGGTTTCAGAAGCATGGGGCTGTAACTACAGACGAGGGATATGAGGGATATGGGTCAGAGACAGGGGGAAGCCAGGAAAGGTAGGCTTTCTCTCGCGGAGAGAACTCTCCATCCGCCCAGGCCTGGGGCAGGCATGCAGGGTAATTAAGGGATGTCCTCTGGATGGCACAACCAGCCCCTGGCTGGGGGCTGGTTGGAAACCCCTGTGTATTAAGTTGCTGCCTCTCTGTCCCCCATCCCCCCTTGCTGCTGCTGCTCTTTAGGTGGCTGACTGGGTTTCAAAGGTATGGGGTGGGGAGGTGGAAGGGGCCGTGCAAAGGAGCCCGGACAGGAAATGTTTGGTGCGCACAGGGCAGGAGCACCCTCGCCACCGCCAAATATCTGAGCCTTGAAGACAGGTGCCCCAGTGTCAACTGGCTCTTCTAACTGACTCATGAAATAAACCCTAGTCTATACTTCATGCCCTTTCTTTCAAACCCACCTGGACATTTGATTTAGACTCATACTCTCACTGAACTGGAGCTTAAATCTCTCAGCGCAACGCCCCGCATATTTACCGAATACTTGGCACATCTTTTCTTTTTTTTTTAACATTAAAAAAAAAAAAAAAATCCCAGAACTGTGGCCCAGTGATAATCTGCAGGGTGTATTTATTTTATTTGGGCCTGCAGAGGGCCCTACTACCATCTTTCCCCCTTTGCTTATTATACTTAGAGCAGTATAACAATGTAACAGCATTCCGGAAAGGCTGAAAGTCCAGGGAAGAAACATTTGTAACCCGTTCTGCCATCCTCTTTTCCTTTCTGTGTGTTCACTTTCCTTCTCTGTCCAGATGCGTGTCCTATTGCTTGTTTTTCCCTCATATTTTTATTGTGGTAAAATACACATAAAATTGGCCACCAGAACGATCTCCAAGTTCAGTGGTATTAAATGCATTCGTACTGTCGTGCGACACCCCCACCGTCCTTCCTCATCCCCATCGTCTTGTAAAACCGCACCTCAATACCCACTACACAGTAACTCCCATTCCTCCTCCCTCCCAGCCCCTGCCAACCGCCATTCTTCTTTTTTCTCTATGATTCTGACTCCTCGAAGTCAGATTCCACCTCATCTAGGTGGAATCCTGCAGAATTTGTCCTTCTGTGGCGGCTTATTGCACTCAGCATCACATCCTCCAGGCTCATCCACAGTGTAGCGTGTGCCGGGAGGCCATGGGCTGTCTCCTTTTTCCTCACTGAAGCCACTGGCTCTCTCCGTGCGAAGTCCAATGACCGAACACAACTCACCTCGATGACGGAGGCCTCCTCCCAGTGTCCTCCCTCAGCAGACACGAGGCTAGAAAGGGAAATGAGAGAGATGTAGGAACTTCTCAGTTGACGGAATCTTAAATAGCCAGGCCTTCAGCCCGATTCCTAATTCAGCTGAACTCTTGTCACAGCAAACCATTGTTTATAATCTTTAAATTGTCCAGAGTGGAAGGGGCACAGATGTGTTTCCAAGCTCTGCCCTTTGTCCCCGGATTCCGTGCTCTACCAGTTCACCTGGTATCTTTCAAGGCCGGCTCCCGCAGGCTGAAGGGCCCCCTATTACTGTGTGCAACCCTATAACAAAGATCAGGAAGTCTTCTCTGGCTGCAAGGTGGTTGCTTAAATTAAATGGGGGAGGGACAGCCCGGGAAATCCTTGGATGTGAAGGTACTGAGCACAAATGTTTGTGAGCCCTCAAACATTTTCTTTCCTTCCTATGGGGTGCTGTGCGAATGTGTGCGGGTGGGGGGTAAGGCGGGGGCTCCCACGTTCCAGCTTCTGCTCTGCACTGCACCTAACCTGCACTCAAAACCACGCGCACCTTCCAGACTGCGACTCTGCTCTTGCTGCCGTGCCCTGTGCATGCCTACAAAGCCATCTCTGGGTGAGGGCTGCCTCGTCCCCATGGTTGCCTTGGGGCTGCGGGTCTGGCACAGGCTGTGAGGTCTGGGGGCGCGGGTATCGAGGCTAGGAAAAGACTGGGACAGGGCACTGTCACAAGAGTTCAGGACTAGGTGGAGCTGGCACATTTTGCTGCGCAGAAAACAATGTAACTTTTTCACACCTGACCACTGTTTGCTCCGGGAGGAGGAAGGAGCAGGCCAGAGGATCAGTTAGGTAAAGGGAACGAGGCCTTTCGAGGAAAGAGCGCAAGCTCCGTCTTCTCTGACTTGATTTCTCTTTATTCTCTCTCCCTGCCCTGCACCCCCACACCCCCGCTACTGGCTCGTTCTCGGGTCGCTGGCTTTGCCTTGGCCTCTTCCCTCGGGCTTCCCCCACAGCTGGTACGTGACAATGCAGATCTGCGTTGTGAGCTTCCTAAATTGGAAAAACGACTTAGGGCTACGGCTGAGAGAGTTAAGGCCCTGGAGGGTGCACTGAAAGAGGCCAAGGAAGGCGCCATGAAGGACAAGCGCCGGTACCAGCAGGAGGTGGACCGCATCAAGGAGGCCGTCCGGTACAAGAGCTCCGGCAAGCGGGGCCACTCTGCTCAGATCGGTGAGTAGGGAGTATGTGGCCGCAGACAGGCTGGGATTACCTTCTGGAGGAGACCAGCACATTCCTAAGTGCCAAACAACCAGTTGATTGCTTTTTCTCCTACCTCCACCCGAGGACCACCCCACTACCATCCCCCCAAAAACGTATAAAAGCGAGTGATGTTATGAGCAGCTCGGTCCAGCTCCAGCTCCGTGACTTCTGGGACCGGGGCAAGTGCAAGGAAGCGGCCTCCTCACGGTCATTTTCCTTGCTTTACCACAGCCAAACCCGTCCGGCCTGGCCACTACCCAGCGTCCTCACCCACCAACCCCTACGGCACCCGGAGCCCTGAGTGCATCAGTTACACCAACAGCCTCTTCCAGAACTACCAGAATTTGTATCTGCAGGCCGCGCCCAGCTCCGCCTCGGACATGTAGTGAGTGGCCCCGGGCGTGGGCTGGCATCCCCACCCAAGGCTCTCTGCCCTCTAGAAGGCCTAGGTTGGGTCAATTATTGGCTGACACTTAATTCCTTTCCTAAGTAGCTTCATTTCGAACCCTTTCTCACGTTCGCACCTACGGTTAGAAGGTGGGCATGGCCCTGTCAGCCCGGAGCCCTGTTTGTTGCCCTCTGTTGTCTGGGATGGGAGGGGAGGACGGCTCCCCGCCCCCGCCCGCGGGGATTATGGGTCCTTGGCGTGTTGGAGGGTGGGAGCCTCTGAGGGTGGGCGCCGGAGGCAGCATCTCTCTCCTCTGCTCCATCCAGCTTTGCAAACTCCTGTACCAGCAGTGGGGCCCCATCTTCCGGCGGGCCCCTGGCTTCCTACCAGAAGGCCAACATGGACAACGGTGAGTGAAAAAGATGGGTGACCAGCCTTTGGGATCCCCAGGGCAAGTTGAAAAGTAGAAGAAAAGTTGGGGACGCTGTACCTGCGGCTTGAACACAGCCCATCGCTTCGGGATCTTGGACTCTTAGAAGTGGATTCCTCCTATTGCCGTGCCTGTCCCCACCCTCCCCTGCCTTTCCCCTTCTCCTTTCCTTCAGAAGGGATCAGGGAGGACTTTCTCAAACAAAGTGAGCAGGCAGCTTGGGGTGGTTGAAAATAGAGAGCCACAGACCCAGGTGGCAGCTGTGCACCAAAGTCTTGCCTTTCTAAGGAGTTTGGGGAGATGGCTTCTAACACCCCGTCTCCTTTTTCTCTTCTCCTAATCCTATGTTCTCAATGACAACGCCTTCAGGAAATGCCACAGACATCAATGACAACAGGTACCCCAGCCCCCATTGCTCTTGAGTTCTCTGGGTGGGACCCAAAGGAATGATTAAATTTCCCTCGTGCCCTCCTTAGAGGTTCTCTGGAGCCTGCAGGGAAAGGAGGAGGAAGTGGGAGCCGTTCTCTCCATCACCAAGTTGTCCCGGGGATCTACTCATCCCCTGCCTCTTGGTGCAGAGAGTACATTCCCTCCTCCAATCCCACCTGGGGCTTCTCCCCACTCCGTTATGGGGGCTGGGGGAGGGCTGTGGCCATCTGATGACCTGGCTTTCTCTCCTTCCTTTGGGAACTCTGCGACCTTGGGCGAGTCAGTTCCATCTCTCCAGCTTCGGTTTTCCTTGTATTCCTGTAAACCCCAAGTAGTCCCTGCCTTTTGTTGTCTCACAGGGATGCTATGAGAGCAAAGTGACAGGAATGTTTTCCTTTATACGGGGCTGACAATGCTGGGTCTGTTCTAGGAGTGACCTGCCGTGCGGCTATGAGGCTGAGGACCAGGCCAAGCTTTTCCCTCTCCACCAAGAGACGGCAGCCAGCTAATCTCCCTCGTGGACTGCCGCATACCTTGCACTTTCAGGTAGCTTTAGGCTGCTTCCTCTGACCAGCCTCCGGTTGCCTCCTGTCTTGCCCTCCGCCTCTTTGTTTCTCCTGCTTTTTTTCGTCATCTCAAAACTTTTACTATGTAGTTGTCCCTCAGCTCCTGCTTTCCCTGCCTGGGGGATACCTCCCTACTGGCCCCCAGGCTCCGGACACTGACCTCCCCCCTGCGGCTGCTTCCCTTTTGGCCAAAGCAGTAACTGCAGTACTGCCTTTCTGCCACTAGGGGTCACTGCCAGACGTCGAAAAGAGTGAGCAGGGTGGTGCCCCTCTAGAGCCACACCCAGTCCGGGAATGTAGGGGATATTAGGAGACCTTGAGAGATCGGCTCAACCCCCCCTCTGCCTCCACCCTAAAATAATTTTGGATAGATAGGACTTTTTGTCTCCATACCGCAGCGTCAAGCAGCCCCGGCCACCTTGCTTGGCTGAGGTAGAAAACAGCTGTGTTTCCCCTCTCAGCCCCCCTTATTCCAGGTCCTCTCTTCCAGCAGGTCAGGCACCTTCCTGGTGCTTGTGCGCCCCCAGGCTTCTCACGTGCTTGAAGGCCCAAAACTGGACACTGGGAGCCTGTCTTATTGTCCCCTTTGCATCTCTGGAGAACTAGAAATGAAAGAATATGGCCGGGTCGCTTGCTGGGCTGTGTCCAAGCCAAGCCCTCTCCAGGGGTTTTCCGGGATGGTAGGCCAGGCACACACAGGCAGAGAGGCATGAAGAGCAAAGAAGGAGGGGTGGGGAAGAAAGAGGAAGGGCTGGGGTAAAGGAGCAGGCGCTGGGAGAGTGGTATCCGGTTGTTGGTAGTAAAGGAACGCGACTGTAAATCAAAGTTTCTACAAATGCCACCCCGTTCCTGTTGAGTGGCTGGGCGGCAAGGTGGTTCCTCACAACCTCTTTCTCTTTCTTCCCCAGTTTCTAAGAGGGACTGAGGCCTCTCCTCTCAGCATGCTGCAAACCTGTGGTCTCTGACACTAACAACTCCCTCCCAACCCTCGTTGTTCAACTGTACTGTTTGATGTCTTCTCTTACTCTGTATCCCTTTGTACTCTATATCTATATATCAAAAGCTGCTGCTATGTCTCTCTCTTCTCTCTGTCTTACTCTCTAAGTATCTAATGATGTATTTAGCAATTTCTAAGCATAGTAGACTCTCCTCATTCGGGGCAATAGGGAGGAGGGTGAACGTTTCTTCTTTCCAACATGCGTCTCACACGGAGTGGTGTTAGTCATGGAGATGATAAAAGGAAAAACGAGAGCTAGAGGGCTGTGATCCTTCACACACACGCGCACACACACACACGTGCACATGCACACGCACACACGCACGCACACACGCACGCACACAAAGCCTTAAGCAGAAGAATGTCTTAGCGTCATAAGAAGAGACAGTAATAGACTCCTCCCCCCTCCTCTTTCACAGACAGCACAGGGGAGGGTAACATGGAAGGACTGCTAAATTACACATAGAATTTTCTTCATACACCCCTCAACCAAACTGAGGGAGTCTGGGTGTGCAACTCCACCCTCCAAAGTGTAACTTTTGCCTTCCTCTTCCTGTCCCCTGACCCCCACCCCCACCCCAATGACCGAGGACATGGATTGTTCAAGGGACCATTTCCCTTTCTCCTCAAAACTCCTTTTGATATTCTCTGCTCCAGAACTCATGAACAGAACTTAGAGTTGCTTTAAAATATTTTGAAAATTTGAGGAGGCAGACCCTTCCCAACAGCCTGTCAATGGTTGCTCATCTGTCAGGTGATAGTTATAGGCAAGTGTAGTCAGCTGATTGCTTCTTTGGGTTTGGGGATGAACAGGCTGGGAAATTCCAAGTATTTTTTGCCACAGCGATGAGCTGGATTCCTTTCTCTGTCCCATATTGGGCTGCATGTTCTTCCCATGTCCACCTTTTGGTTTGGGACCTTCCAGTTCATTGGCAAAATATCTATCTCAAGATGCCTTCCTTTCAGGCTAGAGCCTGACTTTTCCCCATGATGCATAAAAAATTTTTTGTTTGACAGAATTCCTTTGATAATGTCTCCATCTGGTTTTAAGTGCACTTTAAAGAAAGGGGCAGAGCAGAGTTTCCAGACTGGGGGAGGGTGGTGAGAGGGGAGTTCTCTCTCTCCAACGCTGCCCCATGAAATTGATAGGACTGTTATTTTGGTTTCAGACATCCTTTTCTTCCATATGGTGCTAAGGTGGTTTTCTAGGTAACTACAGGGATGGAGTGGAGGTCAAAATCAAGAAAGTCCAAATCAAGAAAGTCTGGTGTCCAGATACCCAGTCTTATGTAGGATGGAAGAACAGGATTTCCCAGCAGCACAGCAACCATCACCTAGCTTCGAAGGCAGGAAAGAAAGCTTGGGGTGAGTGATAGCTTATAAATGCAGGCTGTATTGGCCTGGGACTCCTTCAAGGGAAAAAGTCCCTTCTTCCTTTACCTGTTGGGCCCCTCTTAGCAATTATGGAAACATGCAGGGAAAAATCGACCAGAAGGGTGTAGAGTAAATCCAAGGCCGTGATAGTCATACCTTTTTAAAAATAAATCCTATATAGAACCCCGATAGAAAAAATAACCCAAAGTGACGCAGACCTGAGCAGTTTGCATTTTCTTTATTTGATGGAAAAATGCTTCATTAGTGGAGGAGCTCTCGAATGGTCCTAAGAGTTCAGAACCTGAGGGTTCTGTAGAGTAGTTTGCAAACTACAGCTCTGAGGGAAAAGGGTTCAGCCTGGCGCCCCTGCCCCAAGGCCCTAACTCAGAGCAGAGAGGGAAAGGCCCAATGGGAGAAGAAGGGAGATGCCTGTGCACCTGTAGACCTGAGCTACGATTTGCCAACAGGACACCTGAGAAGCCAGTGGGCTTTAGGTAATCTTGCCACCAAATGATTCTTTTAAAACGCATAAGAAACCGTGAAGGTGTCGGGCAGATGAGGAGAGAGATGTAAGGGGAATCTAATTCACTTACATAAATAAGGACACACACACAAGGCCTTCACCAGAAGCTTCACTCGACATCCCCCCACCCCAGCATCCCTTTCCAGAGAGCCAGGGTCTCCCCCAGGGGCACCTGGCCTGCCCACTCACATCTGCCAAAATGTTGCATGCCAGCGTGGAAGACAAACCAAACCGCACAAACCCCGGTGTGTATTTACTTGATGTACATAGATACCTTGAAAATAAAATAAATGCAATGATGACTCTGCAGTGTTGTAAATCTTTATCCCTCCCCGGTCCCGCTCCCTTACTTGCATTTGACAGTGTGGTACATACCCTTCCAGATGTCCTTCTATGTATTTACACACGTCTGTCTCCCCCCCCCCCCCCACTGGACAATATATTCTAGAGATCTTTTCATGTCATTGTACATAGATTTATCTCATTAAAATAGGGGTGCCTGGATGGCTCAGTGGATTAAGCATCTGATTATTCTTGATTTTGGCTCTGGTCATGATCTCAAAGTCGTGGGATGGAGCCTGTGTTGGACTGCGCTCAGCATGGAATCTGCTTAAGAGATTCCCTCCCTCTGCCCCTCCCCCTGCTTGCGTACTCTGTCACACTCTCTAAAAGTAAAGAAATGAATCTTTAAAAAAATTACCGCATTAAAATATAGATATAATTTTTTACGAACTTACCCTATAATTTATTAAACCATTCCACTACTGGTGGCCATCAATCTAGGTTGTTGCAGTTTTTAACAATAAATGGTATCCCATTCTCTTCATTTTTTCCCCCAGACCATCACCTCAGTCCCAGGGACAATTCTGTCCTTCTCCAGCAGGACTCCATCGCTCCTTTGCCAACAGCTCAGTTCTCTTGTCCCAAGATCATCTACCACATTCACCCTTCTAACCCCTATTTTATTTTATTTTATTTTGTAAGTAAGCAAGCTGTATGCCCAATGTGGGGTGTGAACTCACGACCTGGAGATCAAGAGGCACTTGCTCTACTGACTGAGCCAGCCAAGCAACCCCTAATCCCCATTTTAGAGCATACCCCTATGTGTCCTCTCTGCTCATACCTTAGAGGTTCTGAGATGAATGGAGAAAAGTGCATGACCAAAACACTGGGGCAACTGAAAGCCTAGGAAGCTAACTGGCCCTCGGTGTTGTTTCTGTGTATCCTTATTGGTTTCCTCCCTTGCCTCCCAGAGCAGCTGATCAAAACTCCTCCAGATTCCTTTTAACCTCCTCTCTTAGGCAAACAATGAAGACAATTGAGCATGAAATTCTTCATCTGCCATCCATCCTTACACACTTACTTATATCTGCACCGATCCTTTTCTTTCTTCCTCTTAACTAGTGATAAATCTCTGAAGCAAGTCCCTTCTAGATCCTTCGTTCTTGAGACACTAACGTAGACCCCAAAATACAAGATCTAAAAGTGATGCAGACAGGCAGTTTGCATCTTCTTTGTGATTTCTCCCCTTCTCCTTGTAAGGTCTCCTTGAAAAGCGTGTTTCTTTTATTTTTTTAAGTAATCTCTACGCTCAACGTGGGGCCCAAACTCACAATCCTGAGATCAAGAATCACATGCTCTACTGACTGAACCAGCCAAGCGTGTGCCTGAAAACTGTGTATTTTTACTGTTTCTTTAGAAGTGACTCCCCATCTTGTTTTCTTACAGCCAAATTTCCTGACAAAGTCCCAAGCTTCCCCTCCCCACTTCTTCACCTCCCATTCATTCCTCAGCCCACCTTGCACTGGCTCTTGTTCTGCTGAAACTGCTTACTGAAGGTCACTACCTGCCAAATACAATGGGCACCTCTCCATGACATGTTGACACTTCTCTCCACTCCTTCCTTCTGGAAACTCTACTCCCTGGTTTCTGTGACCCTGCTCTCCTGGTTCCTTTTACCTCTTAGTTTTCTCCCACTAGCCTCTTAAATGCTGGACTATACCAGGGTTCTTGCTTTCTCTGGAAGGTGCCACCTGCTCCCCCAGATTCCGTAACAATTACTCAGTCTGTTTCCCCAGCCCAGACTATTCTGAGCTCTGGGCTCATATGTTCAATTGCCCTCGGGTACCTCGAACACATGCCAAACTGAACTTTTCACCAAACTGCCCCGTTTTATGTCACCACCACCATGTCTCCTCACCTTAGCCAGAAGCCTGGGATTCAATATCAAGGTCTCCCTTTCCCTCAAGTCGCACATCCAAGAAGAATTTTCCAAATTGACGTCAAACCCTAACTTTGGATGCCATTCCCTTCTTTCCATCCCAACAGCCACTGTTTTAGTTCACCACCTCGTGCCTACACTTTTAGAATACTCCAGTCCCCCTCCAAGATAATGCCTGAGTGGTCCTTGTAAAAGCCCATTTAATCCATCGAAACCACTTAAGGGATCTCCTACTTCGTAGAGAAATACTTTCGGGTGAGCCTCAGGCGAGAGGTTACTCCTAGAAACGGGGCAAAACAGGAAGGCAACGACTTCGCCGCAAACGAGCCGCCGACCTGGGAGTGAACGCGGCCCGCGCGGGCCGCACCCCCACCGCCTCGGTGGCAGGTCCCGGCCCGGCTGGCCGCCCGCAGCCCGCAGGGAGCGCGGCTTACGTGCGCCCGCCCCGGCCCCAGGTGAGCCCTCCCACCGCGCGGGCGTTGGGGCGGGCGGGCGCCAGGGGGCGGAGCCAGCCCCGCCCCGCCCTGCCGCGCGCCTGCGGGCCCGCCTCCGGTCACGTGACGGCGGCCCAGGTGAGCACCGCTTCCGGGGTCGGGAGTCTGCTTCGCCGCCGGCTCCGGCTTCCACTCCGTCGGCTGCACAGGAGAGGGAGACTATGGCGTCCTCCTCTGTCCCGCCGGCCACCGTACCGGCGGCGACAGCGGCTCCGGGCCCGGGTTTCGGCTTCGCCTCCAAAACCAAGAAGAAGCATTTCGTGCAGCAGAAGGTGAAGGTGTTCCGGGCGGCCGACCCGCTGGTGGGCGTGTTCCTGTGGGGCGTAGCCCACTCGGTGAGACCCGGCACTGGCCCCCCCAGAAGCCCTGTCCGAACTTGGCTCTTGCTCGGCTGGGCGCTGCTCTTGCTTCTCCGAGCGTCCCTGTTTCCAGGCTCCCGCCTCTGGAGCCCCTCGCGCTGCCACTTTTCCCCCCGCGGCTGTCCTGCTCCCTGCCCACCAAACCTCAGGTGTTCCCCGGCGTATCTCCTCGCTCTAGACGTTGTTGTTGTTTCTTTTTTGAAATGTAGACTTTTGTTTTCCCCTCCGCCCTCTATTCCACCACTCTAGTTCCGCCTTCTCCACCTGAAATCCAGCTCGCTGCCTCCTTCCTGCCAGGTCCAGCCTGAGCCGCAGGCCACCGAGACTGGCCGCGACCCGGCTTCGCCTGGAAGGACATTAGGGGGAGTGGCTCTAAAGGGTTAGTGGTGGTGAGGTCTCCGGTGAGAGTTTGTGTGTGGAAGGGGAGGGGAGCAGGGAAGGTAGCTGAATGAGGGGGATAGTTCACTTTCCTTTCTAGCGGCTGTCCTTGATTTTGGAACCTTGGCTTTGAGGGAAGCTCCAGGCTTTCCTGGACCTTCTAATCCTGCTTGTCCCTTCCTTTCCCTTCTAGAGGTACAGCATTTCAGAGAAGCTACCCACCCTGAACCTCATTAAGACTTATGTATGGTATATGCCTTTGGTCTTAACTGCATTCCCATTGCTGGCTGGAGTGATGGTGTTTGGTGTAAGGGGGGGGGGGTCATCTTTGACCAAAGAGATGGCTGAGCGGCTCTGGTCCTGGGGAAACTATGATGGTGAACTTTAGAAACAGGTAGAGGGTATGGCCTGGGAATCAGGAGGAGGCCAAAGAGGCCAGTGCATCTCTTTTCCTTCACTCAGGTGAAGGAAGCACAGCCATTGCTCCTCTTCCCTCAGATTTGGAGTGGGAGGGATGCAGTGACCTTGAATGTAACAGGCAATATTTTATAAATCAATTTCCTCGAATTGTTACAGTCATGGCAGGGTGGTAGAGATGGACAGGGGTGAGGAAGAGTACAGTTTTTTGTCCCCTTCTTAATATGTGGTTTAGAATGTCATGGGGGGGGATCTATATTGGTATTTGTGGTTCTGTGGACCGCTCACAGAGTAGCCATGCTAAGGCGCTTGGCATGGGCAACGCCGATGGAGGTAGAGCTGCCTCTCATGTGTACTTCCAGGTGACCCATCCATCCCTTTGGGAAGCTGGACAAGGAGGATTTTTCTTTGGTAAGGGTTGAGGGAGTTACACATGAGAGCTGGGGTATATATACTTTAGCTCCAACACCCCACCCTGCAGCCAACCCACATTTACTTCAAGTGTCTAGAATGGAGAATTCCTTGAACATATGTCTTAGTGATGATTCAGCCTGCTGAACAGCAGGTGGCGAGGAGGGGGCATGAAGAACTATAGCTGAATTGTAGGCTGGGAATCTCAAGTGGCTTTTTTTTTTTCCCCCCTGGAGGAATATGTTCTGTCCTCCTTTTCTACTGAGAGTGAGAGGAACACGGTTTCACTGCAATCCATGGGATTTAGGTTAGACTGTACTTCATAACCTCTGTCGAATGATCAAGTAAAGATAGGCAAGGCATCCATTTACTCAGTTAAGAAACACCTCAGGACCCCTTGTTCCGAACACTATGCTAGCTATGAGCCTGAGCGACACAGACAGCCATGATGGGTCCTTGCCGCTGAAGAGCTCCCGGCGTAGGTGGGGAACTTCTACAAACTAGCCATTAGAGTCATATAAGTGTGCTATTAGAGGTGGGTGAGCAGTACTGTGACAACGCTGGGGCGAAAAAACATCTCCTCGGGATTTCTTCGTACCAGAATTACGTGGATGGATTCTGGGTGGATTTCTTGCCACCCAGAATTAGCAGATGGCTGATTCTGGGGGCCAAGGAGAGCATGTGTTGCTTGCATCCTTCGCGCCGTGGGTTGGCTTGACTTTAGGAACAGATAGCTAATGAGCTCCTATCCTCTGCCTGCCTGCATGCGTTCCCTTTGAAGTCTGCTCTTCTTTTACTTTACACCCAGGCAGGTGGGGACCTACTCGAGAGACCTGGGTCAGGGCAGCCTGGAAGGCCTGGTCCTGCCTGTAAGGAGATGCCTCCTGCAGGATGCGGACATCTCATTCTCGTTGCTGTGGCCTCCTCAGAGTCCCATTAACTCTCTTGTCTACTTTAAAAATTAAAAAAAGTCTTTTGTTTTTAATGGAGCATGGAACTGCTTGTCTTGAGTGTTTTGAGTCTGCTGAGGATATTTTTTTTTCTTTATAACTTCTCACAGCTTTAAAAATAGCCCTGAGCTGCTCACAGGGTTTGCCTAATATAAAATGACTGGTGCCAGCATGAAGTCCCACGGGGGTGGAGTGTGAGGGGCTGCGTGTGGGGGCTGCTTGCTTCAGTCCTTGCCGGGCAGCAGAAGAGGCCGGGCCCATTCTCTCACCTCTGGCAAGGAGATGCGTAACGGTGTTCTTAAAGGAACGTGGTTTGAGTGGCCCTTCTCTGACTCTTGCCCCGACACAGTGCAGAAGTTGCTCTCTACCCCTCCTCACTGGCTCCCTATTCTCGTTTTGGCTTATCAGATCAATGAGCTCAGCCAGGTGCCTCCCCCCGTGATGCTGCTGCCAGACGACTTTAAGGCTAGCTCCAAGATCAAGGTCAACAATCACCTTTTCCACAGGTATGTGGAGATTCCCCGCTCTTCTCCTGTCAACCTTCCTAGAAGAAAATAATACATAATTTTAAGAGTTAAGATTCAGTGCATTGAAGGTTTTCGATTTGGAAGACAATTTACAAGTTCGGTGTTCTAACCCCCTTTCTGGTGCAGAAATTCAGTACCGTGCAAAGAAACCATTGAAATAACTTCCCGTGTTCTCTACACCCTCATATATTTGTCATAGTTTGTTTCTCATCCAGCCTGGCAATACCACAGAGTAAATACATTTAGATGCCATTACCATTAGCTTCTGATAGTGACTCCCTGAAAGAAATATCTGAGTGTCCTAGGTGCTTCTAGTATCAGAAGATGCCATTCAAAACAGTGGCACCTACTGCCGATTTTAGGATGTCTCAAACTTGCCTGAGATTTGGGAAACAATGCTGTGTAAGCGGGCGTTAAATCCTGGTTCTACTTAAGCTACTTACCAGCTCTGTGGTTGAAGCAGGTCACTCAACCACCCTGAGCCCCAGTCTCCCTTCCTATAAAATAGGAATAATATACCTTTAAAGGACTTCACAAGAGTTTTATGAGAATCAAATAAGGTAAATGTGTGAAAGTGCTCTATAAACCGTCAAGCCCTACATAAATGTAATATTGTTACTTTGCTTTCTTACCTTGAAAACTCTTATTGCAGGGAAAATCTGCCTAGTCATTTCAAGTTCAAGGAGTATTGCCCCCAGGTCTTCAGGAACCTCCGTGATCGATTTGGCATTGATGACCAAGACTACCTGGTGAGAGTCCCTTTTGGGTGAGGGGAGTCCTTTCTCCCTGACAGCCGGGGAATCCTTGGGCCAGTCATGTTTGGAGAAATGAGAGCTTTGGCAAGTCTGATTCTTTACCTGTTTGTGGTCACAGGCATCTTCAAAAATCTGATCAATGGGGAAACATGTAGCTACATTAAAATTTTTGCCTTCACTTTCATTCAGTCCAGATGAAGAACCCCTGCTCAACCTTTTATGCAAGGGTTTCATCCACTTTCAGACACAGTCACTTGGCCATTATCCTATGACTTGCATCTCCATACAAAGAGGAAAAGAGCCTCTGGCCTGTGTTCCAGGTGTCCCTCACCCGAAGTCCCCCGAGTGAAAGTGAAGGCAGCGACGGTCGCTTCCTTATCTCCTACGATCGAACTCTGGTCATCAAAGAAGTATCCAGTGAGGACATTGCTGACATGCATAGCAACCTCTCCAACTACCACCAGGTCAGGCGGCTCTCCAGCTTCGCTCTTGCCCTCTCCTCTCTATTCGTAGCTTAGCTGCTGGAGTACGTCGGGAAACGTCCTATCTCTCCTCCCTACAACCCATTTCACTGCCCAAGAAGCACTTGACATCATGTTTTTGAAAACTAGGAATTTCAAAGAAAGCCTCTGCGTACCTCTTTGTGTCTGACTAAATAGGATAAGTTAGATGTGTTCCTTCTAATTTGGTATTTACAATCTAGAACTGCTGTGGATTGTTACATAGAGGGCACACGTGGAGTAAAGTAGGAACTATAGACTGAGCCAGAATTAGGTAAAGTATTAGCACCAAATATACTGTCAGGAACAAATGTGGATTTGAGGAGAAAATCGGGATAAGTGCACAACTGGGGACAAACTGGAGGGGAGAAGCCATGATCATATCCAGTCCTAAGTGTGATTAGGGAGGCTCTTGTGTCTGATCAGATGAACTTGGAATGTGGAGTTTCTGGAATATTTTGGTGAGAAAGACACGGTCTGAATATCTTCCTACTAAAAAAATATCTCCCCACGGTCCACGAGCAAGGAATAAATGAGACTCAAAAAATGGTTTATTCAACAAGCACTAAATGTCCATAACCAGTAGGCCCCCCATTAGGCGGCAGAGAAAGAGGGGGATGAGGAAGAGGCTTTGGAGGATCTCTCGGTCCAATGGCAGAGGGTAGGAGAGCAGCCTTAGCACACAGCCGGGGGGGTTGTGCAGTAGTCGGGATGCACCGACGTGGACAGAGCGCTGTGAGGGTGCAGGGGAAGTGTCCTAACTTACCTGGGGAAAGAGGAACACTGGGAGGTTCACGGAGAGTTGTCGTTTTTATTTTATTTTCTTTTTTCTTACAAATTGAGAGATTTATAGAGAGGGTATTGTAGGAGTTGATGCTTGAAAGACTAGTACGGACTCCTTAGTCAAGGTGGAAGACAGCATTCTAGGCAAAGGAAAACTTGTGAAGGCACAGAGCTGTGAGAGAGGTATGTTATTTAGAAATAGCCCCATGACTGCATTTTCGAGACTGGGCTGGAGAGGGAACTCCCGGGAGTGAAGAGTGAGCAGGTAGGAGGGAAGGAGGACAGTCTCGGTGAGCAAGGGCCAAGGCTGGAGAGCCCCAGCGGCCGAGATGCAGAGGAAGACCTGTGGGAGACTTGTGCGAATCCAGGCCAAGGTGCCTCCAGACTCCCGCTTTGGGATAACTGGGTGTCCATTCGTGAACACTGGGGAAGCAGAAAAAGAAACGGGTTTGGGGGAGAGGGTAGTTGTGACTTACACATGTTGAATGTGAGGTTTCTACGGTTCCTCCAGATATAGATGTCCCATAAGTGGTTGGGGAATGGAGTTCAGGCAAGTAGAAGTGTAGATTTGAGAGTCACAGGTGAATAGATGGTGATTAAACCCAGAAATAGAGATTAGATCATTGGTGGGAAGTATATGGAGAAGAAATGAAAAGAAACAAGGAGAGAGGAGAGCCCATAAAGGAGACCGAGTAACCAGATGCCCTCCTTTGTTCTGTGTGGGATTTGAGGAGAGAAGGGAGGAGAATTGGAAGAGCGGAATAGTGGGAGCTCAGGGTGAGGAGAGTTCTAGGGAGAAACCGATCAGGAGTATCAAGTGCCCCCGAGTTGAAATACAACAACAACTACAATGAATACCCCTTGGATTTGGTGACTGAGGGATTTGGGGAAGGGAGATGTAGATTTCGGAGGAAAAATAGGGTCTGAACCTGATTTCACTGTTTGAGGTGCGAATGAGAGGAAGTGGATTGACTACTTTCTTGAGAAGGCTGGCTATGAAGAGAAGTAGGCAGCAATACTGAGAGACAGCTGCATTGAAAGAGGAATCGTTTTTTAAGAATCCAAATTATAAGCCATCATGCAAAAATGTTTACTACAGGCATCTAGCCCACCAGGAAACATTAGTCTAGGTAAAATCATTTCATTAGTAAGCACATGTAATTTCTAATCCTGGTTCTGTGACCACTTGTACTTAAAGATGGTGTAGGGGTGCCTGGGAGTCTCAGTCTGTTGAGCAGCCGACTCTTAATTTCAGCTCAGGTCCTGATCTCAGGGTCCTGGGATTGATCTGGGTTCCGAGCTCAGCAGGGAGTCTGCTCTCCCTCTCCCTCTGTGCCCCGCTTATGCTTGTGCCCCCCACCAAATAAAATCTTTAAAATTGAGAGACATTGTACAGATGGACAAAATCAGAGGAGATGAGGGTTCAGAAACTGCATGGATAGCCACAGGCCTCTTTAACAAGTCCCCACCACTTTTTTTTTTTTTTTTTTTGAAGATTTTGTTTATGTATTTATGTGAATAAGAGAGAGAAAGAATGCAGAGATGTGTTTGGAGGGGGGCAGAAGGGGAGGGAGAGGAAGAGGGCAAGAATCCCAAACGGATTCCACCCTCTGCGGACTTGATCTCACAACCCTGAGATCATGACCTGAGTGGAAACCAAGAGTCAGATGCTCAACCGACTGAGCCACCCAGGTGCCCCCCCCCCGACCTTTGACCTGGTAACCTTCTACTTGAAGTTGTCTACCCTACCCTGGAATGGTGGTATTTGCGTTCCTGTCCCTGGGCTGTTGGGGCATTTACACCTCAGCTTCTCCGCATTCCTTCTCCCCTTCTACCCCAGTACATTGTGAAGTGCCACGGCAACACACTGCTGCCCCAGTTCCTGGGGATGTACCGGGTCAGCGTGGACAACGAAGACAGCTACATGCTCGTGATGCGTAACATGTTTAGCCACCGTCTTCCTGTGCACAGGAAGTATGACCTCAAGGTAAGGAGAGGCCGGCTAGGGCTGAGGGAGAGGCTCCTGCTGGCCTGAGGGTGGGGAAGGGCCTGGGAGGGCACTTAGACGGTTCATTTCAAAGGAAAGAAGACTGTGGATTTGAGTACTCATCTTAGGAGCTGGATCCTAACTATTCTTTTAGCCACTTGTGCTGACTTGGTCTTTGGGTCTCTCCACAGGGCTCCCTAGTATCCCGAGAAGCCAGCGATAAGGAAAAGGTGATACTAATATTAGGTGGTGGGGGGGGAGGGAGGGCAGATGAAGGGATCGCCTTAGGATAGAGGTAGGGGTCACCAGCTCTTTGTTCTTCTCTGAAACCACCGGAAGGAGAGAGGTGTGGACTGGTGCCGATGCAGGGGTCAGCTGCTGTCTCACTGGCGTGAGTTGTCCCACGTGGAAGCTTTGGTGATGGATGAAGATGACAAACTTCGAGAGCGAAATGCTTACCCTCTAGCTCCCACTCTGAGTTCTTGTATTCAAGCAGCTATTTTTTTTTTAAGCAGAAGAAAGAAAAGTCAGCATGAGGGGTCTTGGCTGAAGACTATAAGCAGAAGGTGGTGGGATGGGATTTGGCGTACCACTGCAGGGACTGGGTCTGGACAAGGAGCCAGAGCTGAGAACAGCCTCTGGGGCACCGTGGCAGCGTGGAGTCAGAGAGGAGCTTGAAGATGTCTCTCCCCTCGAGGCTGCTGAGTTAGACATAGAGCCCCAGAGAGAGCATTGTTTTCTGAGACCCTGGGGGATGGGCTGTAGTTCTAAGATGTCCCTTTACTTGCAGGTTAAAGAACTGCCCACCCTTAAGGACATGGATTTTCTCAACAAGAACCAGAAGGTTTATATTGGTGAAGAGGAGAAGAAAGTATTTCTGGAGAAGCTAAAGAGAGATGTGGAGGTGTGATCAGGGTGCTTGGGAAGTGGCTGTTTCCTCTTGTTCCCCATTCCCAGTCTGAGGGAACTGCTCCCCTTCCCTGTATTCTTTGGGTTCTCTGCATGTAGGGGAGTTGGGTATGGGACATGGAAAATCCTTAGAGGTGACCCATGGAGGGAGTGGCTAGAATCAGCTAAAAGGATGACCTCAGATGCCAGGACAGCGATGTACTAAAGGGCAGTGGTTCCCATCCAACCCTCAGTTTTCACCCTTCCTTTCCCCAGGAGGGCCCCAGAAACTCAGGAGTGGAGGTATAGGGTGGTGCTTGGGAGTGGGGAAGGAGATCTGAGGTATCTGATGTGTCAGTGGGGTCTCAGTTCCTAGTGCAGCTGAAGATCATGGACTACAGCCTTCTGCTGGGCATCCACGACATCATTCGGGGCTCTGACCCAGAGGAGGAGGGGCCTGTGCGGGAGGAGGAGTCAGAGGGGGATGGGGACTGTGGCCTGACAGGACCACCCGCTCTGGTGGGCTCCTATGGCACCTCCCCTGAGGGTATCGGCGGCTACATCCATTCTCATCGGCCCCTGGGCCCTGGAGAGTTTGAGTCCTTCATTGACGTCTACGCCATCCGGAGTGCTGAGGGTGAGAGAGGTCCTGGGAATGTTAAGGGTGTTGGCGGGGGGCGAGGGTGGGCCTTGGGGGACTGAGACCAGGGTGGTGGGAGAGAGGCCGGTTAGCTTTTCAAAACAGATCTGAATGGTTCCTGGGGAGAGGGAATCGGGACTACACTTGCTCTTCGTTGCTGGTTTCTCTCCCCAGGGGCCCCCCAGAAGGAGGTGTATTTCATGGGCCTCATCGACATCCTGACACAGTATGATGCCAAGAAGAAAGCAGCTCATGCAGCCAAAACTGTCAAGCATGGGGTGAGGGTTCCCCAAAGCCTTTCCTTTTCTGTCTTTTGACTCCCAGGGAACGGGGAGCCCCTTGTGCCAGAGCAGCGGGGTGGCAAAAGGACGAAGGGCTGGGTATGGAGGCGGTGCGGAGTGGAATGGAAGGGTAGGGGGTGGCCTGACACCGTGTTCCATGCCTCCTCTCACAGGCGGGGGCAGAGATCTCCACTGTCCATCCGGAGCAGTATGCAAAGCGATTCCTGGATTTTATTAGCAACATCTTTGCCTAAGACACTGCCTGACTCCATGCTGACTGCTGCTTTCTGTCCAAGGTGGCAGGGGTTCCGAGAGGCTTGGGGGAATTGTGGATGTGCTGACCACTACTTCTTCTTTTCCTCCTTTGTTAAATTCCAGCTACAGGCTCCCTGCATCCAGATCACTCCATCTTGTTGAGTAGGCTCTTCCTGACCCTCAGAAATACATTATCCTGTCTCCCCCTGTCCGGTCTTCTTCCTTTTCTTCCTCCCCTCCAGCCATTCTGCTTGCTTCATTAGAGTGTTACTGTTGACTCACTCCCAAGTGCCTTGATCTTTGTAAATGTCCTGTTGCTTCTAGAACATGGGAGGAGCTGGGGGAAAGGGGTTACTTGTCTTCAGGACCTGACTGCACGGATGGAGCTGGCTCAAGCAACCACTCTGGACGCGCTGTGCTGTGTGGGATGAACTAGGAGCGTCTGAATTTCGCTGATAACTTTATAGACCTCACTGTGGCATGCTTCCTTCCCAGTAGGCCCTGGGATGGAGGACTGCCAAGATACTACAGTTGTGGGTGCTGGCGTGCACACATGTGATGGGATATGGCCCATCTTACACACTAACGGGGTGGGGAGGGGCGAGCCGGCTGGCACCTCACAGAGGTGGGACCCAGGAGGACACTTGAAATTATGCAGGGACTTTGAAAAGGTGACTGTCAAGAATTGACTACTCTCCAGTCTCTTCCCTTACCCTACTTCCAACCCTCACCCTGTACTTCTGGGCACAAGAGCCTGGAGATGGCCAAAGTGTTCACGCCTGGGCGAAGACGTTTGACCGTTGCTGCTCTCCACCAGGACCTCATGCCCCTCCTGGGGCTGGAAGCCTTCCGTGGGGGCGTGGGCAGTGTTGGAGGCTGGGATGATGGGCCAAGGTAAAAGGTTCATCCCCAGGGCTAAATTTCCTCTCTTCGTGTCTAGCCATCCCTGAGGTTTTATTCCCAGCAGAAGGGAATCTCTCTCCCTGGGTCATTCCTGGTCATCTCCAGAGGATGAAGGATTCAAATGTGGGAACCTCCTCTGCTTGTTGGAGGTGTGCACCTAGTACTTCCTTCCCAGGCCCTTCTCAAACCCGTTTTCCAGTTGGAGTTTGTTATTCTGTTCTTTTCTGTCTCCTACTGCTACTGTGTCTCCCAGGGGACAGATGGACTTCTTTGTCATCTTCACTCTCCACCCCCAGAGAGGAGTCAGAGCCATAACTCAATCACCCAGCCCCCTCCGAAGAGTTGAAATGACATGTGATAGTCTCAGAATGTAGAGGACTCTGATGACCCAGATAGTGTCCTCCCCATCCCCTGATGCCTTTGGGTCTAAGGCGACCATTCTTCCATTCTTGCTACTCTCCATCCCCTTTATGGCTTCCACACTTTTTTTTTTTTTTTTTTTTTTTTTACATGGGCACTACAACTGGCCTGTGGGGATGCAAAGATTCTTTGTATCTAGCTGGACTAATTTGTCTCACAAGAAGTCACATAGTCGTAAAGGAAAATTCCTCTCTCCCCTCCATCTTTTGCTCCAAAGGAAGTAACAAGAGGAGTCCACAGTTAAGGATTAGAGCCCCTATAATATCTTCCCATCAGGGGCCTGCTGATCTTTTTCATTCCAACCGTCTACCTTTCCCCTGTTGAATGCAATAAAACTCCATGACACCAGCAGCTGTCGCTCTTTAGAAATTGGTTTTCTGACCATGTGGCTGATGTATCATGAACAGTATGGTCTTCATTTTGTTGCTTCCGTTTTCCTCTTTTTTGTTTTATTAATTAATAAAGATCTTGTGTATTTACTCCCATTGCTGTCACTATATAGGAAATAAGTTATTGAATCCACATTCCTTCACCGACATGCCTCTCCCCACCCCCTTTCTGAGGAACCCTGTATTTAGGGGTGAGGAAACCAGATGAAGAATTCTGATCTTTAAGATGTTGGGCCCCTAATTAAGAATGTGGATTTCTAGATAGATAGCTGTGAACTTAAAAGGTTGTGAGGGGTGTGCATGGGAATGGAAAACTTACTCCTGGCTTCATGAGAGTTCAGCTATGGGGGGGGAACAGCTGATGTGGTGCTCCCCTCTCCCCCCCCTCCCCTTGGGGTTCTGGGCTTGGTCACACACCCATTCCCGTAAAGGTGAGTGAGCCTCTCAGAGCACTCTGGCAGGAGCTAAAAGGAGGAACTGGGTGTTTCCCCAGGCTTCCTGGGAAAGATGTCCTCTGTCTGGAGAGCGGGAAGAGTACAGCAGGGTCCTGGGAAAGTGAAGAAAGGGACCAACCCTCCAGCCCAGAGCGCGGAGTGGGGAAAGGGGTGGAGAGATAGAAGCTGTTGCCAGTCCGACAGATCCAGGACTGTTTGGCCGGGGAGGTCTTTTGGCTGGTGGGAAAACCTGGCTTGCTGTGCCCCAGGGAAGTGAATCGGACTGGGTGCGGAGATCGCTCTGATGTGGGAAGCCGAACAGAGCAGAGCTGTTTTTTCCTTTGAGAGTTTTTAACTCTATTGGAACCATAGACTGGATACCCCCACCCCCCACCCCAAGGCATTCTTTAAAAGATGTATTCGCTTCCCACTTTGCACTAGCCTCAGTATCTCTGCTTGTGGAAACAAAAGTCAGAGGCACTTACCAACACCCATGTGGGAGCAGGTTGTGGGGGTCACAGAAGGTAACAATCTAGGAAAAGGCAAGGGAGGAGGGAAGGGATTGAAATAGTTTAGTCCCGGGGTTTGTTTATTTTTTAGAACCAGTGCTTTTCTTACTATGACTCTTCTTCCCATCCCAAATTATTCCTCAAAGGTCCTTCTAGCAATAGCATAAGGATCACAGAAAAATTGCCCCCTTCCCCACCTACCTAAACCGACACTCCTCGCCCACCCATCCACCACCAGCTTGCAGAAGCTGCCACGCAGCTGGCTGGAAAAGCAAAGGGAGAGGGCCCCTCCCGGGAGGGGGAAGCGAGAAGGGTGGCGTCTCTAAGAGATTTAACCTCCTACCCTCGGTTCCACACGCCATCCCCTCCCTCCAAAGACGGGGACGGCGCCTCCATTTTTGTTTTGGGGCGGAAGGGCAGGGGCTCGTGGCTGGAAGGGGGTCAAAGGAAACGGTGATTATCACCTGTACGGGGGAAGCGGGTGCCGTCCTCCTACCCTTTCTCTCAGTCTGCACCCCCTCTGCAAACTGCCCCCCCACCTTCTCGGGGTCTCCCCCCCCCTTGTTGCTAAGGCCCAGACCGTCATCCCAGCAACAGCCTCAGTCATGTGACCGGCAATGGCGGCGCTGACGGGAGGTAGGTGAGCCCGGCGCCCCCCACACCCACCGCGCGCCCCCCGGACCCCGCTCGCACCCCCCGCGCGCCCTCCCTGCACCCCCTGCACCCCCTCCTCCGCCTCCTTACCCGCGCGCGGCACCGGGGACCCCCTCCACGCCTGGCCGATTCTCTTCGTATCACCCTCCAGCCTTGGCCTCCATTTGGGGGTTCTGGGGACCGCGATCGGCCGACATGCACCCCCACCCAGTGGTGGGGCTCTGGGGGCTACGGTGAGAGGGGGACGTGGGGATTGGTTCTGGATCTTGCAGGAGGTCATGGGGGATGGGGTGGAGCTGCTTCAGTTGATGCCCCCAGGGACCCTCGCCCTTCCCGGCTGCCCCTGTCTGGAGGGAGGGACTGGCCCTGTGTCCGGCCTGGGTTGCCCCAGAGGAATCAGAGACCCAGCATAAGCTGTGGCCCCGCCTCCCTTTTCTGTGCCAGCAGGACTTGGGAGCTAAGGACATCTAGGTCCTGGGTTCCCTCTGATGGAGAAGGGGTGTTCCACCTTGGACAGACAGAATGAGCTGAGGTTCTAGGATTTCAGTTTCACTTTCCGAACCTCGCGGTGCATCTGGCCTTGAGGGGACTGTGATGGAGGCACAAACAGAGAGCCGCTCCCCTTTGGATCAGTCAAGGAATCGAGGTCACACTAATGGCCCCTCTTTCTATCTGAGCTACATTTGGAGGTGTCGCAGGGACAGCTCTGTAGCTGAACATGCTAAGACTCAGGGGAAACAGAAGTCTCCTCCCGCCGCGCCCCTGCCGAGCCCCACCCCTCCCCTCCCCAACTGCAGACGGGCTTGCTGACAGGCTTACTGCTTGCTGGAGAGCAGGGGCTTAAAAGGTGGCAGGAAGAACTTTGTTATTTAGGGGCTGCTGCCACTTTGTTTGCATTCCGAACAGACTTCGGCAGAAGGGACTGGGTTAGCTCTCTCAAAGAAGGCTCCCTAGCGATAGGGGCTGAATTATTTGGGAATATGGGACAGGGTGAGGAGTTGGGGAGCATAGGGAATAGTCTTACTCATGTGCTCTGAGGGAGGTGGCAAGAAAGACCTCCATCTGTGTGGGCTTTTCCCTTCTTGACTCTCTTATCTGTGCCCTAGGCTTTCTTGAGAACCTCAGAGCTGGGGAAGAAAAGAGGAAAGTTAGCATGTTGAAGTTCCATCGTTAGCAACTTGGGAGAGGCTGGGGAGGCAGCTCTGCAGAAGAGGAGGAGAGGACACACGGAAGAGGAGTTTTTGTTTTGTTTCTGGGCTGCTGGTGGAGTGGGGGTGAGGAGGGTATGGTAACATTTGTCGTCATGACCCTTTACTCTCTATTCTCCCCCGTCCCCCTAGACCTGGTCAGCTGAGTGTGGAAATAGAGGGATTTCTGCTGCTCTCATTGTCCATGGGCTTTCCAGGTATCAGCCTCCCAAGGGAAACTCAGCTTTCGCTTTTAAATTGTTTTCCTCCCTTCCATGTGCCAAGCAATCCCGTTCCCAGTACCTTACACGCAGGTTCCCAGTCTTCTGTTACATGGGCTGCTGGGTCGGGGCATGTCGGAAGGGGGTAGGTGTTTCTCACTTTCCCTCCTTTTCCTTTCCACCCACCAGGTCACACAACCTACAAGTAGGGAGCAGGGACAGTGAGAGAGAGCCTGCATGCCAATTCTAAGCTCTTCAGGATCAAAGTGAGCAAAAGTTCTCCCTCCCCTTTAAAGAAGCCAGTTTTCACCCAGAGGGAGGAGGGCCGGATTGTTTCTGTGATCTTGGGAGGAGTGTAAAGAGAACCAAGACTGGTGCTTGGCTCAGATGATGATAATAATAAAGTTATAGAAACTTTCTTGCTCTTCAGTGGGTGCTGGGTTTGAAAGATAAGAGGAGACAGAAAATGAGTCTGGGGAAGGAGCTGGGGGTTGGACTTTGAGAGAGTAGAGGTAATATAGGGTTGGAAAGGAACCTGAAGTAGGAGGCACTCATTTGGTCAAATGGGGACCCCCCACCCTGAGTCCCTTTCACCCTGGGGGCAGTGTCGTTCGTCCTGTCCAGAATGGCAGCCTGTGGAGGCACCTGCAAGAACAAAGTGACTGTCTCCAAGCCTGTGTGGGACTTCCTGAGCAAGGAGACCCCAGCCCGGCTGGCCCGGCTTCGGGAGGAGCACCGTGTGTCCATCCTCATAGACGGCGAGACTTCTGACATCTACGTCCTCCAGCTTTCCCCGCAGGGCCCTCCCCCGGCCCCTCCCAATGGGCTCTACCTGGCCCGGAAGGCTCTCAAGGGGCTGCTAAAAGAGGCGGAGAAAGAGCTGAAGAAAGCTCAGAGGCAGGGCGAGCTTATGGGGTGCCTGGCTTTGGGCGGTGGGGGGGAGCACCCTGAGTTGCACCGCCCAGGGCCCCCCCCTCCCCCTCTGCGAGCAGCCCCGCTTCTGCCCCCCGGGGCTCGGGGGCTTCCTCCCCCTCCTCCCCCCCTCCCCCCTCCCCTTCCTCCCCGCCTTCGGGAGGAGGCCGAAGAACAGGAGAGCACATGCCCCATCTGTCTGGGGGAGATCCAGAACGCCAAGACATTGGAGAAGTGCCGGCACTCATTCTGTGAGGGCTGCATCACCCGGGCCCTGCAGGTGAAAAAGGCCTGTCCCATGTGTGGCCGCTTCTATGGGCAGCTGGTGGGCAACCAGCCGCAGAACGGGCGGATGCTGGTCTCTAAGGATGCCACTCTCCTACTGCCCAGCTATGAGAAGTACGGCACCATCGTCATCCAGTACGTCTTCCCGCCCGGTGTCCAGGGGGTAAGAAGACCTATGGCCTGCCTTTGCCCTCTGGCCTTCCCCACTTTGGTTTCCCCCAGCGTGTTCTCCGACCTAGGGAAACTGGGTGAATGGGAGTGTGTTGGTTAGATGCGAGGTAGCCTCGCTGTCTCCCAGTATGCCTTCCCACTCAGTGCCCCGGAGCTAGGAGGTCCCCTTCGGGCCCAGCTTTTCCGTCCCACGACTCCAAGGCACACCCGAAAATCAGGGATGAGAGAAAGGAATTGCATATTATTTCCTTGTGAACTTGGATGTCGACAACTATTCTTGGCGGGGGTGAAGTCTGTGGAGGGGGAGGCTCGGGTGCAGGCAGGCATAGCAGGAAGGGATCCGACCCTCCTCACAGAGCACTGAGTGTTACTTCGTTCCAGATTGATGAGAGGAACACCTTGATGACAGTGGAAGGTTAAAAACAGGAGAGGTCAGGGGCCTATCAGTGTCTTCCTCTCCACCAAGTCAGAGTGATTTTCGGTCCTGGTTTGCAGAGGGCCGGGGAAGCTCTGAAGAAGAGTAATGGGAAATGGAATAGGTTAGGCAGGCCAAGAAGCATTGGGAGCGTGTTCAGGTGGAGAAGGGAAGGCTGAAAGATCGATTATTTTCAGTCTTCACATTTCTGCTGAGTTGTCGGGTGAGTAAGGACCAGCTACTTTCTATCACTTTTAAGAAGCCATTCGTTGCTGAATTGAGACTTGAGGGATTGAGGCAGCAGATAGAACTTCTTTAATAGTAGGATTTTGTCCAAAAGTGGGATCCTGCTGTCCAAACCTCTCAAGGAGGCCCCTCCTTCCCCGAAAGGCCGTTGCTGCCCCGTCAGTATCAGCGGGAGGCACGCAGACAGCAGGCCGGTGGACCCTCCGTTGGCCTCGTGGGCTGTCACCTGCCCAGCTGCTCACCGTCCTCTCTGCTTCCCCTTCCTCCCAGGCTGAACACCCAAACCCAGGAGTTCGGTACCCCGGCACCACACGGGTGGCCTACCTCCCGGACTGCCCCGAGGGCAACAAGGTGCTGACCCTGTTCCGCAAGGCGTTTGACCAGCGTCTCACCTTCACTATTGGCACGTCCATGACCACGGGGAGACCGAACGTCATCACCTGGAATGACATCCACCACAAGACCAGCTGCACAGGGGGACCCCAGCTGTGCGACCCTCCTTCATTTTCTTTCCCTTGGCCCCTCCCCTTCTCTCCATTTCCAGTGAGGGAATGACCTTAAATCCCCTCTCTCTATGGGAGCCTCCTCACTGCAGAGGACCACCCCCAAAGTATGCAACCGTCTCTTCCATCCCAGCTTCTCTGCATTCAGCCTGGTCCAGTATGCCCAGCTTAACCTACAAAAATAAGCAAAATTGGGCTGAGTTATCTCGGGGTTTGGATATCCTTAGGGGAGGTGGGGAGGGGCTGACATGAGGCACCCAGAATGAGTGTGAGCATGAGGCTAATGAGTAAGCTGCAACAGTTAATCCGTCATTCCTCTTTGCTCCCAGGTTTGGGTACCCGGACCCCACCTACCTGACCCGGGTGCAGGAAGAGCTGAGAGCCAAGGGTATCACAGATGACTGAAGGACATCCCCTTTGCCGAGCCCTTGCCTTTCTCCATAGGACCCAGCGGAAGCCTCTGTTCTCCTCTCTCCCTCTGCCCCCCACACCACACAAATAGGGGACCAGTCTGACTGGGGAAGGAGTTCAGAGAGGGAGGGGGCAATCCCTTCCCCTGTCCCCCACAGGCCAAGTGCTTCAGTGCAGCGTGAGCCACTCCCTTCTGGCTGAGGGATCTCCCAGGCTCTGCTCCCCACCTCCCCCTGTACATACTCCCAATTTCTCTACCCCCCTCCATTGCCCTTGGCTTTTTCTGGTATGTGCTGTGCTCCAGTAACTAAGCTGAGAAAGGACCTGGGTGGGGAAGGAGGGTCTGTTGAGCCCCCTGCCCCCACAAACTGCTCCACTGCTGAACTTCGGTGTGGGGAGGGGGAATGGGGCCGAGGTGAGCCCCCCGCCCGCCCCCCAGGAGCCGGCCTTGTGTGTTCTTCAGAAATGATCCCCCTTCTACCTTAACCTTGACCTTTCTCTCCTGTGTCTCCGTCTCTGTCAGTCTGTCTCCCGCTCTTCTCTTCCCCCTATAAGAAGCCTCCTTACCCTATTCTGGAATCGCCGCCAGACTGTAGCTTTTAATTTAATAAAAATAAAGTAAAATATGCAACTCTCTATGCCACACCCGTTCTGTTCTGTGGACCAGGGTGGGTGGGGGTGGGGTGGGGAGCGGAACCTGCTGAGAAGGGGAAGGGGGTGGCGATCGGGGAAATCCCTGTGTGTCTCCCCAGTCTCTGCCTCCAGAGTGCCTGGGGAAACGGCACGATTTAGTGGGCTCCTGACGCATCCATGTCGGGATCGGATTTAAGAAGGGTTTGTTTGTTGTTGAACTTCGGTTGTAGAGAAAGCAACAACCCTACCCCTTTGAGAAGTTTGGCTGGGGTGGGAGTGGGGGCGGAGCCGGGCAGGGGGCGGATTCGACAGCAGCAACTCCCCGGACGCGCGCAGGCCTCGAGCCCCCAAGCTTCCGTGCCCCCTCGGCCCTGAAACTTGGAGCAGGGTAGGGGTCCAGCATGAAGCCCCCGGACCGCCCCGCCCCTGGCCGCACGGACCGGATACTGGGGGTCATGGGGGGCATGTTGCGCGCATGCGCCCTCCCAGGGCAGGAGGGGGTAAGAAAGAGGGACCACGGTGGGGTTGGGAATCTTTAGGGGGCTTCAGGTGGTCTGCACCCTACAACTCAATTTACCCGCAAACAGGAATTCAGCAGGGCAGTCGCAGGAATCCGTGAGCTCCAAAAGAGGGCCAGGGCCCTGGCTGGGTGAACCCGTCCCTCCAACCCTGCCTAGGCGACCCTTTCGCGACAATGTGATTTGACAGGAGGAAGAAAGAGAAGCGGGAGGTCAAGGCTGGGCTTGGAGGGCGGTTTCCTTACCACCAGTCTTTCCCCCACAGCCCCCGAAAGGAAGCCCCCTAGAACCAGGAGGGACCGAGACAGAGTCTGACTGTATGGCGGGGGATCAGAAAGGGGAGCGCGGACGCGAGGTCCCCGCCTGGGTTCCGCTGCCCGGTAAGAAGCGGGGGGTGGGGTGGGGCACGATTTGCCCTCCTGCGCAAAGTGACGAATTCAATTAATGCTGCTCTTATAATGCTGCTCTTAGCATAAAGGTTTGCATCTAATCCGCATGAGACCCATTTAATTGCCAAGACCTCCACGCTCCTCGCCCTCTAGTCCGCTGTGTGTCCCCCACATCAGCCTGTCCCGAGCCCCCGCAGGCGGAGTGTCCCCGCGCCCCACCCCTGGCCCCTCGCCAGCCCAGGCTCCAGGACATCGCCTTAATTGGTGATTAGCCTCAGCTGGAGTCCTGGGGCCTGGAGGAAAGAAGAGTCTGGCGAGAGGGCGGCACCTGGGCTGTGTTCCCCACAGAGCTCCCCATTCACGCATCCCCGAAGGGGAGGGGGCTTGTCTACCCCTGCGCGGCTAGGGACAGTCCCAGCCCCCAGAACGTCTTCACACAGGCCCAGGCCCATCCATCCTCACCCTTCTCCACCGTAGAGGCGGAGGGGCTACCTGGGCAGATCCCGCCGCCCGGCTTACCCCCGACCCCAGCGCTCCGCAGTCTGGAGCGCGAGAGGCAGGAGGGAGGGGAACCCAGGGCGGGGAGCCGAGTCTGGAGAGGAGAGGCGGAGGCGGTGGGGACGTGGAGTGGGAACGAGGTGGTGCCGGGGGGAGAGGGACTGGGGCTGGAGCCGGGCACAGGCTGAAGCTGGGGGGGAACCGGAGAGAGAGGGCGGAGCTGGGCCGCAGAGGCCCCTCCCCGCGGCGGCACCGCGGCCTGGCCTGTTATTCCGCTCGCCGTTCGGCCGGGACCCGCGCAGCGCCAGTGACTGGGGGAGTCGGCCCCCGCCTCCTCCCTGCCCGGGCCTAGAACCACCCCAAACCCGAGAGGCCGGAGACGGAGCTGGAGCGGCTGCCGCATCCCGGCCCAGCTTCCCCCACCATCCCTCCCCGCCCCGCTGGACATCTGGACCCTGGGCCCCGCACGGACTGGGCTCCGGAAACCCTCCCCGCCCAGCTCGGCTGCCCGGCCTCGCGCCGCCCGCTCTGCAGAGCCCCCAGCCCTCCCCCAGACCAGACTTCCGCCTACCCCTGGACGCCCCTTCCCTGTTCCCTCCCTCCCCCCCTCCCCCAGCCTGGAGCGGGGTAGGAGGGAGGGGGGGTGTGCGCCCTGCGCCGTCCCCGCCCCGCCCCCCGTGATTCCTCCTGCATGGCCGGCCCGGGTGGGGGGTGCGGGGGGGCCCGGGCGCCATGCGGGGGGGGCAAAAGGGGGGTCGCTGTGCCTGCCCCCACGTGATCCGAAAAGTGCTGGCAAAATGCGGCTGCTGCTTCGCCCGGGGGGGTCGTGGTGAGTGCGAGGTCGCAGGGGCCCAGCGTTGAGTGGGGGGCGGGCCGAGGGTTCAGGGAGTCAGACAGACTTGGCCCTAGGGATTCAGAGGCTGGAGACTTGTACCTGTGTTTTCCAGGAAAGTGACTTAGTAGATCTCCAAAATCCCTTCTGCCTCCAAATTTTGAATCAGTTCAAGTTAAGGAAATTGGGGAAGGGGCAGGAAACTCTTCTCTCCGTCTTGTAGTCAACTGGGTATGAGAAAAACCCATTCACAATCCCCCTGGGCCTAGAACCGGATCTTCCTTGAATCCTTTTGCTGAGAATCTGCTAAAGATCTGAAGAGGGCCAGAGGGATGGAGGAATGAGGATGAGGGTCTACCTGGGGCTTTATGATGAATCTCTGATCCTCTGTTCTTTTTTTTTTTTTTTAAGATTTTATTTATTTATTTGACAGAGAGAGAGATCACAAGTAGGCAGAGAGGCAGGCAGAGAGAGAGAGGGGAAGCAGGCTCCCCGCTGAGCAGAGCCCGATGTGGGCTCAATCCCAGGACCCTGAGATCATGACCTGAGCCGAAGGCAGAGGCTTTAACCCACTGAGGCACCCAGGTGCCCCTGATCCTCTATTCTTGAGCCCGGGGCAAAGATAACCCTAATGAGCTCTCCTCACTTGCTCCCCCTCCCCCCAGTTGGGTTTGTGCATGTGTTGGGGAAATGGGCTGCAGAAGTCTTCTTTTTATAGTGATTACTGCAACTGGTGCAGGAGGGGTCTGGGGGTGGCAGATGGCCTTTTAGCTCTCCCCCCCACCTTCTCAGGGAATGGTCTGTGCCCATTGGAAGGGGGTGGCTTGTAGGAGAGCAGATGGCCACCCCCAGCTTCCTGTGTCTGCCCAGATGCCTGCCCCTCCATATCTATGGCATGCTCAGGATATGGGGGAGCCTCCACATGTAACTGGAGGTTCCAGGCTTTGGGAGCCCAGGTGTTTACTGTCCTTCCTCCCAAGGGTGCCCAGGTGCAGCTTTCTATCCTGGCCAACTCAAAGGAGGATGGCAAGAGAGTGGGCCCTGGGGGAGGGCTCAGCATCATGAAGAAGAGCCTCTGGGAGCTCCCTAGGGCCCTGAATCTAGAGCTGGAGTAATATCTATGGCCCCTTTTCTCCCCCCCCCCCCACTCCCCATTAGAATCCTATTCCATTGCTGGCAGTGAGGGGAGTATCTCAGCTTCAGCTGCTTCGGGTCTGGCTGCCCCCTCTGGCCCCAGCTCTGGCCTCAGCTCTGGCCCCTGTTCCCCGGGCCCCCCAGGGCCGGTCAGTGGCCTGAGAAGATGGTTGGATCATTCCAAACATTGTCTCAGTGTGGAAACTGAGGCAGACGGTGGCCAGGCTGGACCATCTGAGGTGAGCAGGGGGCACCACAAAAGCATGTAGGACATCCATGAAGGACACTGGGAGAGAGGGCAGGTTGGGGGGCACTGGCTCCTGGGGAGACAGGGCTACTGTCCATGACGTCTGACACTTGACCTCTGGGTCCCAGAACTGGAAGCTGGAACCAGCTCTTGCCACAGGAGAGGAGCTGCCAGAACTCACCCTGCTGACCACATTGTTGGAGGGCCCTGGAGATAAGACACAGGTATGAAGAAACAGGTCTGCATGGCTTCCCAAAAAGCATCCATGTGCTGACTCTAGGATGTTCTTTCCTTCCAGCCACATGAGGAGGAGACTCTGTCCCAAGCCCCTGAGAGTGAGGAGGAACAGAAGAAGAAGGCTCTGGAAAGGAGTATGTAAGTGTCCCCACACACTCCCTCCCCTCTGCCCCCCACCCATTGTGCAGCTTCCAGAGAACTATCCCTCACATTTTAGATTTAATACTTGGAATTTCCTCTGAGGTTGGCTGTGGTAATGAAGGGGCTTCTAGTCCAGGAGGGAGGAAGTGGCTAAACCAAGGATGTGCTCTCGTGCTCTCTTCCCAGGTATGTCTTGAGTGAACTGGTAGAGACAGAGAAAATGTATGTGGACGACTTGGGGCAGATTGTGGAGGTAGCTCCCTTTTCTCTCCCCAGCCCCAGCCCTGCCCTTTCCCTCTGCTCAAGGCTAATTTTAGGAGATGCCTTACTGCTCCTCTGTCCCACCTTCCCAGTCCCCCTTCATCCCGGACTTCTTGGGGGAGGGGGTTTCCCCCACCAGGGCTGCCCCCCCCACTCATGCTCCCACCCCAACCTTCCTGCAGGGTTACATGGCCACCATGGCTGCTCAGGGGGTCCCGGAGAGTCTTCGAGGCCGTGACAGGATTGTGTTTGGGAACATCCAGCAAATCTATGAGTGGCATCGAGAGTGAGTGGTGGAGCCCCGAGAGCGAGGGGGAAGGGCATACGTCTGTTGTCTCTGTAACCTAGCCATGGGTCCGCTGTCGCCCGAGGAACGTTTGGAGTGGCTTAAGGGCCCCGCTAGGGTAGACCGCTCTCAGTTGAGTGGGGCGGGGGTATTTGACCAGCCTTCTCCTCGCCAACCCCTCCAGCTATTTCCTGGAGGAGCTCCGGCGGTGTTTGAAGGATCCTGATTGGCTGGCTCAGCTCTTCATCAAACACGTGAGGCTTAAGGGGGCGGCCCCGGAGGGGCGGGGCTCGGGAGTGGGTCCCGCCTCCCGAGAGGTGTTCTGTCTCCTCACCCGTCCTGCTCTCCTTAAACTCTACCGGTGTCAGGAGCGCCGGCTGCACATGTACGTGGTGTACTGTCAGAATAAGCCCAAGTCAGAGCACGTGGTGTCAGAATTTGGGGACAGCTACTTTGAGGTCAGTGGCCGAGGTACCTTGGGGGAAGGGGGACAGAATCATCAGGCTCTCCAGGCTGTGTAACTGGCCCGTCCCTGTCGCCAGGAGCTCCGGCAGCAGCTAGGGCACCGCCTGCAGCTCAGCGACCTCCTCATCAAACCAGTGCAGAGGATCATGAAATACCAGCTGCTGCTCAAGGTCCGGACCTCCTATTCCCTGGGGGTTCCGCTGGCTGGGACAGCCCTTGCTTGGCTCTTGCCTCTCCCCAGGGTTCCTAAGGCTCCCCCCAGCCTTCCTGGGCATCCTCACCTGTCCTGAGCATTTCTTTTCTACATCTTAGGATTTTCTCAAATATTACAGTAGAGCTGGGATGGATACCGCAGAGCTGGAGGTGAGGACTCCCATATCTGCTAGGACACACACTGCGTACCTCTTATTTTTTTGGTCTCCTGGGATCCCCCAGCTCCTTGGGTGGTGTCGAGCTGTCTGGTTTTTAGGGGGAGGCTGGTTGAGAGTTGAAACATGCTCTGAAGAGGCCTCTTTCTCGACAATGACAATGCTCCTCTCTTCACCTGCGACCCAGCAAGCTGTGGAGGTCATGTGCTTTGTACCCAAGCGCTGCAATGATATGATGACCCTGGGGAGACTTCGGGGCTTTGAGGTATGGGGATAGAACAGGAAATTGGAGGCCCAATGCTCTTTGGCCCCAGTGGGAGCCCTCGGGAGGTCCCCATGGGGGACTCTCCCTCCCCTGGGACCAACCCCATGGTTGGTTGGGAGCATCAGGGGAAGGAGGGAGAAGCAGAGAATGTCCCTTTTCTCTTCTTGCTTTTTTCTCACAATCACTACCCTTTGGTTCTAGGGCAAACTGACTGCTCAGGGGAAGCTCTTGGGCCAGGACACATTCTGGGTCACAGAGCCCGAGGCTGGGGGGCTGCTGTCCTCCCGGGGTCGAGAGAGACGTGTCTTCCTCTTCGAGCAAATTGTCATCTTCAGTGAGGCCCTGGGAGGAGGAGTCCGAGGAGGATCACAGCCTGGATACGTGTACAAGAGCAGCATCAAGGTGGGGAGGAGGCCACAAGGGAGGGGTCTGGCTGGGATGGGGTGAGGCCTCTGAGAGAACGCCTGGCTCTTGGGTTTGTTGGAGGGGGCAGGAACCAGAGGGGGCTTAAAGAAGACGGGGGCTCTCTCCTACTTGCCAATCCAGGTGAGCTGCCTGGGACTGGAGGGGAACCTCCAAGGTGACCCTTGCCGCTTTGCACTGACCTCCAGAGGGCCAGAGGGTGGGATCCAGCGCTATGTCCTGCAGACTGCAGACCCCGCAGTGAGTCAGGCCTGGATCAAGCAAGTGGCTCAGATCCTGGAAAGCCAGCGGGACTTTCTCAATGGTGAAGCTCTCTCCCTCCCTCCCAAACATGCTCCTTCAGCCCTTTGACCTCCTGAATCCCTCGCTGCCCAATCCCTGCCCTCTCGACCCCAGCTTCCCCCCATCTCCCCAGCAATTTACAATGGCTGACAGTTCATGGGAGGAGGGCAAAGTGGGAGGATGGTCTGGCCAGAGCCCTTAGGGAGTTTCCCTTAGGGAAACGACCTGTTGTAAACCTCCTTCTGTTCCTCTCTTTGCCCAGCATTGCAGTCACCCATTGAGTACCAGAGACGAGAGAGCCACACCAACAGCCTGGGGCGGCCGGGAGGCCTTGGGATGGGGAGTCCTGGGAGAATTCGGCCTGGAGACCGGGCCCAGGTCAGCACACATGCCCCCATCAATGGCTCTCTCCCCTCCCTGCTGCTGTTGCCCAAAGGGGAAGTGGCCAGAGCGCCCCTGCGCCTGGACACACAGGTATGAGGAATGGAGTTCTCTTGTTGTAGGGGCAGAATGGGGATCCCTAAATCCCCCTCCCCCATACCATTCCCTTCTGCTACCACCTGCCTCTTGTCTGCCCCTTCCTACTTCCCTACTCTTACCTTGCCCCCTCCAGTTTAACCCTGGGAGAAGCTGATGGTTTTAGGTGATCTGTGGTGTCTAGCAAGAGGAGGTGGCTAGGCTAGGGGCATGCACTGAAAAGAAAGGAGTGAGGGTGGATTCCTGGACTTTTTTCCTCCTCTGACTTGAGTCTTTCTTCAGGCCCACAGTGACATCCCCCGAGCTCCTCGTGACTCTCCTCCGGCTCCACCAATTCCAGACACCCCTCCCTGCCAAGCCAGACTTGCCAAGCTGGACGAAGATGAGCTCTAAGTGGTGAAGGCCTGGGGTGTGCTGACCCAGCCACCCTATTTCCTGAGGAACTTCAGGGCAGCCCTTCTGGCACCACCTCGGAATTCCTTCTTGATGTGTCTGGAGCAGGGGCAAGGCTGGGAATGGTGTGCACTTGGCGGATACCAAAAGGACTTCTTTCTGCTTAAGGAACACAGGTTCCTTCAGCTCCCACCCCCTATGCATGCATCACAGGTCCCCCCAAAAGGAGGATATGTGGGTGGGTGGGAGGGCCGGGGCAGGGGCCAGGTGAAAATGATTGGTTTTGATTTTGATTTTTTTTTTTTCAGTTTTCTGAGATTAAAGGTTTTGTGATATCACTAAGGCTGCTGTCTTGCCAGAGGGAAGGGGAAGGGGGGTGAAGTGATGGGGAGAAATCCGCTGGGCCTGCGGATGGTCTGGTGAGAGGAGGACACAGGGTGGAAGACAAAAGATGTCGCTGTTTTTGTCCCTCACCTGCAGCTGCAGCATCTCGCAGTCCGGACCTGGAACTCGGAAAACCCTAGATCCGTGATCTAGCCTCCTCTTTCCCAGACTGCTTTCTCTTCCATCTGGCCTCCGTTCTAGACCCCACTGGAAAGCCCAGTGTAGTGTGACTTCCCACCACTCCCCTAACACCCGGATTCTAAAGCACTAAATGCCCAAGTACCTTTCCTTCTGAGGCCTCCATGCTCAGCTGGTGGGGGGAATGGAGATGTGGCCCTTTTCGGCTCCGGGTCTCCTTTTTGCGGTCTGCGAGGTCACAAGGCATATCCATAGTGAGCAGGAAGGGAATCTTCTTCAAGCACAGACCCAAGAGTGGCCAGCCCAAAGGGGTCTTCACCCCTCCCGACTTCTGGGATAGCCCCTGGGACGGAGGAAGCCAAACACGCAGCGATCTGTATCCAGACGCCCTGTCCTGGGCCCTGGGGCATCAGTGTGTCCACTGTGTCCACTCGTCCCTTGGGCTTGGTCACGTGTACTCGGGCTTCCTCAGCAGACAATAGGCTGCTGGGGTGGGAGGGTGAGGAGGAGCCGGAGCCTCCCTGTGGGCCTGAGGTCCCTCTGGCCGACAATGGGGGGAGGGACCTCTAAGGGGGGGACAGGACGTACAGCCCAGATAAGACTTCTGGGGAACAATAGGAGGAATTGAAGAGGGGAGACCCACCCTCACTGTACCCCACCCCCAGGGCTTTGGGGTCAGGGACTGGGGACCAGAGGGTGATGGGGAGGGGTGCCGAGTATTCTTGTAAATGGAGGAGGGGATGGGGAAAATAGGATGCTGGAGCTCAGAACCTTTGTATCTCTTGAGGGACCACAGAGGTATGTGAGGTCGGTGCATGACCCTTTTGAACTTAATTTAACCACAAATGTGTTTTTGAGTGACAACTTTGTAAATAGCACTTGAATGTAATAAATGGCACTTCCAGTACCAAATCCTTCCTTTGAAGAGGCAAAATCAAAATTTGCTCTCAGTTCAGTATTTCCCCTGAGGCCCTGAACTGGGAATTTAGGCCCAGCTCCCAGCAGAGGTGTGGGTGGCGGGTCTCGGTCCTCCCCCTCCTCTACTGTAACTGAGTCCCATCTTAGCAGACTGTGAAGCTGCTCTGCCAGTAGAGCCCCTTCCATTTCCTTGGGGCAAGCTGTATACCCCATTTGGATATGGGTCTGGGGGAGAGGCATGTGTGTGTTTTGGGGGGGCACGCTGAATTTTCTTGGGGAGAACGCAGAGGCTCTGGGAATGATAGGTCACTCTAGAGGAGCGAGCTATCTCCTCCCAAAGGGCCAACGCGGAAAGGAGCCCGCAGCCGGGAGGCGAGAGTCAAAAGGCACAGGAGTGGGAAAAAGTGCGTGTTGGGTGTTGAGAACGCGCTGGTCTTTTGGCCTTCGTCTCGTCCCTATACCTTTCCATGCAGCCGCGCCCCCGCCCTCGCCCCACCCCAGCAGGTTCCGGAGCGAGCGATCCCGCCAGGGATGTCTAAGGAAACGCCTCACATAGAGACGCCCTCTCCCCAAGTCTTGGCAGTCTCCGGGGCCGTTGAAGGTCCCCAAGAGAGGGCGCCGTCCACGGCGGGATTGGACCCTGCTTCAGGGAGGCGGGACTCAGGGCTAGCGGGTGGAGGGGTATTTAAGACTAGGCGGGGTTGGAGGTGGCCAAGGGCAAAATGAGTGGGCTACCGGGCGCCAGGACCTGCCCAGGCCTGGGAGAGGCCTCCGACCTTAAGTTCCCTCTGGGAGCGAAGTTCAGGGAACCTCTCACCGAAGCTCGGTTCCAGCAATTCTTCGGAGACGCAGAGCAGGAGTCGGAGCTACTCTCGGAGCCCCGCTGGTCCCGGCTGTGCAGACAGTGGAGGCGGCCGCCCGGTGCTTGCTCCGGACCGGGGGCGTGGCGCCTGCTGCTGGCGCGGCTGCCCCCGCTGCGCTGGCTGCCCCACTACCGCTGGCGGGCCTGGCTGCTCGGGGATGCCGTGGCCGGAGTGACCGTGGGCATCGTGCACGTGCCCCAGGGTGAGCGGCCCCAACACCAGCCCGTCTGGGGCCCGAGCTCTGGAGGGCGTCGGGAAGGCGCAGGGGCTGGGAACCCGGGAGCGAGAGGATGGGTAGCGTGGCTGAGGGTTCGGAGACAGGATCTGAGACTAAGTACTGGGTAAGGACTACCGAGCTGCATCAGATCCCTACCCCCAGCTCCCTTCATTTGCGCAATCCTTCAAGAAGTCTTGGACACGTTCTGGGTCAGGGAACTGGAGAGGCACAATACCTGCTTCCCCCACGCCCGCCACCCGCCTCACCCCGTCTAGGCCGACACGGATCTGTGACCTTGTCCGCCCCAAGACCTCCCACCGAGACCTGTTAACCCCTGGGTTCCCTCATGCGGCATGATTTAGCGTCTCCACGCCAGCCTCTAAGAGTGTGGGTAGAGAGGGTGGCGTTCTGGAGGGTGGTCACCTTCTCCCAGCCACCCCCCCCCCACAAACACCCTGAAGATCTTTCCTTCCACTTCTCCCCCAGGCATGGCTTTTGCCCTCCTGACCTCCGTGCCTCCAGTGTTCGGACTCTACACCTCTTTCTTCCCCGTCCTCATTTACACCTTGTTGGGTACTGGGAGACACCTGTCCACCGGTGAGTGACCCGGTGACTCCCCTCCTCTGTGGGGTGCAAATGGACAGGGGTTTGAGGCTTCGGTTCTTGTGAGCTCCTTAGCTCTTATTCCCCTCTTTCCCTCCCCTGCTTCCTTTCCGCCGCTGCCATTACCCTGCCAGGAACCTTGGACCTAGGCAAAGCTTGCTGGGCGGTGGGAGGAGGGCGTGCTGAGTGGGTGCAAAGAGAAGGGAGTGCCCTCGGACTTTACTTCCCCCTATGAGATTTGGTTTAAATGAACATCTCCGGGACTTCGAAGAGGGGAGCAGAGATGCGCGGTCCCCCAGAGGAGCGCGCAGTCCGCGGGGCGTCTGCAGGAGGAGAGTGATGCATTAGGGGGCAGTATTTGCCGGCTGGTGCGCCCTGCCCGCCTCCCTCAGCGCAGGTTCAGGGCCGCTGCACCAGCTCTCGGCCCCACGGCCTTCACCTGAGCAGCAGCCTTCTAGGAGAGCGGGGTCTGACGACAGCAGCCCGGCCGGGGCGCGGAGCCCGAGCGGTTGCCGCGCCCCAGGCAGCACGGCTGGTGATCTCTGCGTTTGTCCCCCGACCCTAGGAACTTTCGCGGTACTCAGCCTCATGACGGGCTCCGCCGTGGAGCGGCTGGTGCCCGAACCTCTCGGGGGTAACCTGAGTGGAATCGAGAGGGAACAGTTGGATGCTCAGCGGGTTGGGGCGGCTGCAGCCTTGGCCTTCGGGAGCGGGGCGCTAATGGTGAGGGAGGATCCTGGGGGATCCACGCTGGGGTCCCTCGGGAACTGGGCCAGACGAGGGGGTGGGACGCGGGTCCCGCGCAGGTGCAGGGAGGAGAGGTGCGCTCCGGCGGGTCCGCTCCTCCTCGCGTAGTGATCGCGCATCTCCTCCCCTGCAGCTGGGCATGTTCGCGCTGCAGCTCGGCGTCCTGTCCACATTTTTGTCGGAGCCTGTGGTCAAAGCGCTGACCAGCGGGGCCGCGCTGCACGTGCTCGTGTCCCAACTGCCGAGCCTTTTAGGGTTGCCCCTCCCGCGCCAGATTGGCTGCTTCGCTCTCTTCAAGGTAGGGCTGGAGAACAGCGGAGAAGCGGCTTCTGGCGGTCTTGGGAAGAGGGAAACCCGGAAAGGAAGGAAGGAAGGACAGACAGCAAGTGGAGGGATAGAGGGCGACGGGGGCGGAGGGAAAGAGGTTAGAACCACGCGGCTGAATGAGGGTCGCTGCGGAAGTGGAAGCCCCGATGGAGCCGGGAGGCCTTGCCTGGGCCGGGTGGGTCCGCGCTGCGGGCAGTGGACCCCGGCACTCGGCGCTCGCTCACCGCCCCTGCCCGCAGACCCTGGCCGCCGTGCTGACCGCGCTGCCCCGGAGCAGTCCGGCCGAACTGACCATCTCGGCACTCAGCCTGGCGCTGCTCGTGCCCGTCAAAGAATTGAACGTGAGATTCCGAGACAAGCTACCCACCCCGATCCCAGGGGAAATCGTCATGGTGAGGATGGCTGCCGGGTCGGGGGCGCCCCCTGCACCACACAGCCCTTTGCCCATCGGGTAGGAGCTGGCCGCTGCCGCCCCCTCGTGGAACGCGGCGAGTTTACAGAGAAGAAGGCCTACGCATCCGTGTCCCTTTCCAGGCCTCTTCCCAGAACATTTTGACCCTCCGGAATCCCCCACCCACACGGTCCCACTTCTCGCACGGAGTCCCTCCTGGACCTCTTAGGTCTTCTTCCTGCTTACAGCGCTCCCTCGCGGTGTCGCTCGCCACAGCACTCGCCACTCACATCTCTCCGCTCACCCCGTCGGTCCTTCGCTGTTCACTGTGCACAGTTTCTCTGCCTTCCCACGCCCACCTACATTTCTCTCTCTCCCCAACTAAATAAGTGTTCCGCCTCTCCACCCATACGCCGTCTCTGCCGAGATGTATCCCAGCCCTCCTACTGAGAATGGCTCCGTATACTTCTCGACATCTACGATCTCTCATGGGAGTCCCTCTTCCTTCCTCCCATCCATCTATTTCCATAACCTCGGGTGTACCTCATTCCTCTTTCCCATCCCCACGGTCCTTCACTCTAAAATGGGCGGTCAGGCACCCCTCCCAAACACATCCCAGAGCCCCCAGCGGCTGGGCCTCTGAAAACAACTAACGGCTGCCTTAGGATCCTCTCTCCTGCAATGCTCTCTCTAGCCTCTGCCAGGAAGAAGCCCATCTCCTGCCATGCCCTAATTTACTCTCTTTCCCAGGTGCTTCTGGCCTCTGTGCTCTGCTTCACCTCTTCCCTAGACACAAGATACAACGTCCAGATAGTGGGGCTGCTGCCTGGAGGGTAAGGGAATCGAGACACTAGCCTGCTCTTCTCACACTTCTCCCACCCAACACTTCCTCTTGATCCGCCCCACCCTGTTTTCTCTGTCTTCCCCGTATCCTTCTTAGACCCAACCCATCCTCACCCTGGATTCCTCTCTCTCCAGATTCCCCCAGCCCCACCTCCCCAACCTGGCTGAGCTGCCCAGGATTCTGGCTGACTCGCTGCCCATCGCGCTGGTTGCTTTTGCTGTGTCTGCCTCCCTGGCCTCCATCTATGCAGACAAGTATAGCTACACTATTGACTCCAACCAGGTGCGACTCCGACTGAGGACCGCAGTTCATTCAGGAGACAACCCCCTAATCTGATGCGCCCGCCCCATGCCCTTGTCTCTCTCCTCTTCATCTCACTGCATCCCTCCAGGAGCTCTTGGCCCATGGTGTCTCCAACCTCATCTCCTCCCTCTTCTCCTGCTTTCCCAACTCTGCCACATTGGCCACCACCAGCCTCCTAGTGGATGCTGGTGGGAACACACAGGTAAGAGCATGTCCTTGGGTGAGGAGAAAAGGGGGGGGGGTACGGGGGGGGTGGAGAAACAGGTGGAGGATGGGTAGATCCCCAGAGGGCAGCCATATAGAGGAGGTGCGGGAGAGGGAGAGGGTGGGAATTTCTAGGTAGGAGAGAGAGAAGATAACAAAGCTCCATTAAGACCTTTCTAGACTCTAAGCACTCAAAAAGTTTACGTTGCCCACATGTAGCTCAAAATAAAAACAAAACTGAACTGTAAAATAAATTTGAGAGACAAACTTCTGATTTCTGCCCTCCCATGGGACATTTTCTTTTGAAAAGAAATATCACACATGAACGTCTCCCCCTAATATTTCTGGTTTCTTACTTTGCCGGTGCCCTAAGAATGTGGTGTAGCCTGCTTTTAGGGTAATCCAACAGTGGCTTTTAAGAGGGACATGGGCTACAAAAATAGGGAAGTTGAACTACATCTAGGTAGAGACTGGCAAATGAGAGGCATTTAATTGGGAGAGGGGAAAGGTAGGTGTGAGTGGCAGAGTAGCAAGAAGGGAGTGGAAGACTGAGGAATACCTTCATGGAAGGGGATTTGGGAGGAGGGAGACTTCCAGGGAAGGCGAGGCAGAGTGGGCAGGGTGGCCAGCTCTCACATAGGGGTGGATGAGGTCCCCTTGCTTCTCTGCTTCCGTCCCTCCTTCTTTCTAGCTGGCAGGCCTCTTCTCCTGCATAGTTGTCCTCTCGGTGCTGCTGTGGCTGGGGCCCTTCTTCTATTATCTGCCCAAGGTAAGGAACAGAGGGGCTATGGGGGTGGGCGGGAGGCGTGGCTATGTTCCAGGACCCTGGAGCGGTCAGCTTGCCTCCTCTGCCCCAAGGCTGTCCTCGCCTGCATCAACATCTCCAGCATGCGCCAGATGTTCTTCCAGATGCAGGAACTGCCACAACTATGGCGCATCAGCCGCGTGGACTTTGTGAGAAGTGGCAGCGTTACCCCAAATTGCCCCCTCCCATTTCCCAGCATCCCTAGCCACTGTCTCTGATTGGAGCTAATTGTCCTGGTCCTAAATTCTGTAGTCCCCCCACCATGCTCCCCCGCAACATGCCTACCTCCTAATCCCATTACTCAGACACAGGGTGGAGGGTGGGGTTTGGACCCCTTCGGGCCCTGAATAGTTGTGTACCTCCCCAGCTGGTGCAAGGTCGGGGGTCGTTCTATTTGGTGCATATCCCCGGCTGATCAATCCTGTCCCTTCCTCCTGTCATTCTTTCTACCTTCTCCTGGGCCATCCCTCCCTATCCTTTGCCTTGGCAGGCACCGCGCCCCTGGATCTCTTTCCCTAGCTGTGATGGCCTGGCCTTTCACTCCCATCCCTGTCCTGCAGGCTGTATGGATGGTCACATGGGCGGCCGTAGTGCTCCTGAGTGTGGACCTGGGCCTGGCCGTAGGTGTGGTCTTCTCCATGATGACTGTGGTCTGCCGCACCCAGAGGTGGGAGTGGAGATGAGAGGAGTCGGGAAGCGCGGTGGGGAGAGAACAGGTGCCTGGGGTGACTCTCCAGCCAGGCCAGGCTGGGAATCTGACCCCAGTTTCCTGCCCAGGGTGCGGTGCCTGGCACTTGGACTTGCTGAGGGGACGGAGCTCTACAGGCCACTCAGAGAGAGCCACAAGGTGGGCGCGCTACGGATGACGAGGGAAGGGAAGACCAGCCCCAGGTGTTTTTCTGACCCTCCGCCCTCTTAGCTCCTCAAGGTCCCAGGGCTCTGCATCCTGAGCTACCCAGCACCGCTCTACTTTGGGACCCGTGGGCAGTTTCGCCGCACCCTGGAGTGGCACCTGGGGCTTGGAGAAGGAGGCAGGGTGAGAGACCGGGTCAGAGGGGAGGGTGGCTTCTCAGGGAGAGGGAGGCAGGTGGGCCCTCTGAAGGGGATCACTGTACTTAAGGGGTACACCTCATGCTTGTCTTGGAGGTGGTAACCGCCCTTCTCTACTCATAGGAGGCTCCAAAGACAGATGGCCCACCCGATGCAGGTGAGAAGGGATGACGAGGGGGACTTGGGCGCGCCCCGTGGAGGCGTCTGGCTACTCCTGCCTTCTCCCATCCTAGCTGCGGAGCCCGTCAGAGTGGTGGTCCTAGACTGCAGTGGTCTCACCTTTGCAGATGCCGCTGGAGCCAGAGAAGTGGTACAGGTGAGGGACGGGGTGGGTAGGTCAAGGAGAAAGTCCCCTTGGCATCCCACGCATACCCTCTGACGTGGGATTTGACGCCCTCTCCACCTCCGCAGCTGGCCGGCCGATGCCGAGATGCTGGGATCCACCTTCTCCTGGCTCAGTGTAATGGTGAGAGGTGTGGAGGCTGGAGGGACCTGGAGCCTGGGGAGCGACCGGACACTTGGGGGAGGGAAAAGGACACGGTGTGGGTTTATGACCTACGAGCCTGGCCCGCCTCGCTCCACAGCCTCCGTGCTGGGGACGCTGACCCGGGCAGGCCTCCTGAACAGAATGACCTCCGAACAGCTGTTCGTCAGTGTCCAGGACGCAGCTGCTCACGCCCTGGAGAGACTGGTGAGGGGGCAGGAGCAACAGGAGGGACACCCCGGAGGCGCTGGGCTGGGCCAGGTCACGTGGGAGCCTGTGCTGAGCGTCGAGGCAGAGGGCTCTGGGACGGGAACTGAGATGGAGGCTAGAGCAGGGAGAGCGGGGGATGAAGCGATGAGTCCATTTAAGGCTAAGCCAGGGAGACTGGGCCCAGCTCTGCGTGAAGAACGGAGGAGCTAAGGTTTCAGAGTGGGGTGATGTGCCCCTCAGAGGACTGCCAAATGCTCAGGGAGGGAGGAGGGCATCGAAGCTATTCCCGACATGTCCCCTCTCTTTTCCAGGAGCCTACTGGTCTGAAGACTTGCACAGTGTGGGTCTGACCCAGTCATCTGGAGTGTGGAGGGCCCCAACAATGTGTGTGTGAGAAGTCCCCTTACTTCGTGTAACTAATAAAACAAGGCTGAGAGCCTCTGGGTTTCATGAAGTGAGTCTGGGTGTCCGCACACTGGCCCCTGGTGCCCCTTTCTCCCCACAGCATTGCAGACACAACTAAAAATGGCTTTCACTTGTGTGTTCACCAGCCCTCACCCCTCCCTCCAGAAGTCTCCAGTTCTCTCCATGGGGGGTGGGGCTGCAGCCCATGCACAGAGTCCTGGATCCAGAGATGGGGGAGAGAGGCACCACTCTGGGAATACACGCTGGGGGCTTCCCCACCCCCTCAGTCCCAAGGAGATGAGAGGAGAGTATTTCCACTTTAGGTTCTTAGAGTCCCCATGGGCTCTTTGGCACTTGGAAAGTGACCCCCCCCCCACTTCCTGCCCCATGAGAAGGGGGTGGGGGGAGGACTTGGCACTGGCTGTGGGATGAGTTATGGCTCCATCAGGTCCCTGGGCACTCGCAGAAAGGAGGAGTGTCACCAGGACAAGCCCCTACTTGGGATCAGTTTCTGAAGGGGATCAGGGAGTCAGTGGAGCGAGCGGTCACTGGGTGCTGGGGTTTGCTAGAGATTCCTGGCAGGGACAAGGAGGCAGGCCCAGCTTGACAGTCTGAAGGCCCCGAGTGGCCATTATTCCGAGGTCATGCACTGCAGCCGGTGTTTGAAGAAGAGTAGGCGGTGTTTGGCCACCTGGCTTTCATCCAGGGATCCTGGATAACGGTAGCGGGCATAAGTCTCTGCCCCTACATCCCTTGATGTCCAAGGCAGCTTCAACTTAGATGCATGATCCACAACGACGTCAGAGCAGGAGCCCACTCGAAGGGAACCAAGCCCATCCAGGAAGAATTCTGGGGAGGGGGGGGAGAGTACACAGTGAAGGGTCTGAAGGGTGTAGAAGGCCAACCCTTAAGGAAGAACTGAGGTTTGGGGTATGGAGGGTGCACAGGCAAGGACCCCGTTTCTGAGGGCCTGGGGCTAGTAATTAATTCTTCCGGGTCTTAGTTTCACCGTTCTGTAAAATAGAGTCAACATACTTACCTTGTGCTTTGATAACATACCCCACCCGTTCACCCCAACACACACCTAAAGGTTCAATAGATGCTGAATGGGCTGCTCCAGGAGTGTGGTCTGAACCAGGGGAAGCGGCTGGGTGGGGAAGTTAAAGGTAGACCCAGAGGCTGTGCTGGGCGTGGAGGTTTAAATGGTGTGCGGGCCGGGAGGGTGGGAGCTCTGTCTCTTGCCAGAGCGCAGTTCTTGGTAAATCTTCACAGAACTGCCCCAAGGGCCCCGGGTGCCAGCCGTGGGCTCCACGCGGGGCGGGGGGTGGGCGTAGGAGTGGCCAGTGCCTTTGCAGCCTCGCGCCCCGCGGGGTCCCTGCTGGGCCGGGCCAGGCCAGGAGGGGGCGCCACTCACCCAGATGCGCCACGCGACTGAGGCGCGGGTCGAAACCGACCTCGCGCACCTTGTCAGTGCGCGCCAGGAAGAAGTTGACCACGCCGTCCGTGACCACGCAGCCTGGAAAGCCGACGAGCTCGTGGTGGAAGCCGCGCCTTTGCCGGAGGCAGTTCCCGCGGCCTGGCGCGCCAGGCTCCACGCTCAGCAGCTGCCGGTAGGTGGTGGCGAAGCCGGAGATCTCGCGCACCGCGCCGCCGACCTGCGGGGAGTGGGAGGATGGCTCCAGGAGGGACGGGAACTGCCGGGGGAGGGGGGAACCAGAGCTGTGCTCCCCCTTCCCCGCGCGGTTCCCCTGACCCGTACTCCTCCGCTCCACCCCTGCAGGACCCGGGTGGTCCCCCAGGCTCTGCCGCGTTGTCCTCTGTCCGTCCCAGGGCCGTCCGGCGCTGGCCCTGGGTCTCCCCCGCCGCTGCCTCAGCCTGCTGGAGGCCCTCCTTCTCCCACCCCACATCCTGCAGGCCCTCTCCTACCAGGTCCAGCGGCGTCCGCTCCAGCACGTCCACAAGCCTCTCCAGCCGCGTCCGCGCGGTGAAGACGAAGTCGTCGTCCACCCACAGGACGTACTTGGTGGTTACTTGGGATACAGCCAGGTTCCGGCCTGCGAACCAGCCCTGGGGGGAGGGTATATCTGGTCAGTGAGGCTGGAGAGAGAGGACATAACTCCTGTCCCACCTTTCCTCCTCTCTCCTGACACCTCTCTAAACAGTCCAGGGCCCACGAATGGCTCAGGGCTAGGTAAAAAAGGCAGTTTCCCACTGCCAGGGGCTCTGAGTCAGTGTTCTGGGAGAAGGTGTTAGAGCGCGTCTAACCGTGCACCCATTCATTCATTCATTCATTCATTCATCACTTATTTACTGAGCGCTCCCTAGGTGCTCAGCACATTCTAAGAACGCAGTACTAACAACATAGGCATGATTCCTGCCCCACGGAGCTTACGTTCCAGGAACTTAACAGGCACCCCAGTAATTCTGGGATGACAGGTAGGTAGTCCTGGGAATCACTACTCCGGAGACTTCAGACCGAGGGCCCGCCGTTCAGCCTCGCTGGCTGCGCACCTTGCCAAAAGGCATGAGATAGTGCTCGATGTGGGGGCCGCTAATGCTCTCTGGCTTGTCGCTGTCGTCCGCGATGACCACGGTGACAGTTGGGTAGAAGCGGCGGATGCTGGCGATGAGTGCCCGTAGCCGACTGTAGCGCAGGAAGGTCTTAGTAGCAATGGTGACCAGGGCACTGATGTTATACTGGGCTGGGGAAGGGGAAGGTTAGGTGCAGAGAAGGAGAGTGGGAAGTTAGGAGCAAGAAGACGTCTTCTCCCAGGGCTTCCCTCTTCTACCTTCTCCCAACCAGACCTGGATTTAGGTCCCCACTCGCACCAGCCTCACCTCCCTGGGGTAGAGACCCAGATGGGTACAGCCGAGGGTTGGGGGGGTGTCTTATGCGGATGGTAAAGGCAGCCTCATGTCCCTCTGTGGAGAACCGGACTGGGAAGAAAGGACACAAGCCGTGGTCCTTAAGGCTGGGATAACATTCCCCTTTCAGTAAATCAATATTTAAGTGCCTACTCTTTCTGGGCCCCAGTAACAAGAATGCAAGGTTTTTACTGCCATGGCACTAACATTCTAATGGGTGGGAAAAGAAAAGATTTAATTTAAAAGAGATTTAACGAAAAGCTAACGTTTATTGAGCATTTACTGTGTGGCAGGTACTTTTTAGGTTACCTTAAATATAGGAACTCATTTAATCTTCACAAGTCCCATTAAGTAGATTTCTACTACAGAAAACGGCATAGAGAAATTAAGTAACTTGTTTCCATTTACACAACTCTTAAGCAACAAAACTGAGATAGGAGCCTAGTCAGTCTGGTTCCAGGCTAAGTAAATAACATTCAGATACTGGTAAGCATTGAAGAGAAAATGAAACAAGTAATGTGATAGTGAAGAGGAGACATTTGAGCTGAGATCCAAATGACAAGAAGGAGCTGGCCATGCAAAAATCTGGGGGAAGAGCATTCTAGGCAGAGGGAACAGCAAGTGCAAAAGCCCCAGAGTGGGAGCAGGTTCGGTGTACCAAGCCTTGGAGAGAAGCAGGAGGGCTGTGTTGTGCCTCTTTTGCTAGAGGAGAAATGGGAGCTCTGGGAGATAAAGCCCCTTGCCCTCCAGGAAGTGGTGGATTGGGAATAGAGCTTGAGTATTCTGGCTCCTGGGGCAGGTCACTTCCTGGGGCCCTCACAGTTGGCCTAAAGGGGGGACACACCCAAAGCTTGGGTTTCCCTTTGGCCTGCTCTGGCCCCGGATGAACAAAGGCCCCTTTTCTCCCTCCCTGGTCCTGCTGGCCTAGCTGAAATGCCCATTGTGTGACTGGGCAGCTCTGGCCATTGCCCGAGTGTCTCCCACACCCCGTGTCATTTGCCCGCTCCAGCCTTTCTGGGCCCTCTGTCCACCCGGCCTGGCCCTGCGTCCGCCCAGGCTCACACCTGTGTCTGCTGTGTTTGCCTGGGAACTTCGGCTGCTGTAAGTGACCAGTTGAAGCTGCCGGTTGAGTTGGTCTAGCCCGGGGCTGGCGAGCGTGAGATCTGGCTGCCCCTCTCCCGTGAGAGTCACTCCAGTCACTTCCCCTGCCACGTCCCAGGTGCCCAAGGAGGCGGTCAGGTTCACCTGGGAGAGGGGGATGGAGAGTACAGGGTTAGGCTTCGCACCCACCTCTTGCCTCCCCGGTTCCTCCATCCCTCCTTTGGCAGCTGGGGCTCCCTCCAGCATCCTCAGTGCCCACCTGGCTTTCCCAGCCTCATTTCCTTTTACCTGGTAAAGCTCCTGACCAGAAGCTGCCTGCAGGCTCAGCCCTGGGAGGAAGGAATGGGAGTCAGAATCACAGACAGCCTTGAATTCTTCTGCACTTTCTCTTCTCTCTTTCACCACATGCAGCAAGGACCTTCTCACCCATCCCTCTTTGTCCAAACCAGGAGAGGGCACAGGTTGGGACGCAGCCTAGAGTAACTGATTTTTTCACTCCTTCCCATCAAAGCAATAGCTCTTTATGGCCCACCCCACCTACCCACCTAATCTTTGGTCAGTCAGCAAACAATAGATTCTTTCCCCCAAACCTCTCAGGTTACAGTCTTCTGCAATCCCTGACAACCGTAGAGTCCCTTCTGTCCTCACCTCCCACCTCAGGAGCCCCCTTCTGATCTCAAGTCCCCCTTCCATCAGAAGTTCCCCACTTCCCATTCCAACCTTTCCTTCACTCATCCTCACCCAGCCTTGAGCTCTGCCACCCCCAGGGTGGCTTAGGCCATCCCCTAGGCTCATTCTCCCCACCTGGCACCAAGATGCTCCGGAGGGGCTGGACTTCCACGCCCTGCAGGGGGTATTGAAGAGGGGAGTTGGCGGGGGCTATGAGCAACTGGTCAGCAGCGGACTGGCTCCTGGCAGGGGAGGACAGAGAAGGAATCAGGGGCCGAGGAGCTCCGCTTCCGGTCACGCCCTCCCTCCGGGCCTCCCACTGCAAAGCCACGCCCTCCTTTCAAGATGGTACCTTGAAAGAAAGGCCTGGAACTCCTGCTCCCTGGAGGCAGAGGCAGCCCTCAGCTCCTCGGGGTCAAAGGCTTTGGTGAGGTCAATGGCTCGGACCTGCCTTTGGAAGGGGAGGTAAAGGCTCCCTCCACTGGACTCACAACTACAGTTGTTCCCGGAGAGGAGCCTGGAGGGGGGACGAAGGTCATCAGAGCCCAGCCGTCCAACTCCATTCACCCCACAAAACATTTACACAGTGCCCCACACTTTGGCCTTTCGACCCTGCCCATCCCGTGTCAGTCCCCTTAAACATTGCTCTTCAAATAGTCCCCAGGAGGAGAGACCACCAATGGCATGACTCATCCCCTAAATCTGGGTTTTACAGAGCTGTAGAACAGGGTCAATTGCTAGAATTTCAGAGTTGCGTACCCACCATTCAGGACCCCACCTGGACTCCCCTTTCAGGTGGAATCATCAGGACATCCGGCAGTCTTCCAGGGCCCTCCTCTGCCTGCACACCCTCTTCTCCCCATCACCACGACAAGGTTCAGGGAGGAGAGATTCCCCCACCCAGCCCAAGACTCAGAAGCCCCCCCCCACCGCCTCACCCGCACCCCCCAACTAGTCTGGAGAACCCAGAGATCAGAGCTCAGCAGTGCAGGAAACAAAAGCTCCCATGCCACCCCCAGCGAGCGCCGCTCTGCCGCCACCACCCCTGGCACTCACCCCACCACTTGCTCCTTGATCCTGACCGGGATGTGTGCATAGCGGGGCTCGGGCGTCAGGTCTGGCAGTTCTGGTCTGGGGGGGCCCTGCAGGGGCGCCCACAGCGCAAGAGGTGCCCGGAGGCCCGACGCGTCCCGGGTGCTCACGTACAGGAGCCCCAGCGAGGCGCAGGCGAGCAGCAGGACCAGCACACAGAGGGCCCGGCGGCCCAGCCGCATCCTGGTGGGCGGTAGGGGTGGGAGGGTGAGAAAGGTGCGGAGGGAAGGCGTGGGCTGGGACCCTCGAGCCCCGCGGTTCTGGAGGCTCCTGCCAGCACCCCCCCCCCCGCCCCCTACCCCCCGGACGCTCTCCACATCTCCGCGCGCTAGGATTTGCACAGCGAATCGTTCCCCCGGCCCTCCTCCCTCCACTCCCCGGGCCTCGGGTTTCCCGGCCTCCTTTATTGTCGCCTTCTCCCGCATCTCGGTTTCCTCTCACGCCCGAGGCCCGGCATGTTGATGCAAGAGACCGCTGGATGCGGTGCTTTCCTCGGGGCCGCGAATAAGTAGGAGTGCATCGCTTTCTTAGGGCAGCGGACTTCCCCAATCCCGCCCCCGCCCCCGCCCCCGGCCCGCGTGTCCCCCACCCCGCGGTCCGAGCATCACCTGGCCCCGGGTGGGCTGCACAGGGCGGCTCCACACCTTGCCTGTCATGAAAAATGCAGAATCACGCCCGCGCTGTTGCGTGCCCCTGGCGGAGGTGACCGCGCGAGTGGCCTCGGGAAGCTGTGCGGGGGACCGGGGGAACCCGCAGGGGCGCCGCCTCCCGCCTCCAGCTCGGCCCCCTCATCCCACCCGGGCACTGACCTGTCTAAAGCTCTAAGGCCGCCACAAGATTTCCGTCCGGGCTGCTCCAGGCTCTCAGCCCCGGCCTCGGGGTCTTCATGGGGCTGCAGGCTGCCTGATCCGGGAGCCTGGCGTGAGCCTGTGTCGTGGGGATCCTCCTGCCTCCCGGGCTCGCCCAACCCCTCCCGCCTTCGGACGCTCCGGGCTTTGTAGACCGCGGTGCGGGGTGGTTCTGGGCGTTTCCTGCGCGGGGGTGGGGTGGGGGTGGAGAACGGAGTTGAGAAACCGTACATCCCAGCCCCAGAAACAAAGCCGGGTCTCCCCGGCACCCTGTCGCACTTGCCGGGAGGGGAGGGCTCAGGCCGCCGCCGGGTTGTTAAGATCGCGGCGCCGCGCGGCTCGGCTCCCGGGCTGGTTGCGGCGGAGGCTCCAGCTCCGCGCGGGGAATGCGAGCGTCCGGGCGCCTTCTGGTGGGCGCAGAGGACATTGCGGGGGCGCCTCGAGAAGGTCCTTCTCCCGACCCTCCCAGCGCTTCGCCAGCAAACCTGGCGTCTCAAGGGCCTGCCCCAGTCCCATCCTATTCCCTAGTCGTACAGAACCTCCCTCTCATCCAGGCGGTACGCGAGGATAGAGAATAAGGGCTCTGGGAGACGATGGGGCGGGGGCGCCTTAAAACCCCATTCCAAGGAAGGTTTGGGTAGTTAGGGTGGGATAAAAGAAACCAGACTAGATCCTGGAATATAAAGATTTTGCCTGGCTAACAAAGACAGGTTCACACCCTCCCTCCCATCCTCGCCTCCCCCGCGGCACCCCCGCCCCAATCATCTAACAAACACTGGAGAAGTAATCCAAAGGCCCGCTTCCCCTAACTGCCTCTCCTTGCAGATGCTGAAGGAAGTGGCTAGGTTGGCTGTAATTCTGCATGCAAGCCTTCCAGCCATAGACTCCCTTCCCTACAGCAGGATTCAGGACACTACCCAAAGTCCTGTGGTTCCATGGTTCTAATGAAAGATGTATCAAAATCTAAGAGGGAAAATAAGACACAATAAGAAATGTAGAATGTAATGAAAACGTGGGGGGAGGGGAGGATGGATTGTTGAATAAATTGTATACAAAGAATTGACTAATCAGATGGGGGAAAATGGGATTCTCACTCTCTTTACACCAAAATAAACTCCAGATCTGTTAAATATTTTAATATTAAAAACAAAACCAGAAAAGTAGTAAAGGAAGTCATGGAGTTTTTTTGTTTTGTTTTGTTTTGTTTTGTTTGTTTTTACAATCTTGGAGTGGGAGAAGAGATCTCTAAGCAAAATATAAAGGGAATAGTAATAAACTTTTCTATATAAAAACCACGAGTGAAGGAATTTCTATAAACAAACTTAAGAGATAAATGACAAACTGAAAAGAATCTTTCCAACATGTAAGACAGATAAAGATCTATTTTCCTCAAGAGCTCTAAAACATCAATAAGAAAAAAAATGATCGGGGCGCCTGGGTGGCTCAGTGGGTTGGGCCTCTGCCTTAGGCTCAGGTCATGATCTCAGGATCCTAGGATGGAGCCCCGCATCAGGCTCTCTGCTCCGCGGGGAGCCTGCTTCCTCCTCTCTCTGCCTGCCTCTCTGCCTACTTGTGATCTCTCTCTCTGTCAAATAAAATCCTTAAAAAAAAAAAAAAAGATCAATTACCCCCAAATGGACAAAAATCATGATTAGGCAGTTCACAGAAAAGCGAAAATGGCTTTTAAATATATGCAAGTATATTTGACCTTACTAATAATAAATGGAATGCAAATTAGAACAACAGTGAAATTTTTCGTTTTTATTTTTTAATTTCTTTAAGATTTTATTTATTTATTCGAGAGAGAGAGAGAGAACACAAGCAGGGGAGGGGCAAAGGGAGAGGGAGAAGCAAACTCTGCACTGAGCAGGGAGCCCCATACTGGGCTCGATCCCAGGACCCTGGGATCATGACCTGAGCCAAAGGCAGACGCTTCACTGACTGAACCCACCCAGGTGTCCCAACAGTGAAATTTTTTAAACAAAATTATTGCAATATTATTGACTATATAACCTATGTTGTACTTTTTAACTCCGTGAGTTATTTATAACTGGAAGTTTATACCTCTTAATCCTTTTTACCTATTTCACCTATCCCCACCCCCTGAAATGTTTTTTGATTACCAAGTTAGCAAAGGTCAAGGTGTTTGCTAACAACACATTGTATGGTCAAGTATGTGGAGAAACAGCCTCTGCATGCATTGTTGTGAGTGTAAATTGATACAACTTAGGAGAGCGATTGGCAAATCTTTTTTTTTTTTTTTTTAAGATTTTTTTTTTAAATTTATTTGACAGAGAGATCACAGGTAGGCAGAGAGGCAGGCAGAGAGAGAGGGGGAAGCAGACTCCCCGCCGAGCAGAGAGCCCGATGCGGGGCTCGATCCCAGGACCCTGAGATCATGACCTGAGCCGAAGGCAGAGGCCTTAACCCACTGAGCCACCCAGGCGCCCGGCAAATCTTTTTTTTAAATTTAATTTTCTTTTTTCAGTGTTCCAAGATTCATTGTTCATGCACCACACCCAGTGCTCCATGCAATAAATGTTAATCATTTAAATTGTAAATATTAATCGTTTAAAAATTTAAAGATATGGCTCCATCAGACAATGGGGCCCTGGGTTAAACTACACCTACTAACACAGAATGATTTCCAAAGTTGCTAAGCAGAAGACAGCAAATTCAGAACAGCATATATAATCGGCTCCCATGTGTGGGTTTTAGCTTCTGGGCCTGGCCAAAGCCTGGATAGGAGATGCTGCCATAACAGAAACCTGGAAAGGTGGGAATAGCTTTGAAACTGGGTCTTGGCAGAAGCAGGAAGGAATCTGAGGAGTGTCAGTGAAGATCAAGAAATACTGAAGAGCTTGGGGCGCCTGGGTGGCTCAGTGGGTTTAAAGCCTTTGTCTTTGGCTCAGGTCATGATCTCGGGGTCCTGGGATCGAGCCCCGCATCGGGCTCTCTGCTTGGTGGGGAGCCTGCTTCCCCCTCTCTCTCTGCCTGCGTCTCTGCCTACTTGTGATCTCTTTCCCTCTGTCAAATAAATAAATAAAATCTTAAAAAAAAAAAAAAAAGAAATATTGAAGAGCTTGTTAGAAGCCAGATGGCCCTTAAGGATGTTGCATTTGCAGGGAAGTGGAGTAACTAAGAGAACTGAAGGAAAGAAGGTCTTGCTACATTTGGCAATCTTGGCACCTGTGGTGTGGTGGGAGGTGGAAACTTCACCAAATGAATGGAGGATCTCACTGAGACGATTTCTAAGCAGAATGTGGAAGGTGCCATCTCGTTTCTTCTTGCTTCTTCGAGTAAAAATGAAAAGCAAGAGATAAGCTAAAGGAAGGCATGTTGAACAGAAGGGAGCTGGGGCTTGCTGGGTCTGACGAGGCCTAGCCTCTCCAAGGACCAATGATACTAAAATCCAAAAATGGCTTCCAGGCAAAGATCGTATCTAGGGAACCCTCAAGAGAACAGGATCTGAAAATGATGCCGAGGATGTGAATACAAATCCTTTAAGAAAGATCTAAGGCGGTGCCTCAATGAGTGGTTGGGTCTGACAATAGGACTCCTAAGAAAGCATTGTCTGTCAGCAGTCTATGCAGAAGCCCAGAGTAGATAATGGCTTATATCCATAGTATTTGTGGCCATGGCTTTCATTTAATTAATGGTTAACCTCAGTAAGATTCATAGAAGACCCATAAAGATTTTAAGAGAACTATTTGCATAATTTTATTGGTGATATGCTAATTCTCTTATCATTCTGATAGAACACATGTTTGCTGTTTCAAGGCTCCAAATTTGTGTTAATGTATTACATCGCAATCAATAACTAATACAGAATATTGTACAGCACTGAGAATGAATGGTCTACAACCGTACACAAAAACTCATAATGTTGAAAGAAAAAGTGAAACGCAGATTATATTCTGTATGATACTACTTATTAAATAGTATAAAAACTATTTATTAAATACAGGCAAAACTAATGTATGATATTTGTAGTATAGATCATAATTATCTCCAAAGGGGAGGCGATAGTATCTAGAAGGGGTCAAAGGGAATCTGGATCCTGGTATTAATGTTATGTTTCTACATCTGAGTGCTGGTTATACAAATGTGTTTAGTTTGTGAAAATAGGCTGAGCTGCATACTTACAATCTGTATATTTTTCTGTATGTATATTATACATGAATACAAAGTTGAAAAATATGTGAGAACAACAATTGCAGTCTGCTTTTGGAAATATCCACAAAGGATTTTCCTTGGGGTGCCTGGGTAGCTCAGTTGGTTAAGTGTCTGACTCTTGATTTTGGCTCAGGTTATGATCTCGGGGTTGTGAGATCGAGCCCTGCATTGGGGTCCGTACTGGACCTGGGGGTGGAGACTGCTTGAGATTCTCTCTCTTCCTCTCCCTCTGGCCCTCTGCCGCTCTAAAAAAAAAAAAGGATTTCCTTTAAACAGTATATAAAGTTGCAGTTAGGGATGCCTAGGTGGCTCAGTCGATTAGGCAGCTGCCTTTGGCTCGGGTCATGATCCCAGAGTCCTGGGATCGAGTCCCACATCGCGCTTCCTGCTCGGCAGGGAGCCTGCTTCTCCCTCTGCCTGCTCTGCCTGCCGCTCCCCCTGCTTGTGCTCTCTCTCTCTGACAAATAAATAAAGTCTTAAAAAAAAATAAAGTTGCAGTAGGTGGTTTTTCCGATAGTCACCTTTCGCTACTCATGTCGCTGCAGCCATCTGGCAGCTCAGCTGGGGTTGAATAATACAAGTTGCCGTCATTCCCATGATGGGAGATTGGTGCTGGCTCTTGATGGAACCTCTCGATTCATGTGGTGTTTTATCCTCCAGATAAGCTAACCTGGGGCATGGCAATCTCAGGGCAGCAAAGAGGTAAGAGTGGATGGTGCCAGATCTCCCTTGCTGTAATTCACACAGCATTCTTTCTCTCTCTCTCTCCATATGTATTATATATATAACATATATATAAATACACATATAAATATATAATATATAATTTTATAATATATTATAATTATACTGTAATTATAAATATAAATATATATTATGTATAATATATACTTAGTTATTCATTTGTCAGAGCAAATCATCTGGCTCTCTCGGATTCAATGAGTGCCTAAACTCCACTTCTTGATGAATGTGGCTGTAAAGAATTGGTGACCTTTTTAAATCTACCATTATCACCAACGATCAAACGTTCAAGTCCAGTTCTTGCTTAATTAGAGACTTTTGGAAAGGAAGGGTGTCTTAATAAGTGTGTCAACATTACAAAGAGTAATGCTCGGAAATGGCAGAGCTATGTACACAAACGTGCCTAGAAGTAAACACACCCCAGTAACCATCAACAAAAGACCCAAATCTTCTAATACCCTTTTCCACTAAAAGGAACAAGACTCCTTGGAAGCATTCCCAGTTCTATCCCAGGGTTGGGGCAAGAAACATTAAAGATGAACACGCAGTGTCAGAAAGCAACGAAGTACAAAAAGAAAAAAAAGGGGTGGGAGCATTTTTAAAAGACATACCTAAGAGCCAGCTTGAAGGGGCTTGCACTGGATGAATCTGGGAAAGTCTGAGCACCAACATAATTTAGGATAGGAATGAATGATAAACCATTGGAAAAATAGAAATCCACGATCCACATTGATAATAAACAAACAAACAAACAAACAAACAAATGTAGGAGGAGGGAAAATACCGGCTGATACATATGAACAGAAGGATGGAGTGGAAAGTAATAATTTTGCAACTATCATAGTGAAGATTGGATCGGGCAAGAATCATCAAGGAGCGCTGATTCTACGGGGGGGGGCGGGGGCAGTTTACTGTGACCAGTGAGGGGCAGAAGGATACTGCGTGCCTGCAGATACGTTACCTGAAGAAAGACACGGTATCACCTTTGCAGTTTTCTGGCTGGGATACGTAACTCGACCCTAAATAGGAGCAAACACACAAACCCCAAATATTTTAGCTACATGAGGGAAACTGGCCAAAGAAAATATCCGTGTTCTTAGAACACATACTTTCAAGTTGCTTGGAAAAAAATAAATGATACAATGTGTATGTGTTGTATATATATGGGTACATGTGGTATACATGATATAAAATTTGTATTTTATTCATTTAATAACTATTCACAACACTCTTTATATGAACTATACATCCTATATAGCATATTATACATGAATGTGTGTATATATGTATATGTATATACACATATATAGAGAGAGGAAGAGAAAAAAATGATAAAAAATGTAACAAAATGTCAAAAATTGCTGAAGCTGGTTCAAAGGTATGTGGGAACACGGTATGTATTTTCCAAGTTCCGAAGTTTGATATTCTTGCAAAGTAAAAAGTTAAAAGAAAAAGTCTTGCTTCTCCACTACTTTAGTGGAAAGGGAGTATCTATTTAGCAATTCAGTTATGGTCTGAGAAATTGTTTCAGCATATTACTGTCACATTTATAAAAATAGACAAGTAAAAATTTTAATAATGAAATTATAATCATAATCTAGAATTTCTAACCAAACTTATACTAGTTCTTGTATCTCAGTATTTCCTTCTTTGATGGTGATATTTAGCCTTGGCTGAATACTGATTTTATCTCTCTCTCTCTCTCCAACGGTGCACACGCATGCTCACGCACATGCAGACACACACCCACATCCACACACATTCTTTTTGCTGAACCATTTGAATTAATTGTTGACATTGCGACTCTCTACTCCTAAATACTTAAGTATCTATCTCCTGAAACAAAAGGTATTCTTCTAAATAAACGATATGATTATCGAACTCAGGATATTTATCATTGATACAATCCCTTGTCTAATACACAGTCCATGACAAAATTTCTCCAGTTGTCTCAATGATGTCCTTTATAGCTTTTAAAATAATTCCCATTAAGGAGTGCTTAGTGCATTTATTTTTCATGCCTCTTTAATTTTCTTATCTTTGGAGGATATTAAATATATTTATTTAAAAAATTTTGGGGGGATTGCTCTATTATTTCCATTTACTCTAGAGTGAATTCTCTTGTTTGCTGAGCTTGCTGACCACCTGTTATGGTGTTAATCTTCAGGATGAGGGCGCCTCAGTCGTTGGGCGTCTGCCTTCCACTCCAGTCGTGGTCCCAGGGTCCTGGGATCGAGCCCCGCATCGGCTTTCTGCTCTGTGGGAGGCCTGCTTCTCCCTCTCCCATTCCCCCTGCTTCTGTTCCCTCTCTCGCTGTGTCTCTCTCTGTCAAATAAATAAATACAATCTTAAAAAAAAATTTTTTTCAGGATGAGCTTTGAAGTGTTAGTTTGTTAGTTTGTCTTTTGTGAATTTCTTTCTCGTGTGTGTCTTGGTTAGGATTCATTGTAGATGACAGACACTACTCTGGGGGTTCTCGCTGGGTATAATAGGGCATATAATATGGTTTTGGGGGTTGGTCTTTGTATGGGTAATAGTACCCTTCAAGGGCTTTTGGAAATATGTTGGGGGCATTTTTTTAAAAGATTTTATTTATTTATTTGACAGAGAGAGTGAGAGAGAGAGAGAGAGCACAGCAGAGGGAGCAGCAGGCAGAGGGAGAGGGAGAAGCAGGCTCCCCGCTGAGCAAAGAGCTCCAACGTGGGGCTCGATCTCAGGACCCTGGGATCATGACCTGAGCTGAAGGCAGACGCTTAACCGACTGAGCCCCCCAGGTGCCCCTGTGAGGGCATTTTTGGTAGTCTCAGTGACTGGTGAGGCTGTGGGCAACTGGTGGGCAGGTGCTAGCTAAGCTAAATGTCCTACAGTGACTAGAACAAGTCTGGGTAACAAAGACTTGCCCTTCCCCAGATGCCAATAGAAACTCAATTGAAAACACTGCTTTAGGCAGAACTTGTAGGAACACCTCCCAGCCTCCAGAATCATACAACTCTTTTGCTATCAGCAAAACTGAGGTCACAGCTGCAACAAACTTCCGAAAACAGGAAGCTACAAACTGTAGAACCCCTTGGCCTCTACTACAACTTACACCCCACAGAGTGGACACCTGCCGTTCGGGGTCATCCCTTCCCTCTCAATTTAAGGCCTATCTCAATTCATGCTTCCTAGGCAGGCATTTGATTAATAAAGGAACGCTAAGTGCAAGGAATTCAGAGAAATGTAGTTTTTAGCACTCCAGCTTCTGCTGCAGGCCCAGATGCCGTGGGGCAGGGTTGTAATGCGCACTCCATATGCCAGACCAGGTTGGAGTTGTAAGTTTTCCTCTCTCCCTGCTGCATCTCCCCATACTGAGCGGTTTTGTGACTGTCTCCTCAGTCCAGAATGAGGGTTTCTATTGAACACACAGGGATCTGATCCAGGGGCGATGTTGCTGATCCTGTCCCCAGCCAACGGCAGGACTTGTCTAATTCAGCATGGCAGCCTAGAGAGCCGGCTAGCCTAAGTCTCTTTGCCGTCACTCCAGGCAAGTAGCTCTCTAAACGGAGAGAGCCCAGCCAGGGGCACAGCCTCCTACAATCACCTGTCACACAGCAGAACCTCCAGTGAATTCTCCAAAGAGCTGCTTCCTGGGCTGCTATTTCTTTCTCCTGTGCTGTCAGCCCCCAGCCCTCATACTTCCATTTCCAGTTCAAGGAGATGCTTCTTTTGGTTTTGGTTTTGATCATGGGTTCTCTTTTTGTTATATATTTGGAATATAGTATCTGTCATTTTTATCTGGAGGGAAGGGAGGATTTTCTCTTGAGTTCACTCAGTCCTATGATGGGAAGTGACCCTATAAAATCTGTCTACTTAGGGGCGCCTGGGTGGCTCAGTGGGTTAAAGCCTCTGCCTTCGGCTCAGGTCATGATCTCAGTGTCCTGGGATCGAGCCCCGCATTGGGCTCTCTCCTCAGCGGGGAGCCTGCTTCCCCCTGCCTCTCTGCCTACTTGTGATCTCTCTGTCAAATGAATGAGATCTTAAAATAAATAAATAAATAAATAAAATAAAATCTGTCTACTTATAAACTTCCTCCTTCTTTTCCATAAAATATCTTTCCTCTCCTTTGTTTGCTGGGCCAGCTTATGGTTTTCGCCAGAGCCTACTTGTCCCAAATTGCAATTCATTGCTATTCCTGAATAAACCCATTTTCACTGGTAAAATAACTTTTATTTTTAAGGTCAACATTACTGGGGGACCAGAAGTGGGATCCAGAGAAGACCCCCAACACCTTGAGGCTGGAGAGCAAACAGGTACCCCCAGAACTAATTGAGCTGCTTTCTTGCCCACCCTGGAGTTTGAGGGTGAGTCTCTCCTGCATCTCAAGCTCTGCTCTTTTTTGTTTTGATCTCTCCAGGCGTTATTCTGGATATGTTTTCAGGCTTTGTCTTTTCTAAGAGTACTCTTTTGGCCATTGGTCTGACTCTTTTCGCCATTGGAACTGGGCTATTTAGGATTTTTTTTTTCTTTTGCTTTACAGAAAAACCTCTAAGAAATGAGAGATCCCAGTCACCAAAATGTTTTGTGGGCACCCCCTGCTTCTAGGTCCCTGGCCGTTTTTACGTTAAAAACTGGTGTTTTGGGATGCCTGGCTGGCTCAGTCAGAAGAGCATGTGACTCTTGATCTCAGGGTCATGAGTTGGAGCCCCACGCTGGCATAGAGATTACTTAAAAAAAAAAAAAAAACACCCAACCCTGAGAAAACCCTGGTGTTTCCTCGTATACATTGCTAACTAAATGGACCAGTTTAACTAAAAGTAATTAAGGAACACCAATGGCCATTATAGGAAACTTTCTATCTCCCTAAACTTACTTTTCTCAGAACAGAATTGGACAGCCATGGCTCTAAAATGGTCAAAACCGGGGGCACCTGGGTGGGTCAGTTGGATAAGCGTCTGCCTTCCACTCAGGTCACGATCCCGGGGTCCTGGGATCAAGTCCCATATCGGGCTCCCTGCTCAGCGGGAAGTCGGCTTCTCCCTCTCCCTCTGTGCTCTCTCTCTCAAATAAATAAATACATCTTTTTAAAAAATAAAATGGTCAGAACTAAATGGGACACCTGTTTTGATTGGTATTCTGAAGCTTCCAAAAGTTATCAGGAATCTAAAATTGCCTCTCTGCAAAATACCATTGCCTAGATTAACTGAGGCAAACAAACACTTGGAGAAAGACAAAAAGGCTTCCGAGGTCTTTTTCCCCACCTCTCATTTTCTTTATCTCCAAACACCCTGCAGCCGCCATGTGCCCAGGCCCCCCTCCAGGTGCTGTCACCTACCTTCCCTTTGGCACCGCCTCCTCCTCGTCTAGAGGCTTGGGTTCCCCGTTCTGATTCTTTCACCAAACTTCTCCTCTTCCCTGAACCTCTTCCCCTTCCTGTTCCTCTGAACTTATCAGAATCTGTCACTCTAAAGTTAACTCTTCTGAGGCTCCAAATAAACCCCCAATTTCTCATGTTCCTTGGACTAAGGCGGAATTATGAGCCATGGTTAAGGAGTTTCTTGAAGTGACTGAGGACCCCCATAGGTTTGCTGAAGAATTTGGCATAGTTACTCAGACTTACCAACCTGGTTTCTCAGACTTGTATCAGTCCACAGGCTTGTTGGTGAGGGCCGGGCCAAACACAGGATAAAACTGGCCCAGTGGGAACATCTGAACAAGATGTAGAAAAACAAGCTCGGAACTTGGCACAAAATGCTAGAACACTCGCTGGAAACGTCCACCGAGCAATTGCAGTTGTTTCTCCTAAGGCCGTTGATTGGAACAAAATTCAGGCTTGCACCCCAAAATCTGATGAACCTTTTTATGACTCTTCTAATAAATTTCAGGTGGTTTTCAGAGAAAATTCTGGTCTTCCTTTAGATATTGAATCCAGTCTGGTAGCCTTTGACACCATGTTTATTAGTGGGCTGAACCCGGAGCTTTTGCTTTCGGTTATAAGTATCAGGATGGAATAGGAAACTGTGTCCACTCCAGATTAGTTACTTCGGCACACCGGCTCACTCACACCCTGGAGGAGACAGGCATCTAAAAGGAAGACTGCTTAAGATTCTTAATTCTCAGGCTCCTGGGTGGCTCAGTCAGTGAAGCCTCTGCCTTCGGCTCAGGTCATGACCACAGAGTCCCAGGATCGAGTCCCGCATCAGGCTCCCTGCTTATCAGGGAGTCTGCTTTTCCCTCTGACCCTCACCCCGCTCTTGAGCTCTGTCTCACTCTCTCTCAAATATATAAATAAAATCTTAAAAAAAAAAAAGATTCTTAATTCTCAACTCTGGCAAATGAAGGCCCCTAAGCAGGACAAAAACCCCATAGTCTCTGTTATTATTGCAGAGCCAGGGCATTGGGAAGAAGATTGTTACAAACTTAACCACTCTGGTACCTTTAGCCCTCTAGCCAGCTTTCCTAACGTTCTCCTATTTTTTTTTTTAAAGCTTTTATTTATTTATTTGACAGAGAGAGAGAGCCAGAGAGCACAAGTGGGGGTGGGGGGGGTGGGTGGGGGGTGGGGGGGTGGGGGGGAATGATGGAGAAGGAGAAGCAGGCTCCCCACTGAGCAGGGAGCCTGATGCAGGATTCAGTCCCAGGACCTTGGCATCATGACCTGGGCCGAAGGCAGATGCTTCACTGACTGAGCCACCCAGGCGCCCCTGTCCTCCTAATTCTTAATGATGGGGCTCTGAGGAACTACTGGGGCTTTTCCCAATCCTCCCTCTTAGTGGGTTGGGCGAAACCACTCTCCAGGTTGGGAATGAATCTTTCTCTGTCCTTACTGACACCGGAGCTATACCCTTCGTGCTCAACCGCATTGCTAAGCAACCCCTGCGTTGGAGGACTAAACCGGTTCAAACAGTGGGGGTCTAAGCCTCCATGGGTTCCTGTCTCTGAATGTACTCTCTTTTCTTTAGGGATCTCTTTTTGGGAGATACCCACCCTTTTCTTCTTAATTCCTCCACCCCTATTTCTTTATTGGGCCAAGATTTCTTAGAAAAATATCATGCTGGAATATCTTTCTCCCAAAAGGAGAAATAATTTTAGAATTTAACAGTAGTAATCAAAATTGCCAACTAGGTAAATTAAGTGATCCTTTGACATATTTTATTTGCTCTGTCTCTGTCAACATTATAGCTGAGTCTGGGGACACTGATCAGCTACTGTGCTCTTTATGGGCAAATCTTCAACTGATATTGGCAAAATCCACAGTACACATCCTATCAAGATTCAAACAGATCCCCCAAAACCTCTCCCCAGAATAAATCAATAGCCTATAAATAAAGAAACTCTTCCAGCCATCAAGCCTGTAATAGAAGATTATAAGGCTCAGGACCTCTTTATCCGCTGTACTCGTCCCTGTAATACCCCCATTTTACCTGTGAGAAAGCCCAAGGGCTGATGATGGGGGTTGGTCCAGGGTCCTGGGATCAAGCCTTGAGTTGGGCTCCTTGCTCAGCCTGCTTCTCCTTCTCCCTCTGCCATTGCTCCCTGCTTGTGCTCTCCGGCCCTATCTCTCTGTCAAATAAATAAATAAAATCTTTTTAAAAATACTTTTTTATTTATTTGAGTGAGAGTGAGGGAGAGGGAAAGCAAGCTAGAGAGAACGAATGGGGGGAGGGGGAGAGGGAGAGGGAAAGTGAGAAGCAGACTCCCCGCCGAGCAGGGAGTCGACTCAGGTAGGGGTGGGGGGCGCTCGATCCTAGGACCTGGGGATTATGACCTGAGTCAAAGGCAGATGCTTAACCGACTGAGCTGCTCAGGCGCCCCTGGAAGCATGTTTTTTATTGTAATTGATCTCTGCACGGCAGTTTTTAGTGTTCCGATGATAAGGATAGCCAGCATGTCTTTGCTTCCACTTTGCAGTCCACCTGGATGGTGATGCCCCAGGGTCACACAGAGGGCGCTCGCCTTTCAAAGTGGATTTGAACGGTACAAAGTTTTCTGCAGGCTCTCCTTTGCTACAATATATAGATTATTTGCTTCTCTGTTGCCGCTCTCCAGCCTCCTCATGGGAGACAGCATCCACCTGCTAAAACTTTTGACCTTTAAAAGACATAAAGTTTCCAAAGAAAAATCAGTTTCCTCCAACTCAGGTTGGATTCTTAGGGCATCTAATCTTGCCAGGACTACATTTGGATCTAGGTAGACTTCATGACATTCTGAACTTCCCCACACCGAAAACCGAGCACCAATTAGGAAGTTTCCTTGGACTGGTTATTGTTGAAACTGAATTCCAAATTTCTCTCTTATGGCTCAACCTCTATATGCTTTACTAAAAAAAGACAAACCTGACCTTATTATTTGGAAAGACCGGAATGACATAACTTTTGGGACTTTGATAAAAGCTTAACAAAGTCCCCGGCCCTCAGACATCCTAAATTATCAACTTCCCTTTTTCCTTCTTTGTATGTGAGAAGGAAGGGCATGCCCTTGGGGTACTCACCCCAAAACATGGAACCGGGATCGCCTCACAGTGTATTATAGTCAACAGCTGGGCCCTGCAGCTCGGGGAATCTCCCTTGCCTCAGAGACATTCCTGCCACTGTCCTTTCAGTTAAGGCCACTGAGGAAATCATTGCAGGGTCCCCTTTAACCGTCCTTTGCCTCATGCAGTAGAGGCCCTCCTGAATTCTCCTCACACCCAGCCCTTCTGTTGTCTCACCTCGTAGGACATCCTCCTGCCAACAACTCCTCACGGGACTTTTTCTTGCCGCAATAACCTTAACCCTGCTGTTCTCCCCTCCTTCACCGACGATAATGATGACAGGTCACCTTTCCATTCCCTGGGACGATTTACAGGAAACGCCTCTCAGGCACATTTTTCATGGTTTACTGGTTCTTCTCCCTCCTCCTCCTCTTCTTCTTGTTCTCCTCCACCACCACCTCCTCCTCCTCTTTCTTCTTTTTCTTCTTCTTTTTAAGACTTTATTTTATTTATTTGTCAGAGAGAGAGAGAGAGAGCACAAGCAGGGGGAGCGGGAGGCCGAGAGAGAAGCAAGGCTCCTGACTGAGCGAGGAGACTGATGTGGGGCTTGATCAAAGGACCCTGGAATCATGGCCTGAGCCGAAGACAGACGCTCAACTGACTGAGCCACCCTGGTGTCCCTTTACTGCTGGTTCTTATGTAAAGGGTGAAAATGGTAAGCATCATGCTGGGTATGCTATTGTAACTTCTTTGGAAGTCACTGAGGCAGCACCTTTAACTCGGGCTACTTTGGCCCAAAAGGCTGAGTTATACACCTTGACGTGGGTTTGTGCCTTAGCCAAGGGTAGAATTGCAAACATTTACACCTATAGTCAGTATGCTTTTGGGTAGCTCATGATTTTGGAATGTTACAGAAGTTGTAAGGTCTCCTTACCTCCAATGGGGGTAAAATTAAAAATGGATCTTACAACTAAAATTTATTAAATGCCTTTGCAGCTGCTCTATTACTAAATTTCCTGGGCATTCCAGACTTAAATCCCTGGAGGTCAAGGGAAACCACCTTGCTGATATTTCTACCAAAAATGCTGTTCTCAAGGAAACCAATAGCCAAACCTCTGTCCTGATCCAAAGGGATGTTCTCCCAAATGAAAACTTAGAAAAATTGGCCAGAGATGCCCAGTGATTGGCACCAGAAAAGGAAAAACAATATTGGGAATCTAAGAATTGTTGGTTCGATAAAAAGAGAAAACTCTGATTTGGATCAAATAATAATCGGGCCCCACCAGAAATCTAAAATTCCCCCTATTTACCACTGTACATATATTAAACCATTGGTTTACTGACAAAAATGATAGCATTCATGAGCCAATATTGGTGGGGAAATACTAATAAGGCCAGAAAATGTGTCTGCCTCACTTGTTGCACCTGTCCAAAATACAATCTAGGGAAACTGGTTTTTTACCCTGCTTCCAGATCCTTTGAACCACCCGATGGACCATTTGAGTTTTTGCAAATGGATTTCATACAGCTTCCCCCCTTCTCATGGTTATAAATCTATTTTCGTCATAGTTTGTATGTTTTCTCATGGGACTGAAGTTTTCCCTTTTAGACAGGCCACATAGCTTCTTTTGTAGCTAAAACTCTGTTAGAAAAGATGCTGTCTACCTGGGAACCCCTCCTGAATTTCATAGTGATTGGGGAATCTGTTTTACTGGTCAGGTGCTGTGATAAGTCCGTGCTGCTTGGCCGGGCTTACAGTCCTTTCATCGTGCATACCATCTTTGATCCTCATGGTTAGTTGAACACATTAACGACATTATTAAGACCTAACTGGCAAAATTGATAGAGACCCTCCAAATACCTTGGCCGGAAGCATTGCCATTGGTTCTTCTAAAATTCAGATCTAACCTCTTTGGAATTTATAGACTCTCACCCTTTGATATGGTCACAGGATGTCCAGTGCACTTGGCCTCCGCCTCCTTTGACCCACAGTTGATAAAAAGAGACCTACTTTAGGGGGATCTGGGTGGCTCAGTCAGATAAGCGTCTGCCTTTGGCTCAGGTCATAATCCCAGGGTCTGGGGATCAGGCCCCACGTCGGGCTCCCTGCTCAGCAGGGAGCATGCTTCTCCCTTTCCTCCCTGCTCGTGCTCTCTCTCTCTCTCAAATAAATAAATAAAATCTTTAAAAAAGATATATACTTTAGGGGCGCCTGGGTGGCTCAATGGGTTAAAGCCTCTGCCTTCAGCTCAGGTCACGATCTCAGGGTCCTGGGATCGAGCCCCGCATCGGGCTCTCTGCTCAGCGGGGAGCCTGCTTCCTCCTCTCCCTCTGCCTGCCTCTCTGCCTACTTGTGATTTCTTTCTCTCTGTCAAATAAATAAATAAAATCTTTTTTTAAAAAGATATATACTTTAATATTGTAAAGGCCTAATTGCTTCTATTAAAAATAACCATGCTTTGAAAAACAACAACCATGTTTTGGTGGAGTACTCCTTTCACGGTGCACTCCCAGGAGACAAAGACCTTGAGCACCACACCTTGCAAATTAGAGATTTTGTCATTGGAAAAGATACCTCCAAAAAGATTCTCTTCAACCTCAGTGGAAAGGCTCCTATCAGGGACTGCTAACCAAACCTTGTGCCACCAAACTCCAGGGAACAGACTCTGATTCGTGTAACATCTAAAGAAAGCACCACCAAGACCTGACCAGTCCTGCGCACCGGCTGGTGAACTGAAAGGAAAGATTTCCTAGAACTGAAGGAGACCGCATCTGACGAGACAGCTTTCCCAAGATGTCTGGGCCACGCCAGTTAGAAGGTTCAGGATTCACAGAAGCCTCTTTTTCTCACTCAGACCATGAGTTGATTCTGGATTCTTAACCAAATTCATGGTTTCTGAATTTACAACTTTACAGACTGTATTATCTGATAACACATTTGGTTCCAAATGACTCTTTAGAGATAACAATGCTGTTTAAAACATCTTTGAAGTTTGCTGTTTTGCAAAACAACTCCTCAGTTATCCCTTCATATTTGTACCTACACTGTCTCCCACCAAATGCACTTGGTTAATTCTTTCAGTGTACTCTCGAAATATTTACTCTTCTGTGTTTGTGGCCACGTTAGCAGGGACTTTCACGAAGCATGCAGGACTCCAAGTTTGCCTGTGTAGGGAGAACTTTTGTCCCCTAAGTCGGAATAAGTGCCAATAAATGTTTCGGGCTGGTTACTTTCAGTCCTAGGGTCCTGGTTTAAAACCATCATACAATTTGGAACAGTGTTACTCTCGATTCTGTACTTGTTATCTACCAAACCATTGTAAAAATGGTGTACTCGATGCGGAGATGATTTCCAGTGCTTGTGATCTATATGGACTATAGACGGGAAATGCCTGAGAGTTTGCCCTCCTACCCGTGCTCGTTACTTGAATGTGACCTCAGTAGGTTTCCAATCTGTACAGTTTCCCTCCACTGTGGGACATGACAGGCAGGAAAGGCCCTTCCTGGCATTGAGGGGCAACAGGCCATTAAGTTAAGAAAACCTGACTCTTTATCAGTAATGCTTTTAAGAGAAAGATAATGATCAAAAGGGGAAAATGTGACAATTAATCAAGGGAAACTTTAAAATGGAGTTGGGAGACCAGAAGGGGGAGCTCTCGTGCCATACCTGTCAACCTCAAGCACCTCCATTACAGAACCCCAACAGAAACCGACAGGAAAGAATCATCAATTACAGGACCCAACAGAAAAGATGTAAATTGTATCTCCTACAAGAAATTGACTACCCCAGCAACTCAATGAGAAACCAGTATCATCCTGAACTCTTGCCTTTCTCCAAGGATTTTTGTTCAAACCAACCTCTCCCAACTTCCTCCTTTTTCTCCATAAAATAACATTTCTCTCCTTTGTTGGACTAGCATACAGTTTATGCCATGGCTTTCTTGTTCCGAACTGCAATTCTCCGCTATTTCCTATATAAGCCTTTTTTTTTTCTTGCTGGTAAAATGACTTTTATTTGTAAGGTCAACACTATCAGATACATGATTTGCATTTTTTTTTCACCCATTCAGTAGGTTGTCTTTTGATTTTGTTGATGGTTTCCTTTGCTGTGTGGAAGCCTTTTAGTTTGATATGTCCCATTTGTCTACTTTTACTTTTTTTTTTTTAAGATTTTATTTATTTGACACAGAGAGAGAGAGAGAGAGAGAGAACGAGAGCAAGAGCACAAGCAAGGGGAGTGGCAAGCAGAGGGAGAGGGAGAAGCAGACTCCCCATTGAGCAGGGAGCCAAACAATGCGGGGCTCGATTTCAGGACCCTGGGATCATGATCCAAGCCGAAGGTACACTCTTAACCAACTGAGCCACCCAGGCGTCCCTATTTTTACTCTTGTTGCCTTTGCTTTTGGAGTCGGATCCAAAAATTCAACACCCAAACTTTTTTCTAGAAGTTTCATGATTTCAGGTTTTACATACCAGTCTTTAATCCATTTTGAGTTAATTTTTGTGTATGGCGTAAGATAATGATCTAGTTTCATTCATTGTTTTTTTTTTAAGATTTTATTTATTTATTTGAGAGAGAGAGAGCAGGGGGAGGGGGAGGAGCAGAGGGAGAGGGACAAGCAGACTCTGCACTGATTGTGGAGCCCAACGTGGCTCAATCCCATGACTCTGAGACCAAGACCTAACCAGAAACCAAGAGCTGGATGCCGAATTGACTGAGCCACCCAGGTGGCCCTAGTTTCATTCTTTTGTATGTCGCTGTCCAGTTTTCCCAGCACCATTTATTGAAGAGACTGTCCTATTCCCACTGTGTATTCTTGGCTCCTTTGTCATTAATTAATTGACCATATATGTGTGAGTTTATTTCTGGGCTCTATATTCTGTTTCATTTATCTGTGTGTCCATTTTTATGCCAATACTGTTTTGATTACTATAGCTTTGCAATATAGTTTGAGAGCAGAAAGCATGACACCTCTGGCTTTGTTTTTTTTCTCAAGAGTGCTTTGGCTATTCAGGGCCTTTTGTGGTTCCATACAAATTTTAGAATTATTTCCACTCTAATATTTATTTTCCTTCCTTCTATTTTTTTTTTTTTTTGGCAGCTTGATTTGATTTCTTTATTCAACTTTTTAAATTGAGATATAAATGACATATAACATATTAGTTTCAGGTATAAAACATAATGAATTAATATTTGTATATATTGTGAAATGATCACCATGACAAGTCTAGTTATAACATTTCTCACCACACAGAGTTACAAATTTTTTCTTGTGATGGGAATTTTAAGACTTATTCTCTTAGATCCTTTCAAATATATAATACAGCATTATTAGCTATATTTACCCTGCTGTACATTATATCTCCAGGGCTTGTTTGCTTGCTTATTTATTTATTTATTGGACTCCTTTATTTTATAACTGGATTCAACTTCTTGAAATAAGCCTTAGCTCACTCATTTTTGGCTTTTCCTATCTTATAATGCATCTCTTATAAATTTCTCACCAAGTACTATTTTAGGTATCAGAAGTTTTTTTTTTTTTTTTAAGATTTTATTTATTTATTTGACAGAGAGAGAGATCACAAATAGGCAGAGAGGCAGGCAGAGAGAGAGGGGGAAGCAGGCTCCCTGCTGAGCAGAGAGCCCGATGCGGGGCTCGATCCCAGGACTCTGAGATCATGACCTGAGCCGAAGGCAGAGGCTTTAACCCACTGAGCCACCCAGGCGCCCCAGTATCAGAAGTTTTTTATGGCTATTTTAAATTCTTTATATAATTTCAAAATGGATAATACTTCCTTATGATTCAAAACCCAGGAAATATAAAAAGGTGCACAATGAAAATTCTCTCTCCCAAACTTCCCTCCCACTTGCTCCCATTCCGATACATAACCTTGCTCTTGGTTTTTTTGTCTGTGTGTCCTTCCAGCCTTTCTTTGTGGTTCACAAGACTAGAGAATCTTATTTCCTGTTTCCTTTATTCACACGCAAATATAGGATATTAAATGCCCTGTTCAGCAGCTTGTTTTTATTCCTCTTAATATATGGGAATTCTACTCCCCTTAGAGACTTTTCAATGGCAGCACATATAGAACTTTCTCCTTTGTTTTTGTGGTTGTGTATTATTTCAATTAGGAACATTCCATCATTTTTTTCACTATCACTGTCCTGATTAAAATTATTTCCTCCCAATCCTTTGTAATTACAAAACACTATTACATTGTACATGTGTGCATGTGTAAATATATCCATATGAGTATAATTGCTAGGCGAAAAGTTTATTTATTTAAGGATTGTTTTAAAAAATATTTTATTGGGGCGCCTGGCTGGTTCAGTTGGAAGAGTGTGCAGCTCTTGATCTTGGGGTCGTGAGTTCGAGCCCCTTGCTGGTTGTAGAGCTTACTTAACTAAGTAAACCTAAAAATAAGTAAGTAAGTAAATAAATAAATAAATGTCTCATTATGGAAAATTCAAAACACATATAAAGTTAGAAATATTATAATGACTCCCTCTGTATCACCTAGCTTCAACAATTATGTCTAGACCTGTTTCATTTATCCCTTGCTCATCTCCCTGCACTACCACTCACCACTCATAAATGGTAGTGAGGCAAATTCCAGACATTGTATCTTTTCATCCATATATGAAATGTATTTCTACATTTATCTAAAAGATAAAGCCTCTTTAAAAACATAACCGCATACCATATCATGCTAAAAAGATAACAATAATTCTTTAATATTATCAAATATTCAGTATTTTTAAATTCTCCTGATTATCTCATAACTTTTTAAAAAGATTTATTTATTGGAGCAACTAGGTGGCCCAGTTGGTTAAGTGTCTGCTTTTGGCTCAGGGTCCTGGGATTGAGCCCCCAGGGTGGGCTCCCTGCTCAGCGGGGAGTCTGCTTCTCCCTTTCCCCCGCCCCTCCCCTCCCTTCCTGCTCTCTCTTCTCCCTCAAACAAATAAAAAATCCTTTAAAAAGGATTTTTAAGAAGATTTTATTTATAAAAAAAAAGAAGATTTTATTTATTTATTTGAGAGAGAAAGAGAGCGAGCGAGCAGGGGAAGGGGCAAAGGGAGAGGGAGAGAATCTCAAGCAGACTCCCCACTGAGCATGGAGCCCCTTGGTGGGGGGGCTCGATCTCATGACCCTGAGATCATGACCTGAGCTGAAATCAAGTGTCATAACCAACTGAGCCACCTGGGCGCCCCTATCTCATAATTCTTTTATGAGAAAATTATGGTTGGCTTGTTTGAATCACAATCCAAATAAAGTCCATATGTCCATATACTCCATTAGATTGCTGTGCCTCTTTAAACCTCCTTTAATCTGTAGATAGTTCCACCATCATTTTTTATTTCTTTACGGTTTATTTGAAGAAACTAGATGATTGCCCCCTTGTTTTCTGTAGTCTGATTTTGCTGATTGCATCCTCAGATTGTCTTTTAACGTGTTCCTCAGGCCCTCTGTGTTATCTTTTTTATTTATTTATTTTAGATATATATAGAGAGAGCGTGTGTGAGTTGGGGGAGAAGCAGAGGGAAAAGGACAAGCAGACTGCACTGAGCACTGAGCAGGGTGTGGGCCTTGATCTCACGACCCCTGAGATCATGACCTGAGCTGAAATCAAGAGTCAGACACCCAACTGACTGAGCCACCTGGGCGCCCCAGTCCCTCTGTGTTTTCTATAAATCGGTAGTTGGATCTTGATCAAATTTCGATTTTTTTTCTTTTCATTGATCCCACAGATTTTGATATAACAATATTTTCATTATCAATCAATTATGTTTTCTAACTACATTATGATTTCTACATTGACCCACGGAGTTCACAAATGAATGACAAGAGAGAACATGGATGATTACACAGAATGTTTATAGGGCCAGGCCTGAAAGTGGTGTGCATCGGTCCACCCACAGTTGGACAAAACTCTGTCACACAGTTGCAGCTAACCACAGCAGAGATGAGGAAGTGTAGTTTAGCTGTAGGTATGTTCAGTAGGAAAATGAAATGAGTTTGGCCTCTACTGGAGCCTACCTTTTTGCTCACCTCATAGTCATTCTATTTTTTACTCACACAGGTATAACACACTCACAGCCAAGTGAGAGGACTCAAATTCCCACCTGGTCCTTGCATCAAGTTCAAACCAAAATCTGAGTTATTTGAAGTCCTCTTCCTTAGGGGCACCTGGGTGGCTCAGCTGGTTGGGCATCTGACTCTTGATTTTGGCTCAGGTCATGATCTCGGGGTTGTGAGATGGAGCCCCGGGTTGGGCTCGGCAGCGCATGGAGCCTCCTTAGGATTCTCTCTCTCCCTCTCCCTCTCCATTTGCCCCTCCCCCATCCCCGCTTGGGTGCACATGCGCGCGCGTGCTCTCTCTCTCTCAATAAATAAATAAATAATTAATTAAAAATTAAAAAAAAAAAAAAAGACTTCCTCTTCCTGAGTCGCAGATGTGGCTCCTCTCTGCCTCCTCCCCACCACACCTCATACACGGCAGGGCAGGTGTGGGAGAGCTGCAGCAGACACTCACACTCAGAAAACGAAAGAATGGAGAACCAACTGCCGCCGGTGGTTCTGAAGGGCAGACGCAGTAAAGTTTCCTACTCTTCCAAGGCGAGTTTCTCTGATTAGACTCTGGTTCTGTTATTCGAATGGACATTGTTGTCTATTTTCTCCAAGACCTGTGGATCCCCCTTCGGTGTGGGTGGTGGCTTACTTTTTCCCTATCGTCCACGATCACATCTCAAGTGGGCTTTGGAAAATATTTCCTCCCTGGTGCGGTACAAATTTTAGAGCCCACTCCCAATATGTAGAAATTTGGAAGCCTTATGGTGATTTTACATTTAAGCTGTCAGAGACAGTTTGTGGTTTCTTTGAAATGCAGCACTGCAAAAATTTAAAGGAGATTTTTGGGAGTGCTGGATCTGTTCATTCCCTTGATTGTGGTGATGGTTTTATACATATGGTAAAACTCAAACAGTAAACATTAAATATGTTTAGTCTGTTGTAAGCTAATTATACCTACAAAAGATTGTAAAAACACATACACACACACACACAGATGCATTCACACAAAACCAAACCAAACAACAAACAAACCCTAGCTTCTGGCCTATATACTTTGAGTCAGTTCCATTTTACTCCTAGTAATCATATTCAGAGTTCTTTCCTAGTCATAGTTCTTAAGCTTGCTTTATTTCTTTGCGTCCCTATCCATATGCTGCTCTCTCTTGATTTAAGAGAGAACACATTCTTTATCTGCTTTTTGCCACAAGGCTGGATACTAGGGAGCCTTTTTGGTCAGGACCTTCTCAACTCTATTTCTCACTATTTTGAGTCATGAAGCAATAGTCTTCCAGCACTTCAAGGTCTGATGTTTCTGGACATATGATTCCTTTTTACATTTGCTTGCAAAAATAAAAGGCCAATTCTCCCCTGAGCTCCTCTCTTCCTTGTAATATAGCCAGAATGTGCCAGCGCACTCTGGCCATTTGATTCTTTCCAACCCCTTCTCTTAGAGCTTCATAACATTTCATGTGCACTCCATATTATTGCAGGCACATTTTACCAGGTATTTTGTCATCGCATAACATGATGTTCCAGATAGTCTTTGGCCTCTGAACTCCACATTTAGCTTTTTAGAACATCTTCTCTAATGTCAAGTAGGAATACTTCAACTACATGTCTCAGACTTGCTAACCACCTGGTTTCTTATTAGGTTCTGACAGTGGTAGAGGGAGACGCAGTGGGGACAGAGGTGGCAATGGGATCCTGAGTCCTGCTGGGGCAGCACAGTTTCAACAGAAGCAGCCACAGCAGCCAAGCAATGGTGGACTCCTAGCAATACCAGTTCCCCTTCTGCTCCACTGGCCCTAGAGTTAGTGACTTCCGGCATTTGCTAATCATTGAGTAATCTTAGCTTCCTCTTTCTGCTACTCCATCCTTTGTGACACTTTCGCAAATGATTATCTGTATTCAATTCCTTCTGTTTGAAATACCCAGAATTGTTGGTGTTTTATTACCAGAACAATGTTTACTGTCTTGTTTACTAACACAAATAGATTGCCATCCTTTGAACCTCTGATATAATTTTCTCATTTTCTGCCACCTGATTGCTATATGAATGCCATATGTTTCAATTTTTTTTTTAACAGCAGCACTCCACTTCCAGTCTCTTAACCTTGATACCAAAGTCAGACAAAGACACTACAAGAAAAGAAAATTATAGGCAAATATTCCTTATAAACATGATATAAAAATCCTCAACAAAATACTAGCAAGCAACATTCAGTATTCAGCATATTAAAAGGATTATTATCCACCATGACCAAATGGGATTTATTCCAGGAATGTAAGGATGACTTAACATATGAAAATTGATCAGTGTAATACACTACATCAACAAAATAAAGGGAAGAAACACATGATCATCTCAATTGATACAGAAAAAGAATTTGACAAAATTTAACACCCTTTCATGATAAAAACATTAAACAAAATAGGGATAGAAGGCAAGTACCTCCACATAATAAAAGTCATATATGAAAAACCACAGTAAACTTCATACCCAATGGTGAAAGACTGAAAACTTTTCCTCTAAGATCAGGAACAAGACAAAGATACCTGCTTTCATCACTTCTATTGAACACAGTACTGGAAGTTCTAGCTAGAGCAATTAGATAAGAAAAAGAAGTAAAGGGCATAAATATTGGAAAGGAAGAAGCAAAGTTATCTCTGTTTGCAGATGATACGATCTTATACGTAGAAAATCCTAAAGACTCTATAAAGAAAGCTGTTAGATCTAATAAATGAATTCAGCAAAGCAGCAGGATACAAAGCCAACGCATAAAAATCAGTTGCATTTCTATACATGAACAATGAACAATCTGAAAGGGAAATTACAAAAACAATTTCATTCACGATAATATAAAAAAGAATAAAGAATAAAATACTTAGGAATTAACCAAGGAGGTGAAAGACTTGTACAATGAAATGTAGAAAACATTGTTGAAATAAATTAAAGGAGACATAGATGAAAACACATCCCACGTTCATGGATGGGAAAACTTAATATTGTCAAAATGTTAATATTAGGGGCGCCTGGGTGGCTCAGTTGGTTAAGCGTCTGCCTTTGGCTCAGGTCATGATCCCAGGGTGCTGGAATAGAGTCCCTCATTGGGCTCCTTGCTCAGTGGGGAGCCTGCTTCTTGCTCTGCCTGCCACTCCCCCTGCTTGTGCTCTCTCTCTCTGACAAATAAATAAAATCTTTAAAAAAAAAAGTCAATATTACTCAGTGATCTACAGAGTTAATGGAATCCCTATCAAAATCCCTATGACATTTTTTTTGCAGATATAGAAAAACCCTTCCTAAAATTCATGTGGAATTTCAAGGGACCCCTCCAAATAGAAAAAAAAAAAAAATCTTGAAAAAGAACAAAAACTGAAGGTCTCACACTTCCCAATTTGAAAACTTACTACAAAGCAACAGTAATCAAAACAGTGTGATATTAGCATTAAGACTAACATATAGTCCAATTAAATAGAATAGAAAACCCAGACCTTGCATATATGGTCAAACGATTTTTGACAAGAACACCAAGACTATTCAATAGGGAGATGATAATCTTTTCAACAAATGGTGCTGGGGAAACTGGATATCCATAGGCAAAGGGATGAAGTCAGACTCTTACCTAACACCATATACAAAAATTAACACAAAATGGATCAAGGACCTAACTGTAGAATCTAAAACAATAGCACTCTTAGAAGGAAACATAGGATGAAAGTCTTCATAACATTAGATTTGGCAATTATTTCTTGGATATGATAGGTAAGTAGGCTAGGTAAAAAAAGGCTCAGGTTACAAAAAAAAAAAAATAGAGAAGTTGCATTTTATGAAAATTTAAAAAATATGTATCAAAAACACTATTCACAGAGTAAAAAGGCAACCCACAGAATGGGAGAAAATATTTGCAAATCATATATGTGATGGAGGATTAATACCCAGATTATACTGAGAGAGAACTCCTAAAACCCAACAACAAAAAACCAAATAACCCAATCCAAAAATGGACAAGTGACTTGAATAGACATTTCTCCAAAGAAGATACACAGGTGGCAATAAGCTCATGAAAAGATGCTCAACGCTACTGATCATTAGGGAAATGCAAATCCAAACTATGCTGAAATAACACTGTACACCCATTAGGTTGGTTGCTATAAAAAACAAAACAAAACAAAACAAAACAACCCTGGGGCACCTGGCTGGCTCAGTTGGTAGAGCATGCAACTCTTGATCTCAGGGTCATGATCTCAAGGCCCATGTTGGGCCTGGAGTCTACTTCATTTATTTATTTATTTTATTATTATGTTATGTTAGTCACCATACAGTACATCATTAGTTTTTGATGTAGTGTTCCATGATTCACTGTTTGCGTATAATACCCAGTGCTCCATGCAATATGTGCCCTTCTTAATACCCACCACCGGGCTCACCCATCCCGCCACCTCCCTCCCCTCTAAAACCCTCAGTTTGTTTCTCGGAGTCCACAGTCTCTCATGGTTCGCCTCCCACTCCGATTTCCCCCTCTTCATTTTTCCCTTTCTTCTCCTAATATCCTCCATGCTACTCCTTATGTTCCACAAGTAAGTGAAACCATATGGTAATTGACTTTCTCTGCTTGACTTATTTCACTCAGCATAATTGGAGCCTACTTTAAAAACATAAAATAAGTTGGTGTGCCTGGGTGGCTCAGTCAGTTAAGCACCTGCCTTCAGCTCAGATCATGATCCCAGGATCCTGGGATCGAGTCCCACATCAGGCTCCTTGCTCAGTGGGAGCCTGCTTCACTCTCTGCCTGTCGCTCCCCCTGCTTGTGCTGGCAGCCTCTCTCTCTGTCAAATAAATAAATAAAATCTTAAAATAAAATAAGTCCTTTAAAAAACCCCAGAAAACAACAAGTGTTGGTGAGGATGTGGAGAAATTGGAGCCCTTGTGCACTGTTGGTGGGAATGTTAAATGCTACAGCTGCTCTGGGAAACAGTTTCAGGAAAAAATAAAAAAATAGAATTACCATATGACCCAGGAATTCCAAGTCTGGGTACACACCCCACAGAATTGAAAAGAGGATCTCAAAGAGATATTTGTGCACTCATATTTATAGCAGCATTATTCACAAGAGCTAAAATGTGGAAGCAATGCAAGTATCTATGGAAGGATAAAATGGATAAGCAAAATGTGGCATACACACACAATGGAATATTAGTTAGCCTCATAAAGGAAGGAAGTCCTGAAATACGCTACAACACGGATGAACCTTGAGGACGTTACGCTAAACGAAATTAGCCAGCCACAAAAAGACCAACACTATATGAGTTCACTTATATGAGTTACTTAGAATAGTCAAATCATAAGGACAGAAAGTACAACAGCGGTTTCCTGGGGCTGAGGGAAGGGAAAATAGGGAGCTATTGTTTAATAGGTACAGGTATCCCCCACTTCTTGAAAGTTAAAAGGCAAAAAGTGAAAACAGCACTTAGTGCTCATTTTGCAGAAAGGTGTTATTTTTTTTTAAATTTTTTATTTTTTTAAGGAACTTTTTTTTGTTTTTTAAAGATTTTATTTCTTTATTTGACAGAGACACAGCGAGACAGAGACACACAAGCAGAGGGAGTGGAAGAGGGAGAAGCAGTCTTCCCACTGAGCAGGGAGCCTGATGTGGGGCTCGATCCCAAGACCCTGGGATCATGACCTGAACGACTGAGCCACCCAGGCGCCCCCGGAAAGATGTTAAAGAGGCAGGATGCAACCCAGCAGTGAGAGTGCCCCCACCAAGCTTCTTCCCCAGGAACTACGCTCAGCATCTCAGCATCAAGCCATCATATCTTTGGACTGTGTCTGTGAGCATCTGTGCTTTATCTTAATTTATTTTGTGCATCTGTTAGTAAGATGTGTCCTAAGGCATCAGAAAAGCCTAAGAGAGCTCGTAACAGTTATACTTAGCATAGAACTGGATGTAATTAAGAGTTTTGAGGGGCTCAGTCAGTGGAGCTTGCAGCTCTTGATCTCAGGGTCATGAGTTCAAGCCCCATGTTAGGCATGAAGCCTACTTTAAAAAAATAAATAAAAATTCCTTTAAAAAGGCTGGGGGGAGGTGCCTGGCTGGCTCAGTCAGTGGAGGTTGCAATTCTTGATCTTGCGGTTGTGAGTTCAAGCCCCACACTGGGTATAGAAATTACTTAAAAATAAAATCTTAAAGAGTTTTGATTATGTTGAACAAAATAAAGACAGTGTGTGTGTGTGTTGAACTCACGTGCATCCACCATCCATACTATGTACACAGAGAGAAAGAGTCTTTAAAGGTGCCAAAGTTACTATTGATTCTGTTAGTAGCAAAGATCTCTTTTTGTCAGCATCCAGTAATGGACAAGATGGAATCTATTGCTTGAGTGGATTGATGGGTGTACAAAGTGTGGTGTTCGGTTATCTTACACTTAAGGAGAAATAAACAGTCTTTTTAATGCACTGAAAAGGAAAGCACTGGATGACGGTGATGAAAGTGTTTTGAAGGTGGAATTTAGGGGTACCTGTGTGGCTCAGTTGGTTAAGCATCTGACTCAGGCTCAGGTCATGATCTCAGGCCCTGGGATCAGCCCGAGCTGGGCTCCCTGCTCAGCAGGGAGTCTGCTTCTCCCTCTCCCTTTGCCCCCCTCTCCGCCCCACCGCTCGTTCGCACTCTCTCAAATAAATGAATAAAATCTTTAAAAAAAGAAAGAAAGTGGAATTTAAAGATAGTCATAGGTGGTTTGATTGGTTTTTGAGGCAAGGGCAGCTTCCCAGCTTGAAGGTTACTGAAGATGGTGCTTCAGCTGATACTGAAGCCACCGAAACGTTCCCAGAAGAACTGAAGACAATAATTACAGAAGGCGATTATTTGTGTAAGCAAACGTTTAACTGTGACAAATGCAACGTATAGGAAAAAACTGCTGAGCAAGACATGTATTTAAATAGAAGAAAAGCAGACTAAGGGACACAAGGCATCAAAGGACAGGTTGACCCTAATGCCTATTATTAACACCACCGATATGCTGTCCTCAGGCCTCTACTAGTGTACCATTCAGAAAATCCTAGGGCACCTAAAGGCATTGATAAGAGTACACTTTCTGTTGTGTTTTGTTCACATCAAAACGTTGGAATATCCAGGTGATGTTTTTCTGAGTATACGAGTGGATACATTAGTCCTTTTGTTCACATATACTAAAGAGAAAATAACCTTGATAATAAGTATCTTCTGATTGTTGCTAGGTATGCTGCTCATCCACCTGGCATTACTGAGTATGCTGGTAACACTTGTATTGTGTTCTTACACTGAATAAGACATCACTGCTGCACCTGTGTGACCTGGCCTGATGGCCACACTTAAGACTTCGCTTACAATATGCAAAATGTGATGTATTTTATTGCAAACGCCACTGACAGAGGGGGCAACTCCGAAGCATCTTTGGGAGATCTGGAGGCTACAGGATAAAATTGGCCATTGCCAACCTTGGAGATGTTCTGGACAGGCCAGCTGTCTCAATGAGACCTGGCATATGGAGGAAACTGTGTCCCAAAGAGGTCAATGATTTTAAAGTCTTCAAACCAACCATAGATATGGTGATATTGTGAAAGTTAATGAAGGTGATAAAGAGCTTTGGGGATCACCGACCAAGAGCTGACAGATGAAAAGCTGATACAACTGAAAGAGGAAAGGATACCAATCCAAAGTGAATGCAATAGCAAATGGCCTGCAAGTGAAGCCATCCAGGATCAGAAAGCGAAGCACGTGTGAGATTTTCACTATGATTGGCAGTGCTGCGATAAATGCGGAAAAATATACCTTTCATTTTGAAAAGGCATGTAGGTTTAGGACAGGTTTGTAGGATGTTTTGAGTGCCTACAAAGAATTGTATGATACAAAAATGTGTAGGCTGAGCAGTGAAGCATACAGTCATATTTCAAGCCTTCCACATCAGCCATATCAATCACAGCAGATGGCAAACCTTGACCTTTGACATCAAGGCAGACAGACAAGAAGGTGTAGATGTTAGTAATCTGCCTGCCCTGATGCATTCAGACAATGATGAGATATTCATAGGTGAACCTCTTCCTCACTCTCCTATACCCTAGGATCCTGTACCTTCCACCACCCTGATTCCAATGAATGACTTAGCCATGATCACCCCCTCTCAGTTTCCAGTGTGCTTGCTGTCCTCCCAATTCACATAAATAACTACACTGTACATGCATTATTTCCACTTGATACAGGCTGTGTCTTTATTATATCATTCTTGCTGTTGCTATATTTTTAGTGTTGTTTTAGGTTCCACATGTTATTTGGTATGATTTGGTAGGTTATTTTTTGGATCTGGGAACACTGAAAAAGTTTTCCGTATAAGTTAATGGTAATTGCTTCTTCACCTTACATTGCTTTGGCTTATGAAAGGTTTATAAGAACACTCTACTTTCAGATAGCAGGGAAACCTGTATAGAGTTTCAGTTTTACAAGATGAAAAGGGTTTATGGGATGGATGGTGGTGATGGCTGTACCACAATATGAATATATTTAATGCCATCAAACAGTACATTTAAAAATGGTTAAGATAGGGACTCCTGGGTGACTCATTTGGTTAAGTGTCTGCTTTCGGCGCAGGTCATGATCCCAGGGTTCTGGGATCAAGTCCCCACATCTGGCTCCTTGCTCAGTGGGGAGTCAGCTTCTTTCTGCCTGCTGCTCCCCCTGCTTGTGCTCTCTCTCTCTGACAAATAAATAAATAAAATCTTAAAAAATAAATAAAATGAATAAAATAAATAAATAATAATCTTATTAGAATTTTTTAAAAAATAAATAAAATCTTTAAAAATACATAAAAATGGTTAAGATGGTAAATTTCATGTTATATGCATTTTAACACAATAAAAAAAGAAGAAAGTCAATTGCTTGCCTACATACCAGCAATGAACAAGTGAAATGTGAAATTAAAAACACAGTACCATTATATTACCACTCCCCAAAATCAAATACTTAGGTACAAATCTAACGAAATATGTATAATATCTTTATGAGGAAAATTATAAAACTCTTATGAAAGAAATCAATGAAAATTAAATAAATGGAGAGACAGTCCATGTTCATGGATAAGAAGACTCAATATTTTCAAGATATCAGTTTTTCCCAACTTAATCTGTAGATTCAATACAATCCCACTCCAAATACCAGCAACTTATTTTGTGGATATTGACAAACTGATGCTAAAGTTTATATGGAAAAGCAGAAGACTAGAATACCCAGCATAATATTAGAGTAGAAGGACAAAGTCAGAGGATTAACACTACTTAAGACTTCCTATAAAAGGACAGTAATAAAAATGTAGTGATATTGGTGAAAGAATGGACAAATAGATCAATGGAACAGACTAGAAAGCCCATAAATAGACCTACATAAATATGCTAAACTGATATTTGATGAAGGAGCAAAGGCAACACAATGGAGAAAATTTTCAGCAAATGGTGCTGAAACCACTGGACATTTACATGCAAAAAAAGAGAAAAAGAATCTAGACATAGACCTTACACCCTTCACAAACTTTAACTCAAAATGGATCATAAACCTAGGTGTAAAATGCAAAACTATAGATTCCTAAAAAATAACAGAAAATCTAGGTGATCTTGGGTATGGCAATAACTGTTTAGATACAACACCAAAGACACCATCCATGAAAGTAATAATTATAAGCTGGAATTCATTAAAATAAAAAATTTCTGCTCTTTGAAAGTCAACAATCAAGAGAATAACAAGACACGTCATATAACTGGGAGAAAAATTTGCAAAAGACATGTCTGATAAAGGGATGTTATTCAAAATACACAAAGAACCCTAAATTCAGCAATAAGAAATGAACAACTGATTAAAAATTGGGAAAAGGACATGAACAGACACTTCACCAAAGAAGATATATAGATGGCAAGTAAGCATACGAAAAATATTCCACACCATATGTCATTAGGGAACTGCAAATTAAAACGGCAATCAGATACCACTACAAACCTAGTAGAATGGCCAAAATCCAGAACACTGTCAACACCAAATGCTAATGCGGAGCAATGGGAATTTTCATTCATTGCTGATTGGAATGCAAAATGGTATGGCCACTTTGGAAGACGGTTTGGGAGATTTTTACAAAGTTAAACATGTTCTTAGCATACGACCCAGAAATTGAACTCCTTGGTATTTACTCAAATGAATTGAAAACTTATGTGCACACAGAAACCTGCACATGGATGTTTATAGCAGCTTTATTCATAACTGCCAGAACCTGGAAATAACCAAGGTGTCCTTTAGTAGGTGAGTGGATAAGTAAACTGTGGTACATCCAGACATGGACTATTTTTGAGGGGTAAAAAGAAATGAGCTATCAAGTCATGAGAAGACATGGAGAAAACTAATCTGAAAAGCCTACATACTGTATGATTCCAACCATATGACATTGTGGAAAGGTAAAACAGTGGAAACAATAAAAAGATCAGTGCTTACCAGGAGTTAGGAGGGAGTGAGGGATGAATAAAGTGATCATAGAGGATTTTTAGGGCAATGAATCTATTCTGCATGAGGCTATTAATGTAAATTCATGTCATTATTCATTTGTCAAAACTCATAGAATTTACAACACCAAGAGTGAACACTAGTGTAAACTGTGAATTTTGAGTGATAATGATGTGCCAAATGGGTTCATTTTTTGTAACAAGTGTACCGATCTGGTGGGGGATGTCAATAGTAAGGTAAGCTGTGCATGTGTGAGAACAGGGGTTATATGGGAACTCTCTGTGCTTCATGCTCAATCTCTGGTAAACCTAAAACCGCTGTAAAAAATAAAGTCTATTTAAAAAAAATAAAACATTTTTCAGAATAGTAGTTCCAGCATCACTGTGATATATAGAAGGGTGGATGTGAAGCTTGGAAGACATAGGATAATCAGCACATCCTTCTTATAGACAGTACAAGAAAACTAGAACAATTTAATTTTAATCATTGACCTCCCAATATACATGTTATTGTTTTGATGTGTTTTCATTCTATCTTAATAGTTATTAAACTCCCAGAAGACATTAGTATTGTTTTTTACTGCCAATGATCATGCAAGATTTTTACCTATTCTCCATTCTTACTTACATCTCAGACCTTCCATCAGGAATTTTTGTCCTTTTGCCTGAAGTACATCTTTTAGGATTTTCCTTAATGAGAGCCTAATGATTCTAAACCCTTCTGGCTTTTTGTTTTTGTTTGATCTGAAAATATTGTATTTTGCCCTCATTATTGAGATGAATTTTCACTGGCTGTACCGTTCCTAGTGGAAATTATTTTCTTTCATCACACTGAAGATACCATCTATTGTCTTCTGGCTTTTATTGCCATTGAGAAGTCAGTTCTGAATCTTACTGCAGCTCCTTTGAAGGCAATCTGTTTCTCTGGTTGCTTTTCATCTAATTTTCTTTTTATTGTGGTAAAATTTACATGCACAGGACTTATATGTTGTAGGTCAATGAGTTTTGATAAATGCATACACCAGATAACCCACACTCTGGGTGCTTTTAAGATCTTCTGTTTTTCTTTAGTGTTACTCAGTTTCACTGTGATATGTCTGGGTATGGACTTCTTTTCATCTATTCTGCTTGAAATTCATTAGGCCTTTTGAATCTGTAGATTTGTATCTTTCATTAGTTCTGGAAAATGCTCAACCATTACTTTTGCTTCATTCTCTTTTACTCCTTGAGCTCCAATTAGTTATATTTCCCACTTTACTTTCTATATGTCTTATTTTCTCTTTCATATTCCTCTCTTGGTTGCTTTGTATTTCATTCTGAATAATTTCTTCCAATTTATTTTCTAGTTCATTAATTCTATTTTCAGGTGAATCTAAACTGCTTTTTGAGTTTTTTTTTTTATTTTTTCTTTTTTGTTTACAATTTCTTTCTCCTTCCTTCCTTCCTTCCTTCCTTCCTTCCTTCCTTCCTTCCTTCCTTCCATCCTTCCTTCCAAGATTTTATTTATTTATTTGACACGGGGGGTGGGGAGAGAGCAAGCACAAGTGGGGGGAGTGGCAGGCAGACGGAGAAGAGGGCTCCCAGCTGAGCAAGGAACCTGATGGGGGGCTAAATGCCAGGACCCTGGGATCACGACCTGAGCCAAAGGCAGCTTCTTAACCAATTGAGCCACCCAGGTGCCTGCTTTTTGAGTTTTTTTTAAAAGAAAATTTAAATGAAAAATTTAAAATACAATCAAAAGTAAAGTATAATGAGTCTCCATGTACTTATTATCCTGCTTCGACTATTATAAAATATGGTCATTTTGTTTCATTTCTACCCCCACCATGTCTCCCAGACTCCCACAGAATTATTTTAATCCAAATGTTAGACATTATACCATTTCATTGGTAAGTACATGAGTATGTATCTCTAAGAGATAAGGACAATTTTTTTTTTTTAACAAAATCTTAACACCATTATTGCATCCAGAAAATTAACAATGATACCTTGCTATCATATAATATCCAACAAGTGTCCAAATTTTCCTAATTAGTTCATAAAAGTCTTTCTATAGATAATTTGATTCAGGATCCAAACAAGATCTACATTGCATTTGGTTGATATATTTCTTCTTCTTTTTTTTTTTTTTTAAGATTTATTTATTTACTAGCCAGAGAATGCATGATCAGGGAGAAGGGCAGAGGGAGAGAATCTCAAGCAGTCTCCCCGCTGAGCGTGGAGTCCAACGTGGGGCTCAGTCTCACCACCCTGAGGTCATGACCTGAGCCAAAACCAAGAATCAGACACTTAACCAACTGAGACACCCAGGCCCCGTGGTTGATATATTTCTTAAACCTCTTTTAATCCATAACAGTTCTCATCTCTCCCCATTTTTCCTTGCATGTATTTGTTGAAGAAACTGAGGCATTGCTTCTATTTTATTGCTGATTATATTCCTAATGGTGTTGTTTAATATATTCTCCTACTTCTTATATTTCCTGTAAGCTGATAGTTATATTTAGAGTTTTGTTTTTGGCAAGAATCCTTCCTAGATAATGCTCTGTGATTCCTATTGTATCCCATTAAGAAGCACATAATGTTTGGTTGTTTCTCTTTTCATGATGTTAAGTTTTATCAGTGTATACATATGGGCTTGATTCATCTATAAGCCTCTTACATAATGTTTCTGACAGTCATTGATGACTATTGTCTAAATTAATTCATTAGAGGGATGCCTGGGTGGCTCAGTCGGTTGGGTGTCTGCCTTCGGCTTGGGTCTTGATTCCGGGGTCCTGGGATTGAGTCCCACATTGGGCTCCTTGCTCAGCGGGAAGCCTGCTTCTCCCTCTGGCTGCCACTCTCCGTGCTTGTGCACTCTCTCTCTATCTGACAAATAAATAAAATCTTTAAAAAATATATTAAGAAATTAATTAATTCATTAGAAATGCAAAGTAATGACAGTATATTATTCCTTCTGCATTTATTAGCTGGAATTCTTCTATGAAGAATAATTGCTTCTTAAAACTAGTTACTTTATCCATTCGATTTTTAGTTTAAAACTTTATTTTTTCATTTCTAGAGACTCTATTTTAAATGTTAGATCATGGGGCGCCTGGGTGGCTCAGTGGGTTAAAGCCTCTGCCTTCGGCTCAGGTCATGATCTCAGGGTCCTGGGATCGGGTCCCACATCGGGCTCTCTGCTCAGCGGGGAGCCTGCTTCCCCCTCTCTCTCCCTGCCTCTCTGCCTACTTGTGATCTCTCTCTCTGTCAAATAGATAAATAAAATCTTTAAAAAAAAAATAAATAAATGTTAGATCATTCTGTTTTCTGATGTATTTTCAGTTTTCTCTTTTATTTCTTTAAGTATAGTAAGCATAATTATTTTATAATATGTGTCAGACAATTATAATATCCGAAGTCCTTAGGGCATTTTTTCATTGCCTTCTACCTTACAGTTTGGATGAATTGGTAAGCCTAATGCTGTTCTGATTTTTAAAAAAAATTTTTTTATTTATTTGAGAGAGAGAGCACGAGAGGGGGGAGGGACAGAGGGACAAGTAGACTCCCTGCTGAGGGCAGAGTCCAATGTGGGGCTTGATCCCCAAACCCTGAGATCATGACCTGAGCTGAAGTCAGATGCTTAACCGATTGAGCCACCCAGATGCCCCGTTCTGATTTTTGATCCTTGTATGCAACTTGTTCTTTCTCTTTGGAAGTTTTTAGAATTATTTCTCTGTGTCCAGTGTTCTGAAATTCTATAATGACATGTCTTGGTGTGGGTCTGATTTCTTTTGCTGGATAGTATGCCCTTAAAATTTAGAGTCTCAGTTGTTCATTTCAGGGGAATACTTTTGAATAATTGCTTTAATTGTTTCTTCTCTTCTGATTCTTTGTCTTTCTACAACTCCCATCATTCAGATATTCAACCTTCTGGACTGATCCTCTAACTTTTATTGATTTTCTTAAGTAGAGCAAATTTGATTTTCAATTTTACTCTCCATTCTTTCTACTGAATTTTTGTTTCTGCTATCATGGTTTTGATTTCCAAGAGCTCTTTTTGCTTATCTTCATAGTAATTACTTTTTAAAATAGCTTCCTATTGTTATTTTATGGATATAATATATTACCTCTCTGAGGATATTAATGATGTTTTTTTTTATTTGTCTTATTTTTAAGTTTTTCTCCCTTGCAATTTCTTTTTTTTCTTGCAATTTCTTTTTTAAGATTTTACTTATTTATTTGAGAGTGAGAGAGCACAGAGGGAGAGTGAAAGGGAGAAGCAGACTCCCCGCTGAGCCAAGAGCCCCATGTAGGGCCTGATCCCAGGACCGGGAAATCATGACCTGAGCCAAGGCAGACACTTAACCAACTGAGCCACCCAGGCGCCCCTCTCCCTTGCAATTTCTATTTCTTCTAAATTGCTTTTTTTCTTCTTGTCTGTTTTGGTTTCTTTCTTATATATTAAAGGATTTCCTTAAATATCGAATGATCCTTGGCTGCTTGTGTATATTTTAAGAGTGAGGACATTAAAAAGCTGGAAAGACCATGTGAGAGCTGGGACATGTAGGCCAAGGGCTTAACTGTAGGATTCTTTTGTCTATTTCATTAAGAGAACCCTGATCAATGTATCTTTGGGATTTCTCTTTTGGACTGGTCACATTTCCCAGAGGAGTTTTTCCAAAAGTATAATCATGCTCTTTGTTTATCTTTGTTTAGGAATCAATCTCCCGGGTTTGCCAAGCTTGTTACCATTTCTCCATTTGTTTTCTAGCTTCTAAAATACTGCTGCTGGGGCGCCTGGATGGCTCAGTGGGTTAAGCTTCTGCCTGCGACTCAGGTCATGATCTCAGGGTCCTGGGATCGAGCCCCGCATCGGGCTCTCTGCTCAGCAGGGAGCCTGCTTCCCCCTCTCTCTCTGCCTGCCTCTCTGTCTACTTGTGATCTCTCTGTCAAATAAATAAATAAAATATTTTAAAAAATAATATAAAATAAAATACTGCTGCTGTTGTCTCCTTTCCCTTTCTGGGCCTGGAGGATAATATGAGAATTTGCCCCCCAACTCTCCCCCCAGTCTTTAACTGGAAGCCCCTGTTATTTCTTTAGGATAATTTTTCTGGAAGACAATTATAGGATCGTGTAAAAAGGTTTTGACACTGATTACCAGATTGCCCTAAAGCTGTATGTATATATGAAAAGAGGAATGTTTTTACATAATTGTTTTTGCAACAAGTATTAAGTAACTTTCATGGGTATTGCGTGCACTCACCCATTGGCTTCAATCCTCCACCTGGCGGGAGCAGTCTACAATGCAAGAAAAGTCTAAAAAAAAATGAGAAAAAGAGACGCGCATGACAGTTGGGAGAAGACAGAAAAATTACTTCAAAGGGCCAGCGCATTAGCCCGCGCCTCTCTGGCCACGGGAGAGGATGGGAGGTGGTCTGATGTCGTCGATAATTGGTTGGCCTCTCTGACCAATCACGAGCAGCAAGTAGTTTTGCTTGCCGTCGTGGTCCGCCTCCCCGTGGGCTTCGGGGCTACGTTTACAAATGGGAACAGGGTAGGCAAGAGGGACAGACTGCCCAGCCAATGAGACCTTACGGAGTTCATGGGCGGGGTGAGGCCGCTGCCAGGTTTAGGGCGGAAGGAGCTGCTCTGGGTAAGAAGGTGAACGAAAGATGGCGGCGGAAATGCTGCTGTCCAGTCTGTTGTGGCTGCTGCTTCTGGGGCTCCTTTTACCCGCAAGTCTGACTGGCGGTGTCGGCAGCCTGAACCTAGAGGAGCTGAGTGAGATGCGTTACGGGATCGAGATCCTGCCATTGCCTGTCATGGGAGGGCAGGTGAGGAGGCGTGGAAGGGCCAGGGTCTGGGGCAAGGGAAAGAGGGAAAAGGTGAAGGAAGAAGGGCAGCTGTGGAGTCCACAGCGGTAGCCTAAGAAGAATCGGGAAGAGTAGGTAGGGGTTTTACGATGACCCCCAAGGCTCACTGACTGAGACCCATTCCCTTGGGGCTAGGGACTGGGAGGGGTGGGGCTTCCCGCTGTCAGCTTCGGTTCCTGATCGGAGCACCCAGACTCCGCCCCGCGAGAAGTGGGAGTGCTCTCTCCCCTCACCCGCCAAACACAGCTGGAGGACTTGTGGCTCATTCTGACTTGAGTGGGCTCTCCCCCAGGATCTGAAGAGGGGTCTCGTTGTTCTCTCTGATCCCTGCCTCTCTTTGCCTCCCTGCCCCCCACCCTCCCTTGTTTCCCAGAGCCAAGCTTCCGACGTGGTGATTGTCTCCTCTAAGTACAAACAGCGCTATGAATGTCGCCTGCCAGCTGGAGCTATTCACTTCCAGCGTGAAAGGGAGGAGGAGGCACCTGCTTACCGAGGGCCTGGGATCCCTGAGTTGTTGAGCCCAATGCAAGATGCTCCTTGCCTGCTGAAGGTGAAAGGGGTTGGGGAGGATGGAATGAGGGCTTGGGAGCTGGCTAGCTATCTGGGAGCCAGAGTGCCCATGAATGAAGAGGTATCGAGAGGACCTGGGGGAATTAAGAAGGCCATTGGAGGAGTAGACATATTGTACAGACAGGAAAGAAGCAAAGAATCTTGCAACCACTGATGACACTTTGCTGAAAGTAGAGGAGGGTTAGGATAGAAGCTCTCAGAGTAATAGTTAAGCCAAGATTGAGGTGCCTGAAGAGGGTCAGTGTAGGTAGGAGGGACACTCCCCTAGAGAAGCCCTCCTGGTAAAGTCACCCCCTGCCCCTGTCACTCTCTGCCCAGTATCCTATTTTATTTTCATCATAGCATTTTTCATGATCTGAAATAATCTTACCAACTGAATCATCAGTTTATTTAATTTTGCTCTGGAATGTGAGTCCATGAGGTCAGAGAATTTATCTTATTCACAACTGTATCCCCAGTGGCTAGAACAGCGCAAGGAATGTTGTAGAAGTTCAGTTAGTATTCGAATATTCTGTATTTTCCTGGTCTGGGTGCTTCAAGGATACCACGATTTCTTATCTTTATGGAAGGCAAAGAAGGATTTTTAAAAAAAAATCTTTAAAAAGGGAGGAGTGGAAAGACCAGAGGTGGCAAACATACCCTAGGAGTATTTCTCCAGTCACAGAAGGAAAGCAGCCCTTCCTCCTCTCTGAGAGTCTGGAGTATGGAGTGTGGAAGCAGAGGGGAGAAGTAGTTGAGAGGTTATGTGTCTTGGAGCCAGGAGAGATTCAGGTTCCAAGCAGAGAAATCTGCACTCTATCCCCTTGATTGTTCATTTTTTATTGTCAGACCAAGGACTGGTGGACGTATGAATTCTGTTATGGACGCCACATCCAGCAGTACCACATGGAAGGTGACTGACGCCTACATTTTCCCTAAGCCCTCAGCACCACATCATGGAAGGTGACCTGCCCTCCTAGTCCCCTTCCCTCTTCGTCCTCTTAGAAGGGAATAATGGTGCTTCACTGTGGTTTCTCTTGTAGATTCAGAGATCAAGGGTGAAGTCCTCTATCTCGGCTACTACCAATCGGCCTTCGACTGGGATGATGAGACAGCCAAGGTGGCAGGAGTCTGGGATTGGGAGAGAACGGGATCCCGGCTGTAGACTAAGAGCCCTGATCAGAAGGGGGAGGGGCAGAATTAGCTGACATGTTGCTTGGGGCTTGGTGGCCATTAGAACAAAGTGCCATTCTTCCTTTTGCTGTCTTTCTTCCGCCCCCTCCCCCCCACTTCTTGATGTCCTCCCCAGGCCTCCAAGCAGCATCGCCTGAAACGATACCACAGCCAGACCTATGGCAATGGGTCCAAGTGCGACCTCAATGGGAGGCCACGGGAGGCCGAGGTTCGGGTGAGTCTCAAGAGAGGGAAGTTGACAATTTAGATTCTAAGGGAGGAGGGCAGGGTTGCGTGTTAGACTCCAAAAGGTCTCTTCCAGACCCCAAACTCTTAAGTTTAAGACTCCTTTTCCAGCTGGTAGCTGGACACCACTGCCTGGATAGTCTGAGGCACTTCAAGTCAAAACTTCCCAAATCCTCCCCTCGGATCCCCTAGCCACGCCTATTCTTTTTCCCGGGTTTCTTCTCTTATCACCTGAGCATCATTTCTGACTCTTCCTTTCTTCATGGAACGACTGGTCAGCATAAAGCGCTGGGCAAACATGCAGCCCCTGCCCTCCGTCTAGACAGGAAGTCATGGTAACAAAAGAATCACAGAAATGAGTCTGTGACTATAAACTGAGGAGCGGTGTGAAAGAAAGGAATCTAGTTCTCTCAGAGTAAATGCCAAAGCCTATTTGTTCTGCTTCTAGACTTTTCTGACCACTCTCTTCTTTCCTATGCTTGGCACCTTCATCTCTCACCTGCGCCACTGCCAACAGCCTCTTAGCAGGCGTTCCTGATCTAGTGGTCCTGAGCTGCATTCAGGCAAGCGGGCGGAGGGGCGGAAGGAAAGGTTCATCAGGTGCTTCTTATGTGTATTCACAAACACAAACACCTATAGAGAACAGAATTACACACCCGATCATGCGCAGATTCTCTCTCTGTAATGCAGATTTTCACATGCAGTTGTGTTCTGGTAGATGTTGAAGACTCTGATCACCAGGATAGAGCGGGGGATGGGAGGGGGGAGTCTTGATTTGTCATGTTTGCCAATATCTGTGGTATAAATATTCCTACCATGGCCAAATTTGTGCTATCACTGTGATGTCAACCACCTCGCAACATTCCTGAACATTTACCAGTTGGCCGTTGGGAACTGGTGTGAGCGGACCCCCAGCACACCGCTATGGCAAGTGTCACTTCTCTGTCCAGTCCTGGAAAACCTTCAGTGATTCCGCCTTGCACAAAAGCTAAGATCCAAATACTTCAGCAAGACTGGGGTGGCCGGGGAGGTGGTGGGAAGCCCTCAGATTCTGGATATATTTTGAAGGTGGAGCCAGTAAGATTTGTTGATGGATCAGATATGGGGTGGAGTCAAGTATGACCCCAGGGTTTTTAGCTTGAGCAACTGGAACAAGGCAACTGTCATTTACTAAAATGGGAAGGAATGGGTTTGGAGGGGAAACAAGATTGGTGTTAGACATATGAAGGTCAAAATGACTGTAGACCTTTAGTGGTGGCGTCCAGTTGGTAGTTGGTTCTGTGATTCTGGAGTTCAGGGATGAGGTCTGGGCTGGAGATATAAATACTCATTGTGTTTCCGCCCCACTGGCCTTCTTTCTGTTCTGTGAATCAATGGGTCTCATTGTTCCCTCTGCCTAAAGCTGTCTTCCCCCAGATCTGCAAGTGCTTGGTTCTATCCCCTTGTTCAGGTTATATATCCCTGTGACACCTGCACAGGGGGCCCTAGTGTAGGCACACACAACACACCCATCCTTCTGCCCCCTTGCTAGTAAACACCTACAGTATTTTATATTCTTGAAAGCATGTATTGTTTCCTGAAATTATCTTATTTGTTTGAGTTTAATATCTCTCTTTGTCTGACTAGAATAAGCTTCAGGAAGGCAGGGACTTTTCTTTTGTAAATTTTCTGTCCGTCTGATTTTCTGCTCTATCCTTGGTGCCTGGAACAGTGCCTGGGACAGTGCCTAGCACCAAGAAGGTGCCCAGAAATTATTTGTTGAATTAATGATAAGCCAGTTCAAATGTCATTTAATTCATGTGAACTTTCTTGGCTAACCCAGATGGTTTCTTCAGCATTTTATATACACAAAGCCATGTCCACATATATCCATGGCTTAGTCTATTTGGGCTGCTAGGAGAGAAGATCACAGACTGAGTAGCTTATAAACAGAAATTTTTTTCTTACAGTTCTGGAAGCTGGATGTCAGATCAGGGTGCCAGTGTGGTGGGGTGAAGGCCCTCTTTCAGGTCATAGACTTGTTGTTTATTCTCACATGGCAGATGGGGCTAGGGAAAAGTGGAACCGCTTTTATAAGAGCATTAATCCCATTTGTGACGGTTCCCCCCTTATGACCTAAGTACCTCCCAAAGGTCCCACTTCCTAATACCATTACACTGGGCATAGATATTTAGGGGAACATAAACATTCAGACCGTAGCAACCCACGAGCATTTACACACCTGTATAATCTATTATAGTACTTACTTTATATTATTATTATTTTTAAGTAGGCTCCATACCTATCATGGAGCCCAGTTGGGGCTTGAACGCACAACCCTGAGATCAAGACTTGAGTTGAGATCAGGAGTCGGACGCTTAACCGACTAAGCCACCCAGGCACCCCTATTTCTTTATTATTATTTGTAGCTTCAGTAGGCCAAGAATCAAGGGCAAAGGCTGCATTTTCCTCTCATCTATTGAACATATGCCCTGTGCCAAGCACTGTAATAGAAACTGGGGATAAAATGGTGACTGAGAGACCTAGTCCTGCTCTCAGGAGACAGACATTAAATAAACAGCCACAACAAGCAGGATAAAGTCTGACTGGTGAAGTAGATATTGTAGGAGGCCACACAAAGGAAATGGCCAAGTCTAGGTAAAGAGGAAGCTTCCTGGAGACCGTGACCTTTGAACTGGGAGTTGAAGGCTGAGGAGTTAGTCTAGCAGTAGTAAAGAAGTGGGAGAGGGAAGAGGGCATTCCAGGTGGAAGGTACGGTAGGTGCCAAAGGCCTGGAAGCAAGGGGCAGTTGATAGCTATTCACTGTGACTGGAGAGAGTTGTAGGAAGGGAGTGTGGGAGGTGAGGCTGAGCAAATGTTAGGGGACAGTTAAAGCTCTGTAGCTATGTTGAGGAGTTTGGATAATCTGAGAACTAAGGGGGAAGCCAGGGAAATATTTGAAGCAGAACGATGACATATCCAATTTTGGTTTGGAAGGCTCACTCTGGCTGGAGTGCAGCAAATGATTGGGAGGCCAGTTAGGAGGTGGTTGCAGCAATCCAGGGGAGAAAACAAGGTAGGCCAGGGAATGAAGAAATGTGAATCTCGGGGGAGATTTAGGGGACAGAGTCAATAGAGTAAGATTTGTGGGTTTCTGGCTTGATAGGTGATGGGTGGTTCCTGTTGCTGAGTTAGGTATAGTAGAAAGAGGAGTAGGTCTGGTGAAGGAAAATGATGATTCTGGTTTTGAGTATGATGATTTTGGTGGCTGAAGACATTCAAGTAGAGATTTCTGAGGAGGCTATTGGATCTGTGGGTTTGGATCACAGGAGATGGATCCAAATTGAACCCAGAGGGCTGGGAGTCATCAACATATTGGCTATAATTGGAGTCAGAGTCTGGGTAAAATGCTCCCAAAGAAACAGTAAATAGTGAGAAAAGTGGAACAGAATGTTGAGGAAGCCATTGTTGAAAGCATGGGCAGAAGGGGGGCTCTGCTGAGAAGAAGGGGCCAGAAAGGAGATACGGTGACGCAGTCCCAAGGAGGGACTGGTCCATGACGACAGTTGCATCTGAACTTTCAGGGAAGAGAATTAAAAACTGCTTGTAGGTGATCATGGGAATTATTATTTTAATAAAAGCAAAGCATGCATGCACAAGAAAATGAGAATTCGGACCACAGACATGGGAACCAGATGAAAAGTTCGAAGTCCTCTATTCTGTCTCCCCTGAGCAGAGGCCATTGGCGATCTTTGCCGCAGCAGTTTCAGTGGGGTGGTGAAGAAGTGGAAGAAGTCTGGGTGTGAAGGGGAGGGGAAGGGCGAGCCCTGGTTAGAGGGATTATGAGGTTGGGGAGAGTGATACTTTGTTGTTCTTTCATGTTTTAACATGGGAGCACGTGTAAGTGCTGCTGGGTGGACCTGGCAGAAAGGAGAGATTGAGTAACAGGAGAAAGACAGGGAAGGGAATGTGGGCAGGGCCGGGATAGGGAACACGGGAGTGGTTACCCTGAGCATGTGTAGGGTCGTCACAGGAATGAAAGGGTGCTGTATTTGTTGGGGAGTCTGGAGGTTTTAGTGGCGGACAGTTGAGGGCATTCCTGTTTGGCTGTTTCTTATTTTTTAGTTCTTACATCCTGATAGACCACCCAAGTTCATTGCCTTCGTGATTGAGTGAACCTCCCCCTCCAGGGCAAGCACAGTGAAGTTCAGTGTTCCCAATGCCTCCTGGGTAGGAGCAGTGTGCATGGTGTTTGGTAAAAGTGCAGTCCCCGTGGGGTTTGGGAATGGCTAGCCATCTTGAATTAAACAAATTTGGATCCCCATCTCAATTCTAACATTAAGTAAGATTTCATAGAGATCTAAGATTTTTCCTTTTCTAATTTCTAATTATGAAACATTTCAAACTTACAGAAAATAATGTCCTACAGACCCATAAATCCACTGCCAAGGGAAACAGATGTTAACATTTTGCCATCAGAAAGGAATAAAATGCTAATGATATAGTTAAAGCCCACCCTCTCATTTCTTCCCTCTCCCTCCTCTCCAGAAACAACCACAACCATCTCCATGCTTGCTTTGTACTTTTATTAGTCGTGCACATGTCATAGACAATACGTATTGTTTTGTATTTTAAAATTATACGTTAGTGGTATCAACTTGCTTTTTCACTAATCAATGTTTGCCGTTCTGTGGCAGGACACGGAGATCTAGTTCAGTGATTTTAATGGCTGCGTTGTGTTTCATTGTTTACTCACCATCCCTCTATTGAGGAATGGTTGGGTTTCAACTCTAATGCTCTTATACACGGTGCTGGAGTGTAGGGCTCACTGTGAGTGTGCAAGAGTTTGTCTGAGGGAAATACCTAGAAGTAGAACAACGGAGTTACCAGGAATGCATATTTTATTGGTGAGTTTGGTGCATTGCCCATTTTTTCAATGTCTTTTTAATGTGTAGGTATTCATTTATTTTTATTATTTTTTTAGGTTATGGTAAAATAGACATGGAAGTTACCATTTTAACAACTTTTAGGTGTACAATTCAATGGCATTAACTGCATTAACAATGTTGTATAACTATTACCACTATTTCCAGAACGTTTTCATCATCCCAAACTCTATACCCATTAAGAAATTAAGCATTTCTCCCCCTCCCCACTCTTTGTTCTGCTTTTTGTCTCTATGAATTTGCTTGTTCTGGGTACCGCATGTAAGTAGAATCACACAACATTTGTCCTTTTGTGTGTGTCTGGCTTATTTCACTTAGCATAATGTTTTCAAAGTTCATCCATGTTGTAGTATGTATCAGAATCTTATTTCTTGGGGTGCCTGGGTGGCTCAGTCGTTAAGCTTCTGCCTTTGGCTCAGGTCATGATCCCAGGGTCCTGGGATCGAGCCCCTCATCGGGCTCCCTGCTTGGTGGGAAGTCTGCTTCTCCCTCTCCCACTTTCCCTGCTTGTGTTCCCTCTCTCACTGTGTTTTTCTCTGTCAAATAAATAAATTTAAAAAAAAAAGAATCTTATTTCTTTTTATAGCATATTCCTCTTGTGGAACATTTGGTAATATTCCATTGTGTATATATATCGTTTTTTGCTCATCTATTCATCTATTGATGGATGGATACCTTTGTGTTTCCGCCTTTTGGGTATTGTGAATAATGTTGCAATGGACATTGGTGTACAATCATGTGTCTTGAGTCCCTGCTGAAATTCTTTTTGGGTATATACCTAGAACAGAAATATACCTTATGGTAATTCTTTGTGTAGCTTTTTAAGGAATTACCAAATTGTTTTCCACAGCAGCTGCACTATACATTCCCACTAACAATATACAAAGACTCCCAATTTTTCAACACCATCTCTGATACTTATTATTACTGTTTTTTGTAATAACCATCCTAATGGGTATGAAGTGGTATCTCGTTGTGGTTTTGATTCTCATTTTCCTAATGACAAATGACGCTGAGCATCTTTTCATATAGTTATTGGCCATTTGTGTATCTTCTTTGGAGAAATGTCCATTTAAATCCTTTGCCCATTTTTAAATTGAGTTATTTGTTTTTTTAATTGTCGTTGAGTTGTGGGAGTTCTTTATATAGTCTGGATATTAATCGCTTGCCAGATATATGATTCACAACTATTTTCTCCCATTCTGTGGGTTTATTTTTTTACTCTCTGTCTCTTTTTTTTTTTTTAAGATTTTTAAATTTATTTATTTGAGAGAGAGAAAGTGAGAGAGACCATGAGAGGGGAGAAGGTCAGAGGGAGAAGAAGACTCCCTGTGGAGCTGGGAGCTCGATGCAGGACTCGATCCTGGGACTCCAGGATCATGACCTGAGCTGAAGGCAGTCACGTAACCCAACTGCGCCACCCAGGCGCCCTCTGTCTCTTTTTTAATAGGCTCCACGCCTAATGTGGGGCTTGAACTCATGACCCTGAGATTAAGAATCACATGCTCTACTAACTGAGCCAACCAGGCATGCCCTGCTTTTTCACTCTTAATAATGTTTTTTGATGCATAACAGTTATTCTGATGAGATCTAATTTACCTATTTTTTTCTTTTATTGCCTATGCTTTTGGCCTTATATTTGAGAAATCATTGCCTATTCCAAGGTCATGATTTTTACTGATGTTTTCTTCTAAGAGTTTTATAGTTTAGAGTTGATTTTTTTTAAGATTTTTAAAAATTTATTTGAGAGAGAGAGTACACAAGTGGGGGGGGGCAGAGGGAGAGGGAGAAGCAGGGAGCCCCATGCAGGGCTCAATTGCAGGACCCCGAGATCATGACCTGAGCCAAAGGCAGACGCTTAACCAACTGAGCCACCAAGGTGTCCCTTGAGTTCATTTTGTATACAAAGTAAGATAAGGATCCAACTTCATTTGTTTGCATGTAAATATCCAGGTTTTCTAGCACCATTTGTTGAAAATACTATTCTTGTCCCTTTGAACGATCTTAGTACCCTTGTGAAAGTCAAATGAGCAAATATGTTAGGGTTTATTTCTGAGCTCTGTTCTACTCCATTGGTCTGTTTGTCTATCCTAATGCCAATACCACACTGTTTCGATTTCTGTGTCTTTGCAGTAAGTTTTGAAATTAGGAAGTGTTGAGTCTTCCAACTTTGCTCTTTTTTTGAGATTGTTCTATATATGAGATTCCTTGAGATTCTGTATGAATTTTATTTTATTTTTTTAAAGATTTTATTTATTTATTTGACACAGAGAGAGAGATCACAAGTAGGCAGAGAGGCAGAGAGACAGGGGGAAGCAGGCTCTCTGCTGAGCAGAGAGCCCGATGTGGGGCTTGATCCCAGGATCCTGAGATCATGACCTGAGCCAAAGGCAGAGGCCTTAACCCACTGAGCCACCCAGGTGCCCTGAGATTCTATATGAATTTTAAGATGGGTTTTTCTCTATCTATAAAAAAGGCCATTGGGATTTTGATAGGGATCACATCGAATATGTAGATAACTTAGTGTAGTATTGCCATCTTAAGTTTTCTAATCCATGAACATAGGATGTCTTTCTATTTATTTGTGTCTTCTATAATTTCTTTGTGTAATATTTTATAGTTTTCCATGTGCAAGTCTTTAACCTCCTTGGATAAACTACTCCTAAGTAGTTTATTTTTTGATGCTATTGTAAGTGAAAATTTTTAAAAATTGCCTGTTTAGCTTGTTTATTACAAGTATACAGAAATACAACTGATATTTGCAGGTTGATTTTATATCCTGCAACTTTGCTGAATTCATTTATTAGCTGTAACAGTTTTTTGTGTATGTGGGTTCTTTTGGATTTTCTATATGTAATATCATGTCACTATGAATAGAGACGATTTTATTTTACTTCTTTCTTTCCAATTGGGATGCCCTTTATTTCTTTTTCTTGCCTAATTGCTCTGGTCAGAATTTCCAGTACTATGTGAAATAGAAGTGCCATAAAGTGGGCATCCTTATCTTGTTCCTATTATTAGTGGAAGAGCTTTCAGTCTTTCACCATTGAGTATGACATTAGCTATGGGTTTTCTTTTGTGGCCTTTATCATATTGAGGATATTCTCTTCTATTCCTAGTTTATGAAGTGATTTTATCAGGAAAGATGTTGGCTTTTGTCAAATGCTTTGTTCACACCAATCGTGATGATCATGTGGCTTTTTTCTTCATTCTGTTAATGTGGTGTATTGTAGTATGCAGACTGATTTTTGTATATTGAGCCATCTTTGCATTCCTGGAATAAAACCCACATAAATCGTGATGCATAATGCTTTTATATGGTACTGAATTTGGTTTGCTAGTATTTTGTTGAGAAATTTTGCATTTGTATTTACAAGGGATCTTGGCCTATAGTTTTCTTGTAATATCTTTGTCTAGGTTTGGTATCAGGGTTGTGTCAGCCACACAGAATAAGTTAGGAAGGCATTCTTTATATATTCCACATTTAATTCCTTGGTCATCTACATTCCCTCTACCTATAGCTTGTCTTTTTCTTTTGTTCATAGTATTTCCAATGTACTTTTAATTTAAAATTTTTAAAATTCCAATATGATTAGAAACATCAATCTTGGGTGCCTGGGTGGCTCAGTCGTTAGGTGTCTGCCTTCGGCTTGGGTCATGATCCCAGGGCCCTGGGATCGAGGCCCACATTGGGCTCCCTGCTCGGCGGGGTGTCTGTTTCTCCCTCTCTCATTCCCCCTGCTTGTGTTCCCTCTCTGTGTCTCTCTCTGTCAAATAAATAAATAAAAAGTCTTTAAAAAAATCAATCTTTTTCTTTAAAGTTTGTGTATTTTATATCTTTTGTTAGTAGGAAAGGCCCTATTCGTTTATATTTTTCAAATTATAGAAGTTTTCTTCTCATATGTTGTACTTTAATTCAATAAATTAATTTAATGTATCATGTAAGCTTGGAACCTAAATATACCTATTTTTCATCTGAATAACTGGCTGTCCCAGCATCATTTATTGAGCAGCCCATACTTTCCTCCCTGATTTGTAGTGCCACATCAGGCATTTATTAGGTTGTCCTATATATATGCATTTCCTTCTTGGCTTCTGTTCTTATGCCAATACCACATTGTTTTAAATACTACAGCTTTTTAGTAAGTCTTGATGTCTGATAATAGGCATTTTTCCCTTTGTTTTTTCTTTTTCTTTTTTTTTTTTTTTTAAGATTTTTATTTATTCATTTGACAGAGAGAGAAAGAGATCACAAGTAGGCAGAGAGGCACGCAGAGAGAGAGGGGGAAGCAGGCCCCCTGCTGAGCAGAGAGCCTGATGCAGGGCTCGATCCCAAGACCCTGAGACCATGACCTGAGCCGATCCCAAGACCCTGAGACCATGACCTGAGCCGAAGGCAGAGGCTTTAACCCATTGAGCCACCCAGGCGCCTCTCTCATGGATTTTCTATGTGAATAATTATGTCATCTGCAAATAGGGACACTTTGGTTTCTTCCTTTCTAATCCTTAAATATTTTATTTTTCTTATACCTGCAGTGCAATAGAAGTGGTTATGGTGGGCATCTTTGGCTTGTTCTGACTTTAAAGGGAGTACTCCTGAAGTTACAGTATTTTTTTTTTTTTAAGATTTTATTTATTTATTTGACAGAGAGAGAGATCACAAGTAGGCAGACAGGCAGGCAGAGAAGGGGAAGCAGGCTCCCC
>CM052897.1:50829236-50955157 GCA_028534135.1 Potos flavus | reverse complement strand
TTTTTTTTACCCTTGCATTTCTGGAATAATTCATGGTCATAAAGTATTTTTTTTAAGATTTTATTTTTAAGTAATCTCTACACCCAGCATGGGGCTCCCATGACAACCCTGAGATCAAGAGTCTCGTGTTCTACCAACTGAGCCAGCCAGGTGCTCCTTGAAATATTCTTAATACCTTGCTGTATTCAGTTTCCTAATATTTTAATTGATTTTTACAGCTGTTTTCATAAGTGAATTGGTCTATAATTTTCTTGTATTGTTTTAGTCTTGTCTTGGTGTCAAGTTATATTAGCTTCATAAATGTCTTGAAAAGCTTCTCTCTTTCCTTGTTCTATGGAACAGTTTGCTAAGATAGGAATTAATCTATTCTTTAAAGGTATAGGAGAACTCTCTAAAACCACCTCGTCCCAATACACCACAATACTGTATACTCTGTATTGTGGGGTTGGTTTTTACTACTGATTTATTAAGTGATAAGAGTTTTTTATCTTAATGCATGAAACATTAACAAGTTACAATTTCATAGGCCATTATTTAGTTGTCTAAATTTTCAAATGTATTAGCATAAAATTATGATGTTTTATTTTTAATAATCCCTTTTTATAGATTTGTCTCCTTTTTAATTCCTAATATCGACTTTGCCTTTTCTCTTTTTGTTGATCTATCTTGCTAGAGATTTGTCTTTTAGTCCAAGAGTTGTGTTTTGACTTTGTTTATCCACTCTGTTGTCTGTTTACTATTTCATTAACATGATTATTTTATTTTTATTATTTCTTTCCTTCTCCCTTATGTTTACTCACTTCTTTTTCTAACTTCTTCAGTTTTTTTCACACTTAAAAAATTCTTTTTTTTCAGTATTTTAAAAAATTTAAATTCAATTAATTAACATATAATGTATTACTAGTTTCCGAGGCAGAGGTCAGTGATTCAACAGTCTTATATAATACCCAGTGCTTATTGCATCACGTGCCCTCCTTAATGTCCATCACTCAGTTACCCCATTTCCCCCTCCTCCCTTCCAGCAACCCTCAGTTTGTTTCCTGTGATTAAAAGTCTCTCATAGTTTGTCTCCGTCTCTGATTTGGTCTTGTTTTATTTTTCCCTCTCTTCCCCTATGATCCTCTGTTTTAAATTCCACATATGAGTGAGATCATAATGATAATTGTCTTTTTCTGTTGGACTTATTTCGCTTAGCATAACACCCTTTAGTTCCATTCATGTCACTACAAATGGCAAGATTTCATTTTTTGATGGCTGAGTAGTAGTCCATTGTGTATATATACCACATCTTTTTTATCCATTCGTCTATTGATGGATATCTGTGCTCTTTCCATAGTTTGGCTATTGTGGACATTGCAGTTATAAACGTTGGGGTGCAGGTGCCCCTTCGGATCACTACATTTGTATCTTTGGGGTAAATACCCGGTAGTGCGATTGCTGGGTCGTAGGGTAGCTCTATTTTCAACTTTTTGAGGAACCTCCATACTGTTTTCCAGAGTGGCTGCACCAACTTGCATTCCCACCAACAGTGTAGGAGGGTTCCCTTGTCTCCGCATCCTCACCAATATCTGTCATTTCCTGACTAGTTTAATTTTAGCCATTTTGATTGGTGTGAGGTGGTATCTCACTGTGGTTTTGATTTGTATTTCCCTGATACGGGTGATGTTGAGCATTTTTTCATGTGTCTGTTGGCCATTTGGATGTCTCCTCTGGAGAAATGTCTGTTCATGTCTTCTGCCCGTTTTTTTTTTTTAAAGATTTATTTATTTGACAGAGGGAGAGAGATCACAAGTAGGCAGAGAGGCAGGCAGAGAGAGAGGGGGAAGCAGGCTTCCTGCTGAGCAGAGAGCCCCATGTGGGGCTTGATCCCAGGACCCTGGGATCATGCCCTCAGCCGAAAGCAGACGCTTAACGACTGAGCCACCCAGGCGCCCCATTCTGCCCATTTCTTGATTGTATTATTTGTTCTTTGGCTGTTGAGTTTGATAAGTTCTTTATAGATTTTGGATACTAGCCCTTTATCTGATATGTCATTTGTAAATATCTTCTCCCATTCTGTTGGCTGTCTTTTGGTTTTTGCTGACTCTGTCCTTTGCTGTGGAAAATCTTTTTATCTTGATGAAGTCCCAATAGTTCATTTTTGCCTTTGTTTCCCTTGCCTTTGGAGACGTGTCTAGCAAGAAGTTGTTGTAGCTGAGGTCACAGATGTTGCTGGCTGTGTTCTCTTCTAGGATTTTGATGGATTCCTGTCTCACATTGAGGTCTTTCATCCATTTTGAGTCTATTTTTGTGTATGGTGTGAGGAAATGGTCCAGTTTCATTCTGCATGTGGCCACACTTAAAAAACTTCTATATTTAATTTTTTGAATAGATATTACATTCTCGTAGCTCAAATATAGAAATGCTTATATGCTCAGAGTTTTTGTTTTTTTGTTTTAGAAAGAGAGAGAGAGCTTGCATGGGGTGAGGTTTGGGGAGGGGTAGAGGGAGAGAGAATCTTTTTTTTTTTTTAAGATTTTATTTATTTGGGGCGCTTGGGTGGCTCAGCGGGTTAAGCCTCTGCCTTCGGCTGAGGTCATGGTCTCAGGGTCCTGGGATCGAGCCCCGCATCGGGCTCTCTGCTCAGCAGGGAGCCTGCTTCCCCCTCTCTCTGCCTGCCTCTCTGCCTACTTGTGATCTCTCTCTCTGTCAAATAAATAAATAAAATCTTAAAAAAAAAATGAAAACATTAAAAAAAAGATTTTATTTATTTATTTATTTATTTTTTATTTTACTTATTTATTTGAGAGAGAGAGATAGCGAGAGAGAGCACACAAGCACGGGGAGCAGCAGGCAGAGGGAGGGGGAGAAGCAGGTTCCCCGCTGAGCAAGGAGCCCGATTCGGGGCTCCATCCCAGGACCCCGGGTTCATGCCTGAGCTGCTTAACCAGCTGAGCCACTCAGGCATCCCTGGGAGAAAGAATCTTAAGCAGGCTCCACACCCAGCGCAGAGCTGACATGAGGCTGGATCTCATGACCCTGAGATCATGACCTGAGCTGAAATCAGGAGTTGGGTACTCAACCAACTGAGCCACCCAGGTGCTCCTCAGAGATTTTATTTGTAAGTAAACTACCCCCAACGTGGGGCTCGAATTCATGATCCCATGATCGAGAATCGCATGCTGTACCGACTGAGCCAGCCAGGTGCCCTGACTCAGAGATTTTTTCCAATGTTCCTACACACATTTATCTTTGAGCTCTTTCCAAATACATATATAAATAGCTTCCTCTTCCTCCCTTCCTCCCTCCCTCCCTCTTTGTTTCTTGCTTTTTTTCCTTTTGTTTGTCTTTTTATTGAGATATAACTGACATATAACATTATATTAGTTTCGGGTGTATAATATATTTCAGTATTTTATGTATTGCAAAATGATCACAATAATTCTAGATAACATCTGTCAACCATACAGTTACAAAATTTTTTTTTTTTTTTATGATGAGAACTTGTAGGATCTACTCTCTTGGCAACTTCCAAATATGTGATATGGTATCATTAACTTTAATCACATGCTGGACATCCCCATGACTTATTTATTTTGTAACTGGAAGTTTGTACCTTTTGGCTCCCTTTACCCATTTTGCCCATCACTCTCTTGTTTTTTTTAATTAATTAATTTATTTTTTAAGATTTATTTATTTATTTGAGAGAGAGAGGAAAAAAGTACAAGAAGAGGGAGGGCAGAGGAAGAGGGGGAGAGAGAGAGAGAATCCTCAAGCAGACTCTCTGCAGGGCATGGAGCCAGAAGTGGGGCTCAGTCCCAGGACCCTGGGATCATGATGTCCGCTGAAATCAAGAAGAGGATGCTTAACCCACTGAACCACCCAGACCCCCCACTCTTGTTCTTTTTTATAGTTGCTATTATTCTCTTATACACCGTGCTATCATTTGGCTAAACAGTTCCCTGTTGATGGACATTTACGTTGTTTTAAGTCTTTATATTAACAAAAGTGTTGCAGTGAATAACCTTGTACCTACAGAGTATAATGTAGGTTAAATTCCTGCAAGTAGACTTGTGTGATTTTGATACATACTGCCAAGTTACCCCACTTAGGTAAATAACTCTGCCTCCAGCAATGTCTGAGAATGCCAGTTCCCCTACAGCTCTGCCAACCCAGAGTATTTTTAAACTTGTGGATTTTGGCCAGTCATCAAATAGGCATCAGATAAACAGTGATTTCTTAGTATGATTTTAACTTGCATTTATCTTAGGAAAAGGTAAATAATCTTACTCCTATTTAAGAGCCATTTCTCTTTCAGCCTTTACTCTTCTTTCAACCATCCAACTTCTTTGCTCATTTTCCTAATGGATTGTTGCTCTCTTTCTTCTAAACTTATAAGAACTCTTTGTATAATAGATTGTCCCTTTGTCCATAATAGAAATTGCAGGATGCATCACTCACTTTCTCCTTTCCTAATCATGCATGGAGAAAGCTGTCCATTTCACTCCATGTGGGTTGTAGCCCTCAAGTTTTGATTATGCAGGGTTTCCATTTTTTTTTTTTTTAAAGATTTTATTTATTTATTTAACACAGAGAGAGAGATCACAAGTAGGCAGAGAGGCAGGCAGAGAGAGAGGGGGAAGCAGGCTCCCCGCTGAGCAGAGAGCCCGATGCGGGGCTCGATCCCAGGACCCCGAGATAGGGTTTCCATTTTCATTGTTACTTGCACTTTGCTTGAGAACTTGTTTTAGATTTATGCTTATTATATTTCTAAACAACTGTGTTTTATTTTTGTTGTTTTTATGTAATTTCTGTTGATTTCTCATTTTATGCTGTTGTGTCAGTGATTCGTTGGTGATTATCGACTTTCTCTGGTGAACTTTAAAAAATTGTCTGGGTGTGCTTGAAACCATGTGTTTTCTCTATTCAGTTCAAGACTAATTGTTTTGGTCAAGTTTTCTACTAATTTTATTTTGTCCAGGTGGCCAATTATTGAAAGAGGTGTATTAAAGTTTTCACTGTGATGATGGATTTGGCAATTTTGTTAATTTTTCCTTCATATATTTTGAGGCTGTGGTAGATGCATGTAAATTTAAAATTGTGATATCTTCATGGTAAATTATTCCTCTTATATTCTTCTCATCCTTAACGTTGTGGTCATTTTTTTCCTCATCACATTAAAAAAAATGTGAAATATACCACAATACATAAAATGGTATAAAACATGCATCTATCTTGTCAGGATAATAAAGGAAATACCCATCTGGGGCACCTGGGTGGCTCAGTGGGTTGAGGCCTCTGCCTTCAGCTCGGGTCATGATCTCGGGGTCCTGGGGTCGAGCCCCTCATCGGGCTCTCTGCTCAGCAGGGAGCCTGCTTCCCCCTCTTTCTCTGCCTGCCTCTCTGCCTACTTGTGATCTCTCTCTCTGTCAAATAAATAAATAAAATCTTAAAAAAAAGAAAAAAAGGAAATACCCATCCGATTGCCTCGGGTTATGAAAGAATGCTGAGAGCACCTTAAAAGTTCCTCTGTGCCCCCCACACCACATCCCTCTCTCTCCCTCTACCACAGAGCTAACTGCTCTCCTAACTTTGTGAGAATTCCTTTGCTTTTCTCTAGAGTTTTGCCATCTGTGTATGCATCTCATTTAATTTAGCCGCCTTCTTCTGAACTGATACAAATGGTATCATATTGTATGAAAACGTGCAGAGTGCACACAAGGAAATCTGGGGTTTGTGTCTTTTGCCTCGGTGCTGTGTGTGAGATCCAGCCCCGTCAACGGTGAGAGCTGTGATGCACCTGCTTACAGGCCTGTAGCATATTCCTTTGTGTAGTTCGGTATCATCTTTTCATCCAAATTACTTTTCACGGACATTTGGGTTGTTCCCAGTTTTCTGCCGTTACCAAAACCTGCTGCTATGTACAGCATTTTTTTAAGTATCTCCTAATAGGACGTGCAAGAATCTCTTAAAGGAGAATTTTGCCTGGGCGAATGATTGCTGGGTCATAGGATATGAAGGTGACCCCCTGTTGTACTTTATTTTTCATTGCACGATGTTTCCCTAAATTTTGGTTCCCATTCATATTCTTACTGCAGTATGACTTCCCAGCATTCCATGTCCTGGCCCATCTATATTACTGGACTTTCAAATTTTCACTAATTTATTGGCTGTGTCATGGTATCTCATGATGAATTTAATTCGCCTTTCACTGATTCCTAAGAACTGATCATTCTTTCAAGAATTTATTAATATGCAACGGATTTAAACTAGTGTACTTAATTGATATCTTAATATTAAGCCAAAGTTTCATTTGAAATTAAACGATTTATTGATTTTCTGACGTTAAACCACTTTTGCATTACTGAGATGAACTCAGTTTGGTCATATGTATTATCCTTGACTATTCTTTTTAGATCTTGCTGGATTCAGTTTGCTGCTTTTTAAAGGACTCTGTATATATATCTCTTGAGAGAGACTGACCTGTAGTTTCTCCTTCTAGTTCCGTCCTTATCACGTTTTGGTAACAAGGTTATGCTCTCCTCAGAAGAGATGAGTTCAAAAATGTTCTCACTTTTTCTATACTCCAAAGAATATTTAAGATTGCAATTTTTTTTTTTTTTTTTTTTTTTAAGTAGGCTCTCCACCAGCATGGGGCTTGAACTCACGACCCTGAGATCAAGACCTGGGCTGAGATCAAGAGTCAGACACTTAACTGGTTGAGCCACCCAGGTGCCTCAAGATTGCAGTTTTTTATTCCTTGAGCGTTTGCTAGAATTCACCTGGAAAATCATGTTGGTTTACATTTTCATTGTGGGAAGATTTTCAACTCAATTTTCTTGTAATTTTAGGAATATTCAAAGTTTTCTATTTCTTTGTATCGGTTATAGTTATAGTAAGGTGTATTTTTTAGGAATTTACCCATTTCATCTGACTTTTCAGATTTATTGTCATAAAGTTGTTCATGATGCCTTTCTATTATTTTTTTAATCCCTGCAGCATCTGTGATTAGGTTCCTCTTTTCTTTCCTCAGGGTTTTTTTTTTGTTTTGTTTTTTTTTTGCTTCTTTTGCTACTGATCAGTCTCACCAGAGGTTGGTCAGTTGTATTACTCTTTTTAGAGAACCAACTATTTTGGCTCTGTTGAGTTTCTGTATTGCGTTTGCTTTCTATTTTATTAATGTCCACTCTTTATTTTCCTTCCTTCTGCTTTCTTGAGTTTATTTTACCATTCCATTTTTAACTTCTTGAAATGAATGCTTAACTCCTTCATTTTCAGCTTTTCCTTTTTTATAAACATTTCTTATAAATCTCTCTCCAAGCACTACTTTAGTTATTAGAAGTTTTTATGGCTATTTTAAATTTCTTTACCTAAATTTCTTTTTTTTTCCCAATCCCCTCCCCTCCAGCAACCCTCAGTTTGTTTCCTATAATTAAGAGTCTCTCATGGTTTGTCTCCCTCTCTGATTTCATGTTGTTTTATTTTTCTCTCTCTTCCCCTATGATTCTGTTTCATTTCTTAAATTCCACATATGAGTGAGATCATATGATACTTGTCTTTCTCTGATTGATGTATTTCGCTTAGCATAATATCCTCTAGTTCCATCCACGTTGTTGCAAATGGCAAGATTTCATTTTTTTGATGGCCGAGTAGTAGTCCAGAGTATATAGGTACCACATTTTCTTCATTCATCTGCTGATGGACATCTAGGCTCTTTCCATAGTTTGGCCATTGTGGACATTGCTGCTATAAACATTCAGGTGCACATGCCCCTTTTAATCACTACATTTGTATCTTTGGGGGTAAATACCCAGGAGTGCGATGGCTGGGTTGTAGGGTAGCTCTATTTTCAACTTTTTGAGGAACCTCCATACTGTTTTCCAGAGTGGCTGCACCAACTTGCATTCCCACCAACAGTGTAGGAGGGTTCCCCTTTCTCCGCATCCTCACCAATACCTGTTGTTTCCTGACTTGTTAATTTTAGCTATTCTGACTGGTGCGAGGTGGTATCTCACTGTGGTTTTGATTTGTATCTTTATCTAAATTTCAAATGGATAATACTTTCCTATGATTCAAAACCCAGAAAATATAGAAATTTCTGTGCTAGGAAAACTCCCCCTCCCAAACTTACCTCCCACCTGCTCAGTTCCCATGGTGCCCCCCACCCTCCAGAGGTCACCTTGCTCTTAGTGTTTCTTGCACACTTCCTGCCTTTCTTTGTGGTTCACAAGCAGTTATGACTAGAGAATCTTATTTCTTTTTCTCTCTTTTTTTATATATAACAGATGGTATATTAAACACACGTTCTGCACCTTGTTTTTATATATCTTGACAATAAGTCTTAGAGATCTTCCGATGGCCTTATATCTAGAGCTTTTGTTTTGTTTTGTTTTTTCATCTGCATATTATTCCACTGGATGAATGTCCCATCATTTTGTCATCATTGCTGTATTGAGTAAATAATTTTCCCTCCACTTTTTGTTGTTATTAAAAGATTATTACATTATACATTTATTTATACATATATTCATGTGTAAATATGTCTTGAAAGCATAATGCAGGGTACAGTTTATATGTATTTAAGATTGTCCTTGTAAAACCTTTATTTTGGGAAGTTGGAAACTTATAAAATCATAGATAATTGTACAGTGACCCCCTGTGATCATCTAGTTTCCACAAATATGGTCAGTCTCATTTTATCTATCTTCTTGCCCACCTCCCTCCACTACCACCTCCACTCCCAGGCTACTTGGAAGTAAGTTACAGACATCGTTTCATCCATAAATATTTTTGTATTTATCACTATAAGGTTAAAGCTCTTTTAGGAGCCTTTGGCTGGCTCAATCAGTTAACCGTCCGACTCTTGGTTTCAGCTCGGGTCGTGATCCCTGTTTAGCATGGCGTCTGCTTGAGATTCTGTCTCTCTCTCTCCCTCTGCCCCAACCCCCTCTCACACGCTCATTCTCTCTCTCAAATAAATGAATCTTTTTTTAAAAAGCTTTTTTTTTTTAAATTTTATTTATTTATTTATTTGACACAGAGAGAGAGAGATCACAAGTAGGCAGAGAGAGGGGAGAAAGCAGGCTCCCTGCTGAGCAGAGAGCCCGACGCGGGGCTCGATCCCAGGACCCTGAGATCATGACCTGAGTCGAAGGCAGAGGCTTTAACCCACTGAGCCACCCAGGCGCCCCTAAAAAAAAGCTCTTTTAAAAACATAACTACAATACACTAAAGAATTAACAGTAATTCCTTATTATTATCAAATATTCAGTATCTTCAGGCTTCCCTGATTTTCTTATATATCTCAAAATTACATAGATTATTTGATGGTTGTACCATTTGAGTCCTTTAAATTTGATGAGACTTGTTGAATGGTCCAATATATGTCAGTTTCTCTAAATGTTTCTTTGTGCTGGAAAATAAAGTGTACTCTGTTGTTAGGTACATTGTTTTCTGTATGTCTTTCAGGTCATGATTATTAATTGGTCTGTTCAGTCATTTGTATCTTTACTGGTTTGTCTTCCACTATAATTATTGATTTGTCTGTTATTCCTTATTCTTTAAATTTATTCATTATTATTCTGTCTTTTGTTGCTTTATGTGTCTTGGGGCAATGTATTAATTTCTAGAACAAGCTTTTTTTAAAGATTTTATTTATTTATTTGACAGAGAGACAGCAAGAGAGGGAACACAAGCAGGGGAGTGGGAGAGGGAGAAGCAGGCTTCCCTCCAAGCAGGGAGCCCCATACGGGGCTCGATCCCAGGACCCTGGGTCATGAGCTGAGCCAAAGGCAGATGCTCAACGACTGAGCCACCCAGGCACCCTCAACAAACGTTTATTAAGGGCTTCTACATGCCAGGCACTGTTGTGGTTGCTAGGGATATTTTGGTGAACAAAAAAGGACAAAAATTCCTGCTCTAGTTGGGAGAGACAGACAATAAGGAAGATAAAGAATTACATACAATTTAAATTATCTTCCTCATAAGTTGAATTTTTAACATTATGAATTGACCTTCTCTGTCTTAATTTTTTTGCTTACAGTCTCTTGTGTGGTAACAGAACTGTCTAACAGCTTTCATTGAGTTGTTTATTTTTTTTATCCTTTTATCCTTTCTATATTCTTATGTCTTAAATGTGTTCTGTAAACAGCATATAGTTGTATTTTTAGAAAAATCTTAACCATTTATTTTATATATATATATATATATGGATTTACATCTAACATTTATTTTATGCTTCTTTTGTTCTATCTGTTCTGTTTCTTTTTCTCTCCTTTCTTGCGTTTATTTTCTTTCATCTTATTTTAATCATGCCACCTTTTCTTTCACTTGAGTAAGAAGTTATGTAGTATTTTTTTCAGTAAGAGTTTTATAAAGATATGATTCACATGCCATACAATTCAGCATGCAGTTTAGTGGTGTGTAGTATATTCAGAGTTGTGCCATCATCACCGCAATTACCTTCAGATCATCTTCCTCGCCCTAAAAGAAAGTCCCTAGTCTTTGGCAGTTACTCTCCATCAAACTGTCCCCTTGACCACACCCTCCACTCTAGACCTCTAGACAGTGTCTCATCTTTCTGTCTCTACAGATTTGCCTCTTCTAGACATTTCATGTGATGGGAATCATACAATGTGTGACCTTTGTGTCTGGCTTCTTTCACTTACCGTGTTTTCGAGGATCATCCATGGGTAGCATCACCAGTACTTTCTTACATGCTATTGCCAAGAACTGTTCCACATTCTGTTCATCTTTTCATCACTTGGTGGACATTTGGGTTATTTGCATTTTTTAATTTTATGAACAATGGTGGTTTTAACATTTGTGAACAAGATTTTGTGTGGACACAGGTTTTCATTTTTCTTGGTATATACCAAGGAGTAGAACTGCTGGATCATATGGTAAACTTTTGGAGAAACGGCCAGACTTTTCCCAAAAAGTAGCACTATCTTACAGTCCCTTGAGTAGTATATGAAGGTTTCTCTACGTCCTTGTCAACATTTGCTTTTATTTTTTAAATTAATTAATTAATTATTTTTAAAAGATTTTATTCATTCATTCGACACAGAGCACAGGCAGGAGGAGCAGCAGGCAGAGGCAGAGGGAGAAGCAGGCTCCCTGCTGAGCAGGGAGCCCAATGTGGGGCTCGATCCCAGGACCCCCAGGATCATGACCCAAGCCAAAGGCAGCCTCTTAACCAGACTGAGCCACCCAGATGCCCCAACATTTGCTTTTATCTTTCAAACTACAGCCATCCTAGTGAGTGTGAAGTGGCAGTTCATTGTGGTTTTGATTTGCATTTCCCTGATGGTAAAAGATGTGATACATCTTTTCATGTGCTTTATTAGCAAGTTGCGTATCTTCTTTGGAGAGATGTTTATAGATCTTTTGCCTGTTTTTAAATTGCATTATGTGTGTTTCTATTATTGAGTTGTGAGATTTCTTTGTATATTCTGGATACAAGTTTTATCAGATACATGATTTACAAATATTTTCTCCCATTCTTTGGGTTGTCATTTCCCATTCTTGATGGTGTCCTTTGCAGCACAAAAGCTTTTAATTTTGATGAATTCCGATTTAACTATTTTTTTTGGTTGCTTCTGCCTTCAATGCCCTATCAAATAAACCATTAGGTCATCTAAGGCCATGAAGACTTAACACCTGTATTTTCTCCTGAAAATGTTATGGTTTTATATTTAGGTCTTTGATCCATTTTGAGTTAATTTTTGTATATAGTAGGAGGTAGGGGTCGAACTCCTTTTTTTTTTTTTTTTTTTTTTGCACGTAGATATCCAGTTGACCCACCATCATTTGTTGAAAAGATGATTCCCATTGAATTATCTTGGTTACCTTTCAAAAAACGAAATGATGGCAAAAGTAAAGGTTAATTTCTGGATTCTAAATTCTATCTCATTGATGTATGTATCTGTCTTTATGTCAGTACTACACTGTCTGGATTATTGTAGTTTTGTAGCAAGTTTTAAAATCTGTGTAAGCTCTCCAACTTTGTTCTTTTCCCAGATTATTTTGGCTATTTGGAATCCCTCGAATTTTCATATGAATTTTAGGATCAGTTAGTTAATTTCCGCAATAAACCAGCTGGAATTTTGGTGGGGATTGTATTGAATGTAATGATCAATTTTGGGGAGGACTGCCATCTTAATACTTAATATTAAGTCTTCTAATCTATGAGCTTGGATATCTTTCCATTTATTTAACTTCCTTAAGAATTGTTTTATAGTTTTCAGAGTGTAAGTTTTGTACTTCTTTTGCCACATTTATTCCTAATTATTTTGATCTTATTGCAAATGGAATTATTTTCTTTTTATTATTTTCTTTTTTAATTGTTCATTGCAGTGTACAGAAATACAATTGATTCCTATATCCTGCAACCTTATTGAACTTGTATATTAGTTCCACTAGTTTAATAGATTCTTTAGGATTTCCTCCCTCCCTCCCTCCCTTCCTTTCTTCTTTTAGTAGGTGCCACACTCAGCATACAGCCCACTGAGGGGCTTGAACTCCTGACCCTGAGATCAAGACCTAAGCTAAGATCAAAAGTCAGATGCTGGGGCACCTGGGTGGCTCAGTCAGTTGGGCGTCTGCCTTTGGCTCTGGTCATGATCCCAGGGTTCTGGGATTGAGCCCTATGTCAGGCTCCCTGCTCAGTGGGAGCCTGCTTCTCCCTCTCCACTCTGTTCATGCTCTCTTCTCGCTCTCTTAAGTGGATAAATAAAATCTTAAAAAAAAAAAAAAAAAAAAAGTCAGATGCTTAGCCAACTGAGCCACCCAGATGCCCCTAGGATTTTCTATGTATAAAATCATCTGTAAATGGAGATAGTTTAATTTTTTTCTTTTCAACACTAATGCCTTTTATTTCATTTTCTTGCCTTATTGGCCTGGTCAAAACCTCCAGCCCAATGTTGAATGGAAGTGGCACAAGCAAACACCGTTGTCTTATTCCCCCCTCTTTTTTTGAGAGAGAGAGAGAGAGAAAGAGCTCGAGCATGAGAGAGAACTGGGAGTGGGAGGAAGGGGGAGAGGGAGTGGGGAGAGAGAGTCTCCAGCAGGCTCCACTCCCAGTTTGGAGCCAGTGAGGGGCTTGATCTCACGACCCCAAGATCATGACCTGAGCCAAAAAATCAAGAGTTAGACACTCAGCCAACTGAGCCACCCACGTGCCCCATCCTTGTTTCATTCCTGATCCTAGGGAGAAACCATTCAGTTTTTAACCTCTATAATGTTAGCTATGGATTTTTCATAGATGGCTTTTGTCAGGTTGATGAAATTCTCTTCTATTTTAAGTTTGTTGAATGTTTTGATCATGAAGACGTGTCACATTTTATCAAATGCTTTTTCTGCATCCATTGAGATGATCATGTGGGTTTTGTCATCTAATCTGTTGATAGAGTGTATTAATTAATTGATTTTTTTATGTTAGCCCAACTTTGCACTCCTGGGATAAATCCCTGTGGTCTGGTGTGTAACCTTTTTTATATGTTGCTAAATTTGATTAGTATCTTGTTGATGATTTGGGGTCTTCATTTATAAGAGATATTGGCTTATAGTTTCCTTTTCTTGTGATATATTTGTCTAGATTTGGTATCAGGGTTATAATACTGGCTTTGTAGTATGAGTTGGGGGGATATTCCCTCCTCTTCTTTTTTTCTGGAAGAGTTTGATTAGGATTGGTATTTATTGTTTTTTAAATATTTGGTAGAATTCACCAGTAGACCCATCTGGCCCAGGCTTTTCTGTGTGGTTAGTTTCTGGATTACTAATTCAATCTCTTTACTTGTTATGGGTCTATTCATATTGTCTATTTCTTCTTGAATCAGTTTTGGTAGTTGTGTCTTTCTAGAAATGTGTCCATTTCATCTAAATTATCTGATTTGTTGGCATGTAGGTGTTCATAGTGTTTCTTTACAATCCTTTTTTATTTCTACAAGGTCGATAGTAATATTCCCTCTTTCATTCCTGATTATACTAATTTGAGTCTTCTCTTTTTTTCTTGGTAAGTCTAGCTGAAGTTTCGTCACTTACTGATCTTTTCAAAACAACTTTTAGTTTCATTGATTTCTCTCTGTTGTTTTTCTATTCTCTATTTCACTTATTTTTGTTCTAATCTGTATTACTTCCTTTCCTCTGCTTGCTTTGGGTTTAGTTTGCTTTTCTTTTTCTAGTGATTTAAGGTAGAAGGTTAAGTTACTGATTTGAGGTCTTTTTTTCTTTCTTGTCTTTTGCAAGGAAAAATTTTAATCATTTATATATTTACACACACATACATACATGCGTACACACACAAAAAGAATATATATATTTCAAATACATATAAGTACAGTTGCCCCTTGACCAACATAGACACAGGTCTGAACTGCGTGGGCCTACTTATAAGCTGATTATTTTTTTCAGTAAATATATTGGAAAATCTTTTGCAGATTTATGACAATTTGAAAAAACTCACAGATGAACCACATAGCTTAGAAAGATTGAAAAAATTAAGTTAGGTATGTCATGACTGCATGAAATATATGTAGGTAGTCTATTTGACCATTTGCTACCATAAAATATACACAAATCTATTACAGAAGTTAAAATTATCAAAACTTATGCACAAACTTAGAGACCATATACGGTGCCATCCGCAGTAGAGAGAAATGTAAACAAACAAGGATACAGTATTAAATCTTAACAGCATCAAACCACAGTACATACTGGACGACTGTAACACTTTCGTAGCCACCTCCTATTGCTGTTGGGATGAGCTCAAGTGTTGCGGGTATCTGCTCTGAACTCCGTGACGCTAATCATCTCCACAGGAGCAGTTTGTCTCCAGGAAATTGTATATCGCAGTAAAAAGTGAGCTCTTGTGGCTCTCGCTCTTCGTGGTGAAGTTGGGGGGAGTCAGAAGTTCTGGGCAGGTTTTTGACTGTGGAGCGGGGAGGTCAGTGTCCCTGCCCCCTGCATCATTCAAAGGTCAACTGTATCCGTATCTATGTCTCGCATACATCTAAGTATATATACGCTGTATTTATATAGAGCAAGAATGTGAAACACAAACTGGCTGCTTACCTACAGGGAAGCTGCCTGAATTCAATTCCTCTTTTTACCACTTACCAGCGGTCAACCTGACCGAGTCCCTTATCCGCGTCAAACCTCAGTGTCTTGAGCCACAAGCCTGAGACACTAACCCGTCCCTCACTGGGTTTTTGTGACGATTAACGGAGCTGGTGTATGTAGAGTGCCATCCCCACGGTGCGGGCATGGCCCCAGACACACGGGTCCTGGGCGGCCGCTCCAGGAACGGAAGCTTACGGTTCACGGTCATTACTATCTGTCTGCCCTCTCTGTCCTGGCAGTTCCTCTGTGACGAGGGTGCTGGGATTTCTGGGGATTACATCGATCGTGTGGATGAGCCCTTGTCCTGCTCTTATGTGCTGACCATTCGGACGCCTCGGCTGTGCCCCCACCCTCTGCTCCGGCCGCCACCCAGCGCCGCCCCTCAGGCCATCCTCTGTCACCCTGCCCTGCAGCCCGAGGAGTACATGGCCTACATTCAGAGGCAAGCTGGTGAGTAACGAGAAGGGTGAGGAGACGAAGAAGGGACACTGGGCGGGACCGGAGCTGCCCACACGCCGTTTCTCAGTAGACTCCAAGCAGCATGGGGATAAAGCCCTCGAGGAGCTGCGAGACCTGGAGCCGCAAATGCCGAGCGAGGCCCAGCCGGGAGTGGGGCCCTCAAAGAGAGCAGGTAGGACCTCGCTGGCCCTGTTCCACGACACCTCTCTCCATTTCTTACAGGCCTAGACTGACTGTCCGGGGTGGGGAGGAGGTACCCTGGCTCCTGATTCTTTAGCAATAGTGAAGGAGAACGGACCCATTCTGCTTGCTCCCTTCCGTTTCTCCCCTCCTTTCCGATTCCTCCCTGTTCTCTGTATCCCAGGTGCACGCCCCTCCAAGGACGACAATAAGGAATCAGATTTCTGGAAGATGCTTCATGAGCCAGAGGAGCAGACTCCTGGGGTGGAGGAGGCTCAGCCTGAGGTGAGAGCCAGCTGCCTGGCCACTTCTCTGATGGCTGGCCCTAGGCGAGCTGACCTACTGGCCTAGGAAGGCCAGGGTCTACCCAGAACCACCGCCTTGAGAATGTGGTAGGCAGAAACACGCTTGTGTACTTGACTCTGCCCTTTTCTCCTCATCGGGAGCAGGAACCAAACCTTGAGGCAGCAGATCCAGCCCCGGGCCCTCCCCATGGTGAGCGAACCCCCGTTGTCTCCTTTACTGGTTGAATGTATTCTGGGGTTGGCAGGGGTGGGGGTGGGGGTGGGGTGAAGCTAAACATCGGTGGGGGAGGTTGGGCCGCCAGGCTAGCGTCGAATTCATTTGTACAGGAGGTAATACTATCAGCAGGCAGCAATTCTGTTTTGGGGAGATAGCAGGACACAGCGGTTCTGCTGCTTGCTGTCTCTGTAATCCTGGGTGATTTCACTTAACCTCAATTTCCTCACCCCCAACAGTGGGTAATACCCCTACCTTACAGGGTGGTAGTGAGATTAAATGAGGATGAGTCTGTAGTTCATAGCACAGTGCCTGGAACGGAGTCGACAATAAACCGTTTGTATTTGTGGAAAGCGGAGAACAGTATCCAGGGAAGAGGAGCCTGTGGCTTCAGAATCTCTTCTGCAGTCTGAAAAACTGGAGTCATTACCAGCAGGGCTCAGCAGTGCCCCCAGCAGCTTGTTAATATCCCCTCTCCTACCTGTGGGCCTACCTTAGGACAGTGCTCTCCAGGGCGTTACGCTGGCCCCTAGCTCACTGGCCAGACAGGTGGCTCTGGGAGGCTGGGACCGTGTCCTTCTGTGGTCTCCTCCTCTCCTCTCCTTAGGAAATCAAAATAGAATTTAGGACACAACTGGGTCACTCCTGCTCTTTCATCGCAGATTTTCAGAACAATGTGCAGGTCAAAGTCATCCGGAGTCCTGCAGACTTGATTCGATTGATAGAGGAGCTGAAAGGTGGCACAAAAAAGGTATGGGCCCTGCTTAAGGGAGGGGGAGAGCCGGCCTCCCTGCCGGGAGCACTTAGTCAACCGCCCCTGACCTGGGCCTGCATTGAGCCCAGCGGAGCTGACTCCGTTTCTTTCCTCCTCCCGAGACCACCGCCACTGCGCTCCGGCCACTGTGTGTCTCCTGAAACCCCAACTGTCCACCTCTTTCTTCCGGTCCCCGTCCACCCAGGGGAGGCCAAACGGAGGCCCAGAGCAGCCTGTGGATGATGCCGCCGAAGGCCCTCAGAAGGAAGCAGAGGTGAAGGAAAAGAGTGACACGGACCATCAGAACGAGGTGGAGGAAGAGGAGGAGGAGGAAGAGGAGGAAGATGACGATGAGGATGAACAACAGTTACTGGGGGAGTTTGAGAAGGAACTGGAAGGGATACTGCTCCCTACGGACCGAGACCGGCTCCGGTCGGAGGTGAAGGCCGGCATGGAGCGGGAACTGGAGAACATCATCCAGGAGGTGCGCGCGGCCCTCACGTCCCGCGCGTGCGCAGCTGGCTGCTCCCGCGGGCTGGGGGCGGAGGGGCCCGAAGGGAGCCCAGCTCCGAGCATCCAGCATCTGGAGGGTTGTTTACTTAATGAAAGGGGGGACAGTGGGGAAGGGGGATCCGAGAGAGGCTTGAGACTTAGCCAGTGCTCTCCTGTAGAGCGTGGACCACTGACCTTCACTCCCCAGACCCTTGACTCTCTGCTCCTGCCTTGGGCATTCCAGACAGAGAAGGAGCTGGACCCAGACGGCTTAAAGAAGGAATCCGAGCGGGATCGGGCAATGCTGGCCCTGACATCCACTCTCAACAAACTCATCAAAAGGCTGGAGGAAAAACAGAGTCCAGAGCTGGTGAAGAAGCACAGGAAAAGGAGGGTTGTCCCCAAAAAGCCTCCCCCCTCCCCCCAAACAGCAGGTAAGAGATGTCAGACAGGGAGGGGCAGTCAAGCCCGTTGTCTTTTGTCCCTCCACTGGTGGATTCTGGAGGGCATCATGTTCTTTCTCTTCCGAGGAAGCATACTCCCTTCCCTCTTTCTGGAACACTGTTTTCACACCTGCCTTCTTCCCACGGCCTCCGTCCCTTCGCCTCGTTACCTCCTATTCATTCATCTTCTTGGGAAGCAGCTTCTAGAGCGTGTCTGTCTTGTTTTCTGGCTTGCTTCTGTGCACCCAGCGCCTAGCACTTTCCTGGCGCATAGCAGGTGGTCAGGAGACAGTAAGGGAATGACTGCGCGGGCCTGTGCTGAAGCCCACAGGGGAGAAGGGCGCAGCTTGCCGGCCCGAGCCCTGTGCACCGAGCCCTGTGCACCGGGAGAGGCCCCAGCTGGTGGGGCGTGAGTAGGCAGGCGCAGCCATTCCTAAGTCGGCTGCCTGGACAGCCTGGAAGTTACTGCTTCTTCCCGAACCCTCTCATCTCCCTTCCACAGGGTCGAATGAGATCAGACATTCCAAATGTCTCTAAAAACATCGGAATGTCTTTCGAGTACCAGCATGTGGAGTACCAAACCACAGTTTTCCAACCTGCTTCTTAAAAAACAAAACTTCTTTGTTGGCCCAGGTGGCCTGATTTTTGCTTCAGAAAACACTGTCATTTTTCCTGTAGGGGAGAGGCAGAGAATTATCCGGGAGGGGAAAGGGAGGCTGCGGTTCGTTGGTGGAGGGAGCTTTAGAGGCTTGGAGGGGAGGGAACTAATTTATTCTGAGCCCCGGTTCATCTATGTGTTTGTGATGGAAAACTGCCCAAACCAGTGGATGGCCTAGGGAGAGGGGACCACCACAGCCCCTAACCTGGAGTCACGGCTCTGCTTTGTGTCTCCCTGTGTGTCTCCCCCTCCAAGAGGAGGATCCTGAGCACAGAGTCCGGGTCCGGGTCACCAAACTCCGTCACGGAGGCCCCAATCAGGATCTGACTGTCCTCGAGATGAAACGGGAAAACCCACAGCTGAGACAAATCGAGGGGCTGGTGAAGGAGCTGCTGGAGAGGGAGGGGCTCACGGCGGAAGGTGGGCCCTGGGGCTGGCTGGCTTCAGAGCTGTTGGCAGGGCCTGCTGCCCAAGGTGGAGGGGCTGGGTCAAGGCGGACTGGAAACCTCGCTGGGGACCTGGGAGGCAGAGGGCCCTGCACAGAAGCTCCCATCCTTCCTCTCCCCTCATTGCCCTCGCCGCTCCTTTCCAGGGAAAATTGAAATCAAAATCGTGCGACCAGGGGCTGAAGGGACAGAGGAGGACGCACGTTGGCTGACTGACGAGGACACGAGAAACCTCAAGGAGATTTTCTTCAATATCTTGGTGAGAGGCAGCCTGCCCCCCAGCCCTGGAGCTCCGACCTTCACCCTGCTCTGGCAGGCTGTGGAGCGGAGAGCATAGCCACGGGCATCCTGGCCGCTCCCAGCCTCGCCACCTTCTGAGCTGCTGGAATTTCTGGCGGCTGGGTGGGTGTTCCCTTGCAAAGTGCGGGTGCGGGGCCCCTGCCCTCCGCTCATGGCCAGTCCCTGGATCCTGCAGCACCCTGTGCGCCCTTGGCTCACCACCAGCGACCCTGCTCACCCTGTGCCCTCCCCGCAGGTGCAGGGAGCAGAGGAGGCGCAGAAAGAGCGGCAACGGCAGAAGGAGCTGGAGAGCAATTACCGCCGCGTGTGGGGCTCTCGAGGCGGGGAGGGCACAGGGGACCTGGAGGAGTTTGACTTCTGAGACCACGTCTGCCATAGCCGGCCAAGGAGTCCAGAGCCTTCCTGGACTGGCCCTGCCTCCTCCCCCCACCCGCACCCGGGGCCCTGAGGGCGAAACAACAGAGGAGAGCTGAGCTGTGGACCTGGCCTCCTGCCCCCCCCCCACCTGGGGGGTGTAGAGGGGCCGTGGGGTGGTCGCGCCGCCCCCCGCCGCTGCCTCCGCTGCTGCTCAGAGCCACCCAAGACCTCGTGGGCCTGCAGGGTTTGCTCTCCCAGGCTTCTCCCCACAGCCCCTTCCTTTCTCCCTGGCTCCCCGGTACCAGTCCCCTAACTTGTGGTTCCTTTCCCCTCCCTCCTCGGAGAGTTGATGAGATCTTTTGAGTGAAGGAGGGTGAGGAGAGCAAGAAGAGTGGGGCAGCTCAGCAGGCCCCCCACACCCTGCCTGAGCTGCTCTTCGGGGCCACCGCCTTCCCCTGGGTGGGCTTGGGATTCCCTGCTCCCTTCCCTGCCCACACTGTTCCCTGCAGTCCGGGCTTCCGACTTGAGGTGCCTTCGCCTCGGTTTCTGAGGAAATGGGAGAAAGTTGCCCACCACCTCTGACACGAAAAGGGTGGGGCACAGAACCACCCACCACGTTCTTGAACAATCAGGTTTCTCAGTAAAGAACTGGACCATCAATCCATCAAGCTGTGTTTTCTTCTCAGGGGGCGGGTGGGGCGGGGGCTCTAGTAGGCATGAGGCTCCGTGTTCTCCTCAGGGTGGAGTACACACTCTTCCATCCCATTCTGTGCTCCCCCCCTCCCCCCCCCCCGGGTGGCACCAGTGGGAACTGGGACGCACAGGAAGAGACCAGCAGAGAAACAAAGCCCACTGACCTGCCAAGGACTGAAACCTTGTAGTTCCATTGTCCCTCCTTTTTCTCCTCTATTTCTATTCTCTCCCCCTTCACATCCGGAAAGCAGGGTGCACAGCATGGAGTTACCCCACCACGGGGACCCTCCTGCACCCCCGGCCCACCCGCCACACCGCGTCATCTCACCAGGCCCAGAGAGGGCGCTGCTGCCCCCTATGCCAGCCGCCTACTGTGCCCTGGCCAGGTGGGTCTGGATAGGTAGGTCTCCATCTCCTCCCTGTTGCCAAGTACAGACACCGGGCCCCTCACCGCCCCCTTTTCTCCTCTTGCTCTCCATCTCTGAGAGGCACAGTCTTTCTGCTGAAGATGGCACCGACCCACCGGTAAGCTAGAGGCCATTGAACTCCTGGGTCTCCAGAAGTCAAAGTGAGATTCAGTCTTTGTTGAAGGAAGTTGTCTGAGACCCACCGACCTTCTTTCTGAATGTCAAAGGGTGCTTATTTTGCATGTTATGCTTACATTGTTTTACGGAGAAATGTAAATGGGTAAACTTGTGAATTCCTGCTTCCCCAGATCCGCCTGGGTGTCTTGCGGGGAATGCTTCCCTGGTGCAAGATCTGAGACGTGGCCTCAAGGGCAGCTGTATTCGGGGTACCGGGTTCAAATCCTCACTCCTGTCTTTACTCAGTGGGGCCGTGAATGAGTTATTTAACCTTTCAAGTGCTGTTTCCTCTCGGGTAAGTGTGGATAATCACGCTGGCCCCCGATGGTGGTTTTGAATATTGAACGAAATCTACTGTGCATTTCATGCTCTTAGCACAGCACTGGGCCCACAGGAAGTGCTCGATAAGGTCTCACGAACCAGCTCCTGGGTTCTGAAGACACTAGATGGTCCTTGGAGGCAAGTCTTAGAAGGAATCTCAAAAGCTGATCTGAAGCTGCAGTGGAATCTTTCAGAATGGGAGAGCAGGGAGAAGCTGGGGCAGGAAAGTTCTCTGATTTGATGAGGATGGACTCAACATCATCAGCAAACAGAGTTCTGGAAACCTCACTAGATTTAATTACCTTGTACTTTCAATAGGAAATTCCTTTTTGCTTTCCTTTGGCTTTTAGTGACACTCCCATGGAGAAAGTTGGTCTGCCTCAGCTGTGCTAAGGCAAACAAAAGGAGGGAAACGTGTGTGGCAACGGTGTGTGGCAAGAGGCGGGGTGAGGAGGGGCGGCAGGAATCCAGGTGAGGACACCCCAAGGTGAGCTGAGAAGGTGGCAAGGATGTGAAAGGGCAGCGGCTCCCCTCAGCCCACCCCCCCCCCCCCGACCAGGGAGTGTTGTGCACAACCTGGAGGGCTTGACATTTTGTCATCCCATCCACGACACCCTTCACATTTCCCACAAGGCCAAAGATGCAGCCAATGATAAAAAACAGTCAGTGGATTACTTGGTGTTGGCATTCGCGGTGGGGGTTGCTGACGCCCTGACCACCTTTCACTGGCTAGAAATGAAAGGAACTCCCGACTGGCCTGCGGTTCCCTGTGGTAACTTCATGCTCTCCGGGGCCCTTGCTTCCTCCACGAACTCTCACACTCGAGCTTCTGAGGAAGGGAGTGAACTTCTGGCACCAAGAAGTAGAGTGGAGCTGCACTGTGGGAGTCCAGGGTCTCTGAGCTCAAAGAGGGAATGGCCCGGTGTTCCAGCTGAGGCTTTTTGCTAATTCCCTCTCTTCCCTTTTTTTTTTTTTTAAGAGAGGGAAGGGGTGGAGTGGCAGCAGGAGAAGGAGAGAGGAGAGAATCTCAGGCAGGCTCCATGCCCATCGAGGAGCCCGATGCAGGCCTTAATCCCACCACTCTGAGATCCTGACCTGAGCTGAAATCAAGAGTGGGACGCTCAACCGACTGAGCCACCCAGGCGCGTCACCCCCGTCCCCCTCCCCCTCCCTTTTGCTTTGCCTTCCCAGACTACACACCTGCCTCTGTGCCTGTCACTGCATCTGCATCCCCGAGTTCACCTTTCCTTATGTCAGGCTGTGGTGCTGGGTGCTCCCCAGCCTAGAGCCCTGGAGAAGGAGGGCCTCCATCGGGATCGGGACCTGGGCCCACTGCTGCCACCACGCCTTGTTAGCTTGATGGCACACCGGCAGCTGTCCATCGTTGTGGGGCTGGGAGGTTCTGAGCCTAAACGGAGGCGCTACCAGAAGACTCAATGACATGCGGTGGCTGTGCCCCGCCTGCTTAGGCTGCTGGCCGGCGCCACTCCAGCCAGCCCCTCTCTGGGGGCAGATGCTTTCTGCTGCCCACGAGAGACAGCCCGATGGGCTTCATGCTGAACCAGGAAGCACTGCAGCTGCCGGGGGCAGCACTGGCCTCAGTGGCCTAGATGACATGGAGGGGGGCAGATGTCTCCTCCATCAGCTGGGCATGGAGAGTGCGAACACCAGGGACTTTTGTGGCTGTGAGATTTCCCAGCTCTTCTCTCCAGGCCCCTACTATAATGAGCTCTACTTCTGGTACCAGGTCCCTAGGGCAGTCCTCCATGGCCAGCGCTGGAGTCCTCACCAGGTCCCGCTGAACAGATGGTTCAGATTACCAATAAACAGATGCCACAAAGGTAGCCTGCCCAAGGCCACCTAGCCATGAAGGGGAAGGCCCGGTTTCAAAATCTGATCTGACTCCAAAGATCCTCCTCTCAACCAAAGCTAGCCCAGTTTCTACCCCTCTCCAAGCAGCCCCCTCCCTGGTCCTCTCCCTAGGTTCCATGCCCCGACTCCTTCCCAGAAAGGGGGTCATGTCGGGAGTCATTGACTTTTCAGCTTCCCTTCGTATCCCCACTTTGGCTCTGACCTTTCCCTACAGGGGGAAGTATCTGACCTCCCAGCTGGTGCCCGGCCACCAGCCCCAGCAGGGGCACCCTCTGCCGGCCCTCTCCCACCTCCAGTTCCCCACCTCGGCCAAGTCCATTCCCTGACCAGCCTCTTCAAGAAAAAATCAGCGGCTTGCCCTCTAGACAAAATCACTTCCTCTTTAATTGCTGTTGAAGAAGATTCACACCATCTGCCTCAGAGGAGATGAGGGCATTTCCCTCTGCCCCAGTCCCTCTCCCCTCCCCAATTACCTGGTCCTTTGCAAAATATTTTAGCTGAGGAAAAAAAAAAAAAAAAAAAAAAGACCGGAAACCACTGACACAGACGGCCCAAGGGCTGGATTGATTAAAGGAGGCAGGGCTGGGCCAGGTAAATCCACCCCACCACCCCCTCCCTGGGGATGGGGAAGGAGGCCCGGAAACCCTCCCAGCCACCTCACGTCCTCTTAGCCCTGGCCGGGAGGGATCATGGGGTTGAGGGAGGGACTGGACAAGAAGAATAGTGGGGGAGGGGTCCCATTGCAGGGGTGCCCCCTACCCCAGATCACCACGGGCGCTGCACAGTCACAGGTACGCAGTCACGGTCACAGACACTCACAACCCGAGAGCACCCCCACCCCACCCCACCCTCTGCCCACCCCTGGCTTCCCCTACCCTGAAATGCCCTCCCCGAGTCCCTGCCCGCCCCCGCCCCCTTGTTGGGGAACAAAGCAATAAATTACAAGGTCCCTCCCCAGTCCCCTTAGCCCGCTCTGCTCCATCTCTTCTCCCTCCCAAGATAATAGTGAGGAGGGATCCAGGCTCTTGGCTCCCCCGGCCCTTCAGCTTCCATCCATGGGTGGGTGTGGGGGGACGTCCTGATTTCCACTCCTCATGGTCCCTTTCACGGAAAGGGTTGGGGACCCCCCTACCTCCTTGGGCAGCAGGGGTCCTGCCCCTCGCTGCCCTTCCCCCTTCACTGGGCAGTGAGATTAGCATGGAAGGGGTGGGGGCCCGGGTATTGGCCCCAAGTCCCAGGGCTAGCTCTCCCACATACTAGCCCCTCCCTCTGGCGTGGCGTCGCCCCAGGAGCCAGCCTGGGTAAGTGCTCCCGCCTTGGGATTGTCGAGCACAAGCAGGGCTGGGTCTTCCCCCCTCCACCCCTACGGGGCCCAAGTGGGCAAATCCAAGCTCCCAGGAGCAGGTACCGCGACAGGGGGTCGGCTTCCGCAGACACCCAGCGGGTAGACCCAGAGCAATCCGAGTGTGGAAACGGTGGAGAGGGGGCGTGTTGAGCTGGGGTCTCCATGCCTCGATGGGGAGAGGGAGGTGAGTTTTTGTCTTCTGGGAGGCGCGGGGGCTGTGCCCTCGTGGGAGGGAAGAAGTGCTCCCGTGGGGCGGGGTGCGGATTGGAGAGGTGAGTGGGTGCATCTGTCCAGCGGTCCGCCCGATGTGGTCGTGCCCGGCCCGTGTGGGAGTGGGGGTGTCTCTCCCGCTGGGCAACTATACCAGCGCGACGGGGGCGTCGGCGCGGCCCATGCTGGCGGCGCTGCTCCGGCGGCGGGGGCTGGGCGTGGCGGTGATGCTGGGGGTGGTGGCTGCGCTGGGCGTAGTGGCGGTGCTGCCGCCTTCACCCGGGCAGCCGTGCTGGAGAAGGATGTCGGCGCACAGCTGGCTTCCAGCCTGGCGGGCGTAGAACAGCGCCGTGTGGCCCTGTGCGTCGCGGGCGGTCACATCGGCGCCGTACTAGAACGACAGAGACGGCCGGGTCACCAAGCAGCCCCGTAGGGCCGACACCCGCACGCCGTCTCCCCAGGATTTCCAGGCCCGCTTTCAGGGTCCTTTTAGGGACACGAGGCTTCTCCGCGCCTGGCTGTTTCCCAGCTGGAGCCCTCCAAGACTCCTTTCCCCATCCCCGCACTCACGCACCCACAGCAGCAGCTGCGTGATGACAACGTGGGCGAGCTCGGCTGCCAGGTGAAGGGGGGAGCGAAGCTGCGGGTCCTCTACGCTGGTGTCGAGCGGCCCGTGTCGCGCATGGGCCAGAAGCAGGAGAACGGCGGCCACGTCCTGGGCCTGCACCGCGGCCCACAGCTGGCGGCCCAGCGGTTCCTCGGGAGTGCCCAGCGGCGCCAGGAACAGCAGCTGCTCGTACTTGGCGCGAATCCATGATTCGCGCTCCTCCCTTCAAGACCAGGGATGAACAGGAACGGCTCTAGAGACCCTCACCCAGGACCTCTGCCCCTCACTCGGGGAAACCTCTCGGGAGCCGCACACCCTAAGCGCCCCGCTTCCCTCACACGTACCGCGAAGAGTCCCGCGTGGGTTTGGTGCGGCCCCGCGTGTCGCTCTCCCACACGCGGTTGGCCATGTCGTTGCCAATGGCCGTCAGCACCAGGGTCAGCTCCCGAGGCCAGTCGTCCAAGTCCAGCGAGCGAACGCGGGACAGGTGTGTGCCCAGGTTCCGGTGAATGCCAGAACACTCGATGCAGATGAGTGCGCCCAAGTTCAAACTGGCCCACGTGGGGTCTGGGGAGGGAGTGCAGAGGTCGGCTCCCCCGCCGGGCAGGCAGCATGAGTACCCCAGCATTCGCCAACCCCAGCGAACCACACTCCCTCCCAGACCCCTCCGCTGCCCCCTTGCGCTCACTGGGGGCCCCGCAGTCCACGCAGATAGAGTTCCCCTTGGCGTTCCGGATCGCCTGGATGGCCACCGCTTCACTTTGGCTGTCTGTGCGCAGCTGCAGAAAGGGTTGGGGTTTTGTATTGGCTCTCCCTTGTATTAAGTACTTCTCCAGACTCTTAAGACACTCAACTCTGCTGGCCTTCAACCCTCACCCCACCTCCCCCGAAGCATTACCTTGACCTTGCTGCTCTCACAGCATTGCAGACTGGCTAGGATCTGACTTTCGATGGCCTGGACCCAGGCATCCCGCTCCTCAAAGCTGGCTGCCTCAAAGTGCCACGTCTGACCAGTGCTGGACACGATCAGGAATTCGAAGTTTTCCTCTGGGTGAGGGGATGGGATGGGGTCATGGGGGATGGAGCTCAAACAGGGGTGGCCTTCCCGAAACCCTTCCTCCCTGATGTCCATCCCAAGCCCCTGGGAGTGGGGCAGAGGGGTTGGGGAAGCAGAAGGTGGGGGAGAGCAGGAAGCCCGAGCACATGCAGGGGAAGGCAGGGGCACCCCCACCCCTCTGCACCCCAGCTGAGCGCCCCTCCCAGCTCCCCGCTTGTTACCTGCTTTATAAATATTTCTTAAACTACCAAAGGATTTTAGTTTCCACATTTTGCGCTTGGCTGGTTTCCCGAAGCGAAGGAGATAGAGATAGAATGGAGAGCAGAACAGAGAAAGAGACCAAGAAAGGAGAAAAAGAGAGGCAGATGGAGAGATGGAGAGAAATAGTGACAGAGTGCCAGAGACAAAGCAGGACAGACAGATGGGGAGAGAAAGCAGAACTAAAGTCAGTGGCCCCGGAGCAGAGTAGAGCGGAAGCCAAGAGCCATGAGAGTAGGCAGATCTGGAACCTGGGTCTGAGCACCCAGCAGAGAGCAGGGTGTGGGGACCAGTTATCATGACCAGCGAGGAGCCAGGTCTCTGGGAAGGGAAGGGATGGTCAGGATCCAAGTGAACACAGGGAAAGGGGACAGAAGCTGAGTCACGGGCCTGGGACAAGGGGGTCGTGGGGTTCCGGAGGAGTCTCAGGGGCCTGGGGAGGTCACTGAGGGTGGGAAAGGGGATTACTGCGGTCAAGGACTGTTGGGGGAGCTTGGTGATCGTGAGAAGCTATTGGGAACAGGGGCTGGGTGGTCACCGAGGCCGGGAGCTGAGGAGTCAATGGGTGACACTGAAGTCAGGTGAGGAGTCACTGGGGGCCACAGGGGGTTCTGCGTGCGGGGCCTGGGATCATAAATGGGATTGAGGACAGGAACAGAAACTAGGGGGTCATTAAGAGAGGTAGCAGGAGCTACAGACTAATGGGGTCATTGGGTACAGGAGTGGCAGGACTGGGAACTACTAGGGTAAAAGGCATTGGGGAATGGGAGGAAGGACGGGAGCTGAGGGGTCTTCTTCTATTTTTCACCAAGTTATGTGCAAAGTGATAATGATAGTCAAGCACTCAGCTCAGGCACTTTTCCTCCTGCTGCAGGAGCTGGGCCAGGGATCTGGAGTTGGGGGGGAGGGTCCAGGGTGGGAGTGGAACTGCCCACCAGGGCCTCACCTTCAGCCTGCCCAGCTGAGCCTTCGGTCTTGGACGGTGTTGTCAATTTTTTCCTCCTCTGCTTCTTCACCATGGGAGAAGGAGGGGGTTCCCGACTCAGGGGGCTCAGGTCTCCAGATGGGGTACAGTCTTAGGGAGGGGGGACATGGCTGCCTCAGTTGCCCCCTCCACAGATTTCCTGATTTCTCCATAGCCTGTCTGCTCCCCTGAACTAGCTTTGGTCCCCCTCCTCTCCAGGAGGTCCCCCTTGATCATGCCTGGGGAGGTGGGCAGATGAGGGTTTAGAGTCAGACCTGCCCTCAGATCCTGCCACTAACTGGCCTTGAGACCTTGAGCAAGTCACTTAATCTTCTGAGCCTCAGTTTCTTCATCCCTAGTATGGGGATAATAATCTAGACCTGACAAGGTTGCTGTGAGGATTGCTGTTACAATTTACTTGTGTGTGTGTGTGTGTGTGTGTGTGCATAGTAAGTATATTGTAAATTGTAATTGTTTATAAATATTATAATACCAATATAAACATGTATAAAATTATATATAAATATTAAATATATATAAATATAAAGTAATTGTATATAAATCGTAATTAAATATAGGTGTATAATTATATATAAATATAAATCGTATATAAATAAATAATTATATAGAAATATTAAAAATTGTATATAAACATTAAAAATGTACATAAATATATGCATAGAAATATTTACAGTAAGTAAGCTGTAAATTTTAATTGTCTATGTATATTGTATACACACACACACACTCAAACACTCCAAATACGGATGGCTGACCATGTGTTAGACAGTGTTCTCAGTTTGTTTAATCCTCAAAGCACCCTCTAAGGTAGAATCTGTTATCTCCTCTTTACAGATGAAGAAACTGAGGCACAGAGAGATCAAGTAACTTGCCCAGTGGCAAGCCAGGATTTTAAGTTCAGGCGATTTGGCTCTAGAACCCACTCGTGTTAACCATTATGGTAATCACAGTATGACTGAGCTTGGTGCCTCGCCCCCAGCAGACGCTCAGTGTGTCCGCACATGCACTGCTTCCAGCCTGCAAGCTTCTATCCCACGTTCCTTTCCCGCCCACATCCCATTCACATCTGGAAGATAGTGGATGGAGGGTGGTCCTCACTGACCGGTGCTGAGGGCTCGGGCCAAATTCCGGTCTGGCTTCAGCAGGTGCTTGGATGTCTGGTCTGGTGGTGGCTGCAGGGAGCTGGGGCTGGGGCTGGGGCTGGGGGTGGGAGTGGTGGCTTCTGTTGGAAGGGGAACAACATAAAGCTTCAGCGAGCCCCTCTGTCTTTGGGACCCACTCCTGCTGTAGTCCCCCTTTATCACCCACCTTCCCGCTTACCCAGTCCCAGCCCCCACTTCCCTACTACCCCTCCCCATCCCCCAGCTCTGGCCCCTTTTCTACCTCTCGGTCATAAGCCCCACTCACCAGGACCTTCACCCATTTGCACAGTGCTCATGTCCTTGACCAACCCATTGATGCTGGCTGAGGGGCCGAAAGCAGAGATGGCTCTTGGGGGCCTCTTGCCTGGGACCTTGACTGTTGTTCGCAGCAAGTCCATCTCCTTGCCATGGGTACTGTGGATGTAATCCTGGAGGGGCACAGGGGTTGAGGGTGTGGGAAGCCTGAGGTCCTCGGTGGTGCTGGGAAGCAGCCAATAGTATGGGCTAGAGAGGACCTGGAGAGGGAACTCTGGGGGCTGACTGCGTTCAGATGAGCTTCTAGGGGATGGGCTCCCCAGATTTGGCCCAGGACTGTCTCCTCCAGAAAGCATTCCCTGAATGGCGGACCAGGTGGAGGTCCGTCCTCCATCCTCTCCCACTAGATAGCAAGTTCCTCGGGGGATGTCTTTACTTTCCCCTCTCCAGTGTGAGTGCATAGTGGGTGCCTAACACGTGTTTGCTGAACCTAAGAAAACGGGACTAGGGCTTCCCGGAAGTGACGTTAAGGTTTGTCCGAGGCACGACTGGTGGAGATGGAAGGGTGTCCAAGGCCAGCCGGTGTGGCCCAGCCGGTCTCGGCCACTCACATTAATGCTGGGGTGGTAGAGTAGGAAGCCATTGCTGGACAGGGTCACATATTTCTTTTTCCATTCTTTGTTCAGGGAGTTGCCACTTCGCTTCAGCAGGAAGCTCTGGAGGATGGAAAGAGACATGTGGGAGAAAAGCCAGTCAAGACGAGCTACCCCAAGCCTGCTCCCCGCCCCTGGACCACCCACCTGTTTGATAGGGATGGCTCGCCCACTCCCTGTGGTCTCTCCCCGACTGTCCAAACTCCGCTTCTCAGAATCACTGCCCCGACGATTCTGGAATGGTTATTGGCATCAGTTAGCGAATGAAGAGAGGGATCCACTGATGGAAGGACAGGGAAGGCAAATGAAAAGCGGCCCAACAGCGGGGCCCAGGGACCAGGGAAGAGGGGCAGGTAACAGAGAACTGGAAGATGGGGGAGTCATCATGTCCAATACCGCGAAAAGGCTGGTCCGGCGCTTGGCTGCCCGGTGCAGGGAACCTGGGGTGCTTAATCCAGCCACCGCAGCTGCCTCAGCTCGGAGCTCCCGGTGACCAACATTGGGTGAGGATGGGAGGGAAGAAGAGTAGTCGCTAGTGTGGCCCCCATTGCTAGCCTGGGGACGGATGAAGGAGTCAGCAGAACAGCTGAGACCCCCCCACCCCACCAAGCTATAGTTACATTTATTATGAGGAATTCCAGACATTCCTTGATCTCATCGCCATTTGTTTGCATTATCGTTCATAATAAAACTCCTCACTGTCATATGCTTTCCATTTTGCAAGTTTCGGGCCATACAATTTTCCTGAAACCTTGGGAGGTTCAGGTGACTTGCTCGAGGACGTTCTGAACAGCGTTCAAACTTGGTTGACTTCCAGTCCAGTGAACTTTCTACAAATGGTGTCACTGCCCTTTCCCTTTGCCCCCCACCCCAACCTCCTTGGTACTCGGTACCTGTTCTTGGATCACCAGCCCCTCCTCTGCATCCCACCAGCCCCTCTGTGGACCCTGAAACCCTGACTCACCTGCCCGGCTACAGGAGTGGAAGCAGCCGAGTGGCTTGGAGAGCTGGGCAGGGACTTACAGGCGGCCAGAAGCTGTTGCTGCTTTCGCAAGGTCACCACCTTCTGGGCCACTTAAGGAAGGGGGAGCGGAAGGACACATGAGCAGGACAGAATCCAAGACCACCCTCTGTTGCCCAATTTTGAGACCTCCCCAGGAGATAACATAGGCCCCAACTTCATTGTCGTGCACCTGGAGTCTTGGCAGCTCATCCGGCCCAGGGGGTTACTAAGCAAACCTTCTCCGGCCTCCCTGACGCCTCCTCCCTCTCACGCAGGCGGGCCCCTAGCTCCCTGCTTCCCACGCATGCGCATGGGGGGAGTCACCGTACACACCCTCCTGGAAGACGCGGTCCACATTGAGCCCATAGGTTGCACACGTCTCGTAGTAGCTGCAGCGTTTCATCTCTGCGCACAGAGCCCTGGCGCGCGCGTCGCCCACCACGCGAGGGGAGGAAGCACTAATCCTGTCTGAGGGGACAAGAGAGGGGCAGGATTGGATGAGGGCGCCGCTTCCCCACTCTTCCTACTTTCTTTTCCCTCTGGCTCCAGTCCCAGGCTGGGCACACCAAGGACAGGCGATGAGAGAATATCCCCTTCTTCTCTGAAGGCTGGGCCCAAGCTCACAAGCCCAGCTGCAGGAGAGGTAAGCGGGGTGAGCTCTGTGTGTGTTCAGAGAATACTCGAGAGATGAGCAGAATTTCTCCACCAGGTCTGAAATGGCTGAGACTCACAAGGGCCCGTCACCCTGCCCTGCAAATCCAACGACCCCTGAGCTGAGTGGGGGTTCACCTCGGAGAAGGCTGAATGTCCACGGGGAACAGGTGGACTGTCCGCTCCGCAGCAAGGAGCCAGGAGGCAAGTAGCGAGGAGAAGCAGACTCCTGCAGGATAGGCATCCAGGCAGAAAGTCGAGCTAGCTCCATACAGGCGGGCACTGGAAGAGCTGCTCCTGGACTTGGTGGCATCTGAGAGCCCCTGAATCACTTCCTTGAGAACTCAAAATTTTCTGCCTTCTGTATTTTCTCCATGGTTTCTTTTGTGTTTTCTTTTTTAGATACATTCCTTTGAAAGGTGTCAGCCTGACCCAGCTGTAGCCAGGGGAAGATAGAAGGCTTTCTATCCACACTAGAGCCTGAGATTTTCTGTGTTTGCCATGGCGGTGACAGGAAATGGCAGTGTGAGAACGCAAGGTAGGTGGAATGGAGGAATGGAGACTGCTCCTATAGCTGTCCCTGTCCTCCTGGAGGGTCGTCTTTTCTCTGTTCAGACCCTGGGAAGTTTTTTTTGGTTTAATGACTCCCTTGTTTGGAGACGAGACTCCTTCCAGGGGGTTCCTGAAATCCAGGTGGCCATTTCCACACCTCACCAAGCTCTCACCTGTGTTGGTGAGAACAGTCATCTCAAGGACTCCCCCGAAAGCAGTGCTTCCCCAGGCCCTCCTTACCTTGTGTCCCCACCAGTGCCAATGCCAGGCCTCCTCGTCCTTCCCCCCGAAGGGAGCTCAGCTGCCCATGGAGACGGCTCACGGCCTGGAAACTGCTTTCATCCTCCAGGCTGAAGACCAAGATGACAGCATCTGCCCAGCCTGAGAACTTGCGGGGGTGAGGGAGCAAAAGGGGGTTCAGACAAGTCCACTCCTCTGGACACTATGGCCAGGGACGTCTGGGAAACCAGAGCTCTCTCCCCTGGCCGGTGCTGACCCCCACCAGCCTGCCTATCCCAACATCTCACCCCTCACCTTGGCATCAGGCGCCCCAGCTTCCTCTCGGATCAGCACCAGATGAGTCTGTCCATCCACCAACATCTCTTTCTTGTGCTGCTCACCTGTCCAGAAGGGGTGGAAGTGGTAGTAGGTCAGAGGTCACAGGTCACCCAGTCTCCCCATGCTCCCTGTACTTCAGCAACTGTGGCTTCATCCTTTCCTCTGTTCTCCACAGCTGCCTAGTCATTAATCCTGGATTTCCGACCCAAAACATTAGCTTACTATGGCTCCTGAGAACTCACTTTCTGTCTTCTCCAGCACTTGGTAGGAACCCGTCAAGAATCGGTGGATGAGCGATGACTTCCCACTCCTGGCGTCCCCCAGCACACCCTGAGAACAAGGTTGTGGAGCAGAGATTGTGAGAATTAAGAGGAGGCCAAGTGGTTGGGTCTGAACACTTGCGAAAACTCAGAGACTAGCAGTGCGAAATCATCCAAACAGGATCCTGCAGGGACTGGATGATGGTTGGTCAGGAGAGATCATTCAAGAAGATCAGGTGAGTGGGGTAAGAAATGATCCCAAGGTCAAAATGGACCACAGGCTGAAGATTCTCAGCAACCCAGTCTGTGTGTGTGTGGGGGGGTGGTGGTGATGTCACAGCCCTAGACACTGGTTGGAAAGTTTTACCCAATTCTAGGCAATAGAACATGAAAGACTAAAGGGGAGATGCCAGAAATGAAGAGAAGCCTGGACAAGGACCGTGAACAAACAGGAAAAAAGGAGGACAAAATGGTAAGGATATATGAATCCCCAGGAAGGTGCTGTGAAGGTAGACCCTCGGAAGTACTAGAAAACCAGCCCCCATTCCCACAAGAGAGGGAAGGGAAGAGGTGAAGGGGAGAGAGTCAAGAGTGCGGTGGGTGGGAGTTCAGCCTTCCTACAGACTAGGGGACCGGGTTACCTACCAGGCGCAGTTCAGGAATGGAGCGGCTCAAAGTCCATTCCTGGCTATTGACCACAGCCTCTGTAATAGGAAAGGAACCATAAGAGAGGATGCTCCCGGCCCAGGAGCAGCCCCCCACCCCTCGGCCACCCCTCCTCCTTTTGCAGCTTCCCTTAACCCCCAGGACTCTGCCTGGGCTGGAGAACTGTGTGGAAAGTCTAGGTTCAAGAGTGGTCCCCAGTCCTCCCATCCTAGCCACTCTCCCCACAGCTGTTGCTGCCGCTCAGTGGTTGCTTAGCAACGGAACCAGCTAGACAAAAATACTTCAGTTGGCATCTCCCTTAAAGCACATCCCCACACGTAAGTCTGCCCCAGACCAGGGCCCAGGGTTCTGACAGTGGCGGGTTTTTCCCTCTGGAAGAACGGCACAGGGTCTCCTTCCTACCGGCCTGACTTGCATTCCGGGGCAGATCCTGGGAGGAGGGGCTGGGACAGGGGAGGGAATGGATCTTCCTCAATCTCCATTTCACAAGAGAGAAACTGAGGTGAGGGATATCCCTCCCCTTTTTCAAGGTCAACAGCATGGTGGCCCTGACCGCTTCCCACAGCCCAAGCAATGGAGCTTGGACTTGCCTAAGCTTCCCTCTCCCATATCCTCCCCACAAGCACCCTCTGAAACAAGTGTGGGGAAGGGCTCCATTCCTTGGCCTTGAGAAGCCACAGGCCTGGGGGCGGGGGTGAGGGGGGGTAGGATGCTCCTTCCGCCCGCCGGGTCCAGCCCCCGCGCCTGACACTGGCCGGACGTTCCCGGGGCGCCGCAGCTGCGGCGGGAACTCTGGGATCCGGAGCCATCTGCTCCCACCCGCTCCAGAGCCAAACCCCGGGGGCCGCCCCCGCTCCCAAACCCGCCTCCCCTTCAGGGAGTGTAAGCCGCACCAAGAGTCCCTAGACTCTTTCTTCCAGAAAAAAAGAAAGACACCCCTCTCCCCCCGAAAAAAACAGTACCTTCTCGGTACCCCCTCCCAAGTCTCCGGGGGTAAGAATTGCCTTTGCAGCAGTTCCGTCCCCCTGAGTCACTCCTGGGCAGCCCACTGGGGGTTTCAACGCCGCTGTGGGGCCCGGGGTGGGCAGTGGGGGAAGTGAAGCCTCCTATCCGCCCCCTCTCACTTCACATTCAAGTATTCATCACGTTCTAGCCCCCACGCACTCCGGTACAGCCCAATCCATCTTCACTGCGTGGAAAGAAACAAGAGTCCCTCCCTGCTGCCTCACTAGCCTGGTCTCAGCCCAGAGAAGCCTATCCCTGGCGAGGCACTGCCTGCAAGGTCACTCTCATGCCACCTGCCCCAAGTGCTCAGGAGAAACTGAGGCTTTCTCATTCCCTTCACCTTCGCTGTTCATCTAGGCAAGGCAAAGCTGTGTTCCCCTGGTCCCAGAGTCCAGCTGAGGCTAGAAGTGGGATCTGGGCTTCTCTGGGAGTAATTTCCTACAGTCACTCTGACCAAGGGCATTATTTTCCCAGAAAGCTGAGGCTTTCTGGGTCCCTCTGAAATCAAGTCATCTCTCATGCCACATAATGTAGCTACCCACCCCCTTTCAGGACCTCTTAGTCTTTGCCCCAGTCCTTGACAGAGAAGTGATTTTGGTTCATCCACCCACCCAAGAGAGAAGCTTCCGTAGTTCAATTCTGCACACCTTTCCTCCACCCCAAGCTGAGCATTCCACGTGCCCTCCCCTCCCTGTTCTCAGGCCCTGGTCCTACTCACTAGGGGAGGCGCGGAGCTCTGCGCCCAGCAGCTCCCTGGACCCGCTGCCAGAAGACAGGCCCGGGGGTCCGGGAGGGGGCCCGGAGCCAGGAGGCCCCCCTGTGCTCTTGGTGAAGATGCCGCTGATAAACTTGAGCATCTTGCGATCTCGAGTGGATGCTCGGCCCCCCTCCCGGCCCCGTTTCAGCCCTGGAGCTGGAGGCTCCAGAGTGATTGGAGGTGCAGGCCCAGTGGGCTGCGCGGAGGCGGCGGTGACAGCAGCGGCTGGAGCCGGGGTTGCTGGGAGGGTTAGCGGAGGAGGAGAGCCAGCAGGCGGTCCGGGGTGCAAGTCACTGTTGTCCAAGGTCTTACTCTTGCCTTTCCGAGGGGACAGCTTCCCTCGGGCTCCCGACCCAGCCCCGACCCCACCAGAGGTCGTGGCTGCCGCTCCTCCTCCCCCGGCGGCGGCGGCGGCGGCGGCATAAGAAGCTCCAGTCCCGGCGCTGCTCTTTGACCCCTTGACCCTGGGCTTGCCTTCGCTTTCGGGCCATGACAGACGGCTACCCGCGCCCTTGCCCCCGCCGGCTTTGGCGCCACTCGTGGTTACGGTCTTGCAAGGCTTGGGAGCCGGCGGAGGAGGCGCCACCTTGAGCCTCCGACTGCCGGTGCCGGGGTGCGGGGAGGACGAGCCCGGGACTCCGCCGCCCGCCCGGCCTTCAGGTTCCGGGCCCCCCCAGCTCGGGCTGCTGAGCAAGGGGCGCCGGGAGGTGGGGGCGCCCCCGGGCTTGGGGTCAGGGCTCAGCCCCCCGGAGAGCGGGGGCCCCGGAGGGGCGGCCCAAAGGGAGAGGCGGCGGCCGGGAGCGGGGGAGACGGGGTGGGCCGGACTGGCCGGAGCCGGGGACAGGGCTGGGGGCTCCGCGCCCCCGGCGCCCGCGCTGCTCGTGCTGATCCACAGCGCATCCTGCCGGTGGAAGAGACGCTCGTGCCGCTTCTTGCCCGGCTCCTCCGCGCCTCGGGGACTGCCAGGATCCCCGGTCTCGGCAACTCTGGTCCCGGGGGCGCCGGTTGCGGCCGCAGACGGAGAAGGCGGCGGCGGAGGCACCGACTCGAGCTTGACCAGGGTCAGCGAGATGAGGTAGGTCGTTGTCCGGCGCTGAAGCGCGCCCGCGCCCCGGCTCATGGGGCCCCGAGACCCCCGAGCTGGGGAGGGGAGGGGACTCCCCCGGACTGCCTCAGGGGGGCCCTGCCATGGGGCCGCCCTGCTCGCTGCCCCCAGTCCCCGGACCCCGCTGAGCCCCCAGCCCGGCTCCGCTGTCGCCGCCGCCTCCGCCGCCTCCGCTTGCGCCCCCCTCCCATCACACGGGGCGCCCCCTCCCCATGCTCCCCGCCCTGCGCCCCCACCCCGTTGGAGCCCCGGGACCTTGGTGCTGCTCCAGGGAGGCGCGCCGGACCTTGCGCCCCGGCCTGGGTGGGGGCGCCGAGATGGGCGGAGGAGGGCGGGGAGGACAGTAGTGGGGGCAAATAGGGGAGAGGGAGGAAAAGGGGGCAGAAAAGAGGGACCCGAGGCTGGGGGAGAGGAAGAACCGGTGCGGGGGAGGCAGGGGCGGGGAATAGGGACTCAGGGGACAGGGGCCGTGGGTGGGGGGTGGAGAGGGGGTCTGTAGGAAGGTGGGAAGCTAATGGGCTGGTCGTGCGGGGGATTCGCAGGGGCGCGGGGAGGATGCTGGGGATGGAGATACAGGCGCCGGCGGGGGAGGAAGGAGGGAAGCCTTAGAGGGTGGGACCCCCCGGGTCTGGGGTCTGGGAAGGAAGGGGCGTGAGATCCGGGCGAAGGTTCCGGGGGGTTCGCCGGGGCTCGGCTCCGTCCGGATGCGCGCTGTGTCCGGGCGCTCCCCTCACATTGAGGAGGAGGCGGCCCCCCGCCCCCCCCACCCTATCTCCCCCCCACCTTCTCTCTACCAGCTCGGCAGTCTGAGAAGGCGGTGCAAAATCCAGGACTGGATTTCCCTCCCAAATCCTGGGCTGGATTTCCTAGAACTTGGACTCACCTACTCCAACAATCTAGCCCCCTCCCCTAGCACACCACGGTTAGGGAGAGCGACTGTTGGGTGTGGCATTTAGGGACAAGGGTAAAAATCGGTACACGGTGGACAGTCCGCAGGGAAAACGGAGTGAGTTTAGGGGATCACTGCCAATTCTGGGGAAGCTGAAGTGAGGAAATGGGGAGTCCTGAAATCCCTTTCCCAGGACCCCTTGTCTCTCCCAGGTAATTGCACGTATTCTTTTTCCCATCACCCAGCGGCCCTGACCACCCCACCCCACCCCACACGCAATATATTGATGGGGCCACGACTTGAGCGCAACTGTCCCAAAGTGAACTTGTAAAGTGTTCCCTGGGGATGGGGACAAACATGGAACTTAGCAGGCTAAGAAGGAGGGGGGTGTCTTAGGAGGGGAGAGGTCCGAGGGCTCCAGGAGCCCAGGCCAAAAAGTGAGTCAAAGGCTCCAGCTTGAGGTGGAAGGGTAAGGAATATGTCTACAGATTGACACCCCCCATACCAAAATGCATCCAGTCTCCATAGCAACCGTAGCTCCAAGAGTGCCTCAGAATCAGCGGGGATAAGCAGAGAGGAGAATTGGTGTGTATGGGGGCGGAGGGACCTGCCAGGGGATCGGGGGTTAACAGAGGTACCATCCTCGATTCTGGTTACCCACGTGGGGTATTTAGTATCCCTGAATAAAAGGACCCCTTCAGCTGAGGTGGAAGCCGGCCTCTTTTGGGTTCCCATTCCTTCTCCTGAGGTTTTCCAGGTGGAGCTCTTTTAGAAGGTTAAAGAGGAGATAGAGAGAATGGAAAACGTCTGTCTGCTCTGTGTCCACCACCTTCTAGGGACCCTGGAGTTCAAGGCTCACTGTCCTTTACCCTGGGGAGAAGGTTGAAGGGGGTAGGCCAATGGGGAATGGAGGCTGAGACTTGTCAGGGACGGACCAGAGCGCTGGGAGGCCTTCCTGCAGGCTTGGAGACCCCTCCCTGGACTCAGGGAGTCTCAGCATTCCCCTAATTTGGCGTCCCACCCTCCTGACGCAGCTGAGACTATAATAAGTGCTGTCGTGGGCGGCTCTTGGAGGCAGGAGCCGGCAGCGTGCTTGGCCTGGTAGGGGGTGAGGGGGGCTGGTGGTACCAGGATGCTGGATGCCCTTTGTTTTCCCTGAGACCTGTACCCAGTCACTCTTGGGTCCTGTCCTGAGGTCAGCAGCCCCCTCTCCACCCCACCCCAGGAGGACACCATTCCCGGGACACAGGACCCTTCAGTAACCTTTTCTGAATTTTCTGAAAGAGAGGGTGAAGGAGATTTGCTAGTTCTGCCTTAATTTTCCTTCCTTCCTTTGGTGGCCTCAGTTTTCCTTTCTGTTCAGTGGGAACAGAATCCTGACTCTTAGAGAAGGAGTGGAACAAATCACTTATGAAGAGTGCAGTCTTCTGGGAGATTTCAGCCTTCACCCCTCCTCACTCCTCCTCCAGAGCTAAGCAGAACTCCACCAGGATAAACCTTTTTTCCTCCCCCTCTTTTTTTTTTTTCCTACAGGGGTGGGGCTTGCAGTTCCTCCCTAGGAGCCCCATGGGGCCACTCCCCCTAGGTCTGCCTTTCCACTCACTGAGGCGGCTGTAGGAAAGGTGTCAGCCATTGTTCTTGGCAAAGGATGAGGACAGGAGGTGAGAGGGGCACTAGCCTCAGCAAGGCAATGGGAAGGGGACCAGACTGTCCCCTTAGGAACCCGAACCAAATGTTCCTTCCCCAAGTTACGGTCTGGTGGCCTCTACCTTCAGAGAGGTCTGGTAGGAGGTGTCCCTGATGGAAAGAATGGTCTCTTGAACCCCCACCCCTCCCCAGGTAGACAGCTAAGACTGGCGCAGCAGGGAGACCAGGCTATGATGAAGGATGTATTTCTCCCAGACACCTTTCAGGAACAACATAGCTGGCTTTTGTTAGCTCTTGGCCACCTCAGAGGTAAATGAGAGGAGAGTAGGCTGGAGATGACTTTTAGTTCCACCAGATCCTTAGTGGCGGGGCCCTGTGGATAGAGAGAGCTGCTCCTGCCGGGGCCCCACCACAGGACTGAAGGCTGGGGTGGGCAGGAGGATGTGGCGGATGGTGTTGCCATGGCAGCACTTCCTCCCTGTGTTGTCATCACTTGCTCTAATGGCACTAAGGAGGTAGAGCGGAAGGTGTGTGTGTTGGGGGTGGGGAGAAGGGCAGGAACAGGAGAGAGGGGACCGAAAAGAGTCCTGGGGACTTCTTTACACTTTGGCTATGCAAAGCATACAGTCTGAGCGGTAGTGTGTGCCTGGGAGCCTGAGATTCTCTGCATGGTGTATTTCAGCGTGTGTGTGTTTCTCTCTACAGCTGGAGAACAAGAGGTCACCGATCCTTTGTGGGTCCTGGGAATGAACACATTATCCAGTCCCAGAACCTCCTGCCCCACACTGCTTCCTGCCCTGGACTCCCCAGGCAGGGTCCAAGTCTACCACTGCTCTGTCACGGCCTCTCTTCCCCATGCTCACCCACTTCTCCATTGCCAAGAAGGTCAGCTCAGCAGTGACTTGTATTTTGATCCCCTGGGAGAAGGATCAGAGTTGAGGAAAGAGGAAGAACAACACCTCCCATATCTTTTTTCCATCCTGTCCAAATGTATTCTTCCCCCGAGTCCCAGCTCCATCCAGAGGACTAGGAAGTGGCTGGTTGGGAAGTGAGGCCCTTCTATGCCCCCCATTCATCCCCGATACACCCGGGGTGGGAGCTAACCCTTCTCTTACCTCGCACGCTGTTCAGTGAGGCCTGGATGCTGTCCCGAAGTTCAGGATCGCCCACCCTCTCTGCCAGCTTCCTGAGGCGGCTTAGAGACTGCTTGGCCACCTCGTGTCGTCTGACTTCTGCTCTCACTGCAGCGACAGCCAGTTGCCTCTGGGCATGCATGTTGCCCAGACCTGTCTTGCCAGGCTAACAGCAACCTCTGGCCTTGAGGCCCATGGCCCCGTAGTCCCCAAACACCAGAAGGCCCCTTCTGCTGTGCCCCAGAACTCCGCGCTCCTGCCCGCCCTTCCGTCTGTCGGCCTCACTTCCTGACTGGTGAGTTTCAAACCCACAGCCTGGGACAGCACTACCTGCTGCTCCTCCCACCCCCTCTAGCGTTGGTCCGTGAGCTCTGCCAGCCAGCCCCTAGGATTCCTCCGCCAGGTGGCTGGAGAGACCTTACCAAGCATCCTAGGGCCCCCTGTGGGAGGTGGCTAATTAAGACGGGTGTTGGGGAAAAAAAAAAAAAAAAAGACGGGTGTTGGTGCTAGGAAAGAGTGCCAAGCCAGGCCCCAATCTCTTGGGTGCAATCCCAAACTCTTGGTGACCTACAGATTCGTGTTCGGTCTCAGACTCCGACAGGAATGTGTACACACTTGGTCCCTCACCCTGACGGCCCTGCCTTCCAGCTCGCAATTGTGCTCATCACCCACTCTGTACCCACCACATCCAAAGAGCTCGTGTACCTACCTCTTGCTCCATAACCCTTCCTCAGTCAGCTGCGCCACCGAAACCACCTCCTGCTTCAAAAGGCCACGTGGTTACGGGGAGAACAGCAACTATCACCGGACAAAACCACCATGCTCTCTCAATTACTTTTATAATAATTGTCTAGAACAATAGTTTACGACATATTTTCAAATATATGGTCTTTATGACAGGCCCGAGGGGTGCAGGAAAGGAAGCCAAAGCTCAGAGAGGCCACTGAGAGGTGAAACAAATCTATGGGTCTAGGTCTTTTTTTTTTTTTTTTTTAAGATTTTATTTTTAAGTAATCTCTACACCCAACGTGGGGCTCCAACTCATCCCCCTGAGATCAAGCGTTGCACGCTCCCCTCACTGAGCCAGCCAGGCACCGGTGTTGAGTCTAGGTCTTCTGATTTCAACTCTGATACCCTTTTTCACTAGACCACCCAAACCAGATGCCTGCCAACCGGCTCCCCTTATTCCTAATACCATTGTCTTGCCCTTGATTTAGGACCTGAAAGAGAAGAGGGTGGATGAGGAATTAAAGGACAGACTGAAGATGCAGGGTGTGTGTATGTGGGGAGTGGGTGGGGGGAGTGGCTAATTTGATCGAATCACTTTGTTTCAGGACTCAAACCTTTCTGGCCCTGCCAATTGTCTCTTCTGCATATGTTCTTGATATTAATTTATGAAGGATAGGGGATTATACCTATGTGACTCTTTGTATAGTTGGAGATAAGGGAATTGGGGCTGGGATTACCCACCCGAACTTATAGCCTGACAAAAATAATACTGAGTGTTGACTGTGTGCCAGGTCCTGTCTTAAGCATTCTGCATATATTAACTCATTCAACTCTCACAACAACCCAAGAGGCAGGTGTACTGTTATTTATCTCTATTTACATAGGGGACACAGCCACAGGGAGCCAAAGGTTACACAGCAAGTAAGTGGCAGAGTTGGAACCCATGCAGTCTGATTGGCAGTTAGATTCTCCTGCTTTGGCAGTCATAGAATCTAAGTACATGCAAACCGAAATCATCCTGTAGGGTTGAAGGGAGGTTTTTTTGTGTTCCTATTACGACTGTTTCTCTTGGGGGAAAGAGGAATTATGGCTTTTCCCATCTCCATGAAAAGCATTTATTCAATTATAAGCATACTGATCAACCTCTATGCCCACCCCCCGAGTGAAAATGTGGAGACTCCTCCTTCCCCTATTCAGTCATATTCCAGACCCCTCCCTTTGACTTTTTTTTTTTTTTTTTTTTGCAAGTCCCGGATCAGGCACGTGCTCTGAAGATACCGAACACACTCGTGTCTACACTTGTGGCTTTGTCACCTACAGGAATGCCCTGGCTCGAGGCAGCTGTTTTTCACACTGATCTTTTAGCATATTCACACCCAGTTAGGAGGGGATATGGATGACGATACGTGTACTAGTTGACACATCTGCAAATGGGTGACGACTTGTTGGATGTTACTGTGCCCAACCCGGGGCCTCCGTGGCCGGGCTAAAAAGCTCGATGTTTTGCTTCTCTGGGTGTTCCCGAGTGTGATGCAATAACAACAAACAATGGCGTCATCATGAGATCACTGCAGGACAAGGGGAAAGGGGCGGGGAAGGGCGCTCCCTCGAGGGGAGGAGCTCTGTCACCCTGCCCTCGAAGCCTCACCTTCTCCCTCTTCCACTAGAGTTCTCCTGAGCTTCCTCCCTCGGATTAGCCCCCTTCCAGTAGCGACCACAGAAAGCTCCGCTTTCAATCCGGGGTTTTGAAGTTTAGGCTCTAGTCCCTATGAGAATCTGTGGAAGCCCTACCCCCAGTTTTAAGTTTCAGCCAATAAAGAACCTAAAGGAGGGGCCGGCAGGCGGGTCAGTGACGCAATGCAGACTGATTGGCATTCAGGCCACCGACGTCCTGGATTAGCCCCGAGTTTCGCCAATCCAGGGGCAGGGGTGGGACGGTGCAGGCGCAGAGGATTGGGTTTGGCTGGACTCGATTTAAAGAGACAGAAGCTGTCGGGGTCCAAGAAGACGGTCCCCAAGACCCTCCCCCCAAGTCCTTGGGACCACTTGGGTCCCCAAAGCTGGGGAGATGGTTTGCGGTGGCTTTGCCTGCTCCAAGAATGCGCTGTGCGCTCTCAACGTGGTCTACATGGTGAGGTTTTGGAGGTGGGGGAAGCTTCAGGGCGGAAAGAGGAGTGGGGAGAATCTCTAGGGGACTTCCGGTGGGAAGAGGGGTGTACTGGGGGTTCCGGGAAGATTCCCGAGAACTTCCGGCGAAGAGGGAATTCCAGGGGACTTCCGTGGGAAGAGGGGAGACTTCCGGTGACCAGAGGATTTGTCTGGGGGTGGGGGGAGTGAACTGAGGGCTGTGGGCATAAAGGCCCATCCCGCCCTCCTATGAATTTATTTCTCCAAAATAGAAATGATGCATGAAGCTAAAGATTCCTTTTTTATATTCAGACTCTACTATCCCTGTTGCCCACACTCCTATCCCAGCCATTCTGACCTCTGGTGGGCGCATACACCTCCTCTCCTTAATTCACACAAACTCAGTTCTCCTTTTTTATCCAAGACTCCCTGTATGGCTTTTGGTTTTGCTACAGTTCTTTTGAGAAGTAACCTACTCTGTTTCCTGTAGCTGGTAGGCTTGTTGCTCATTGGAGTGGCTGCTTGGGGTAAGGGTCTGGGTCTGGTGTCCAGCATCCACATCATCGGAGGAGTCATTGCTGTGGGAGTCTTCCTTCTTCTCATCGCCGTGGCTGGACTGGTGGGCGCTGTCAACCACCACCAAGTACTGCTATTCTTTGTATCCTGACCTTAAGTGGGGCTCTTGGGAGGGCCGAATTGCCTAGGAATGTTCAAGAGAGGGGTAGACTTGAGGGATCTTGGGGACAGGTCTCCTGGCCTGGCCCTGCCCTATACCATACTTCATGAAACAAGAACTGATGATTTTGTTTTCAACTAACATGGCTATGTAAGTTACATGAACAGATGACATCAGATGGTTATTATAGGTGCAACATAAAGGAATCTAGGACTTTTTTTTTTCCCCATAACTCTTCCTCTCAGTACATGATCATCCTAGGTTTGGTCTTCATCTTCCAGTTTGGAATCTCTTGCTCATGTCTGGCTATTAACCGAAGCAAACAGGTAAGTGTATGTCCTCTCAAGTACTTGGTTTCTTTCCTCTACCCTCTTAACTGACCCACCCCCCCAGTCTGGACCTCTTAGTAGGCCCACTATTTCCAGACTCTTCGGTTGTTTGCTTCCTCTGGGAAGTCTGGGTAATTTTCCATGAATATTTCCCAGAAGAACCCAAGGTGGATTTTTATCATTTTCTGTATAATACACCTTTGTTTCTGAGGGATGTTGACGGACTTTGCCAGAATAGGGAAATTGAAGCACTTGAAATAAGAGCAAGATATGAGTATTCTTAAGGTTAGCAGCATCCAGTAACTTCCCTCTGCCTATATTTTCCAGACAGATGTCATCAATGCTTCTTGGTGGGTCATGAGCAACAAGACCCGGGATGAACTGGAAAGAAGTTTTGATTGTTGTGGCTTGTTCAACCTCACAACCCTGTATCAACAGGATTACGCTTTCTGCACTGCAGTGAGTTGGTGCAGAGGTGGGGCCGGGGTGGGAGGATAGGAAAGCTGGTTAAGGACAATGCCCAAATTGGCAGATTTAAGAGTTTGAATGTGATTGTTTCTCTCTAGCAGTTCTCTTGCCCTGGGGTCGTGTGCTAGTAAGGGGAGGGAGGTATGGATACAAAGGTCAGAGAATTAGTCAAGTGAGATGTCAGTCTGTAGGATACTGATCACACACTAGTAAATAATTTCTGGGGCCCTTCACCATAGGTGTTGGAATAGGGCAGCCTAGCAACTCTGCATCCTCTATAGACACATATACATGTTTTATCCTTAGATCTGTAAGAGCCGGAGCTCCACGTGCCAGATGTGTGGAGAAAAGTTTCTTAAGCATTCAGACGAAGCCCTGAAAATCCTGGGGGGTGTAGGACTCTTCTTCAGCTTTACAGAGGTAACATGCTTCAGTTCTCTCATATATACCCTTTCTCTGTCTGGCTTAGCTCCAGAGATTCAGAATTGCTAATAATCTCTTTCCCTTTGCTTTTTACAGATTCTTGGTGTTTGGCTAGCAATGAGATTTCGGAATCAGAAGGATCCTCGAGCTAACCCCAGTGCCTTTCTATAAGACTCTAGATCCTTCTGACATCTCTCCTGCTCTCTATTCTCCCTAAGCTTTTCTTCCTCCCTTAGGGAAAACCTAGGGTCTTATAGCCCTTTTTGTTTGAGAAAAAGGAAAGGCCCTTTGCCACATCCCCCAAAGATGACTGAACAGCCAGGCTGTGTTCCTTGACATGTTTAGTGGGAGCACAATCATAAGGAATCAAGAACAACTTCCTCTCTCTCTCCCTAAGTGGATATGGGAAGCTCCTGGGAGTGCATCAAATGGGATGGGGGTTGGAGTCATTCCTGGCTCTGTTTTCCCCTCTTTTCCCTTCCACATGCCAGACCACCTCGGTACATCCTGCCTGGCTTCAAGGGTAAATCAGGGATGGAACCAGGGAAAAAACCACCAAGAACTCTTTCTTACAATAAGCAGGACCCCATCTGGGGAAGTTCAGTGAATATAAAAATAAAAACCATTTAAACTCCATATCAAAGAAACAACTTAAGTGCCTTTTCTTCTCTTGCCAGTTGAGGAGCTCTGCTTGCCTATATAGGCCCTGTGACCCAGGGAGAATCTCTTAAGATTCTGTAGGGAAGTTCCATCTTCCAAATGGTTTTTCCAAATCCCCAAATGGCAAAGCCCATCAGAAGAAATATTTAAAAAAAAAAAAAAAAAAAAAAAAGACCGTATTTCTTTGTTTTGTTTTGTTTTTCCTGTATAAAAAAGACCCCAATATCAAGATAGGAAAGGGGAGAACAAAGGACATACCCCTTGGTGTATGAAAATAAGGGGGGAGGAGAAGGATAAGCCTCAAAAGGGCAGGGGAGGGGGAAGGAGGGGAATGTCATTAAGGCAGCAAAATATTCTCAGTAAAAAGTGGAAGGAGAAGTTTCCATAGCCTCAGAGATGCAGGCCGAGATGGCCTTACTCAGCTGGGGGGCTCTCCACTCAAGTGTTCAAAGGAAGGGAAATAACAGCTTCTCTTCTCTCAGTCCTGCCGCAGCCACTCCACTGCTCACTCTGGGTTACCTTCTGCCTTTTGTAGGTAAGAGTGCTGCAGGGCTCGGAAGGCAGAGATTCGCTTGTGTGGGTTAAAAGTCAGCATCTCCTGAGAAGGGGAGGCAAAAATCAAAAGACTATGAAGACAAAAAAAAAAAGACGTGCTCACCCCCAATAATACCCAAGATAGGCTATTTTCTACATTCCTCTTTGTGGATGGCCTATTCACAGCAACAGTAAAAACTAGTTCATGCACCAACCAGGTCTTCCTAACTGTGACCATCTGGGTCCCTTTTATACTGCTCCTATTCCCACCCCAACCTCACCCTGTGCCTGTGCCCAGGCCCAGTACCAGCAGCAGCTGTGCTCCAGACTCCTCCATCTCCGGTACCACTGACTGCACTGGACGGGGCCCTCTGGGGGAAAAGGCTCCTCGGGGTAGAGACACATCTCGGGGCCAGTCATCCTCTGGGGGCAGCCCAATCAGGCTATAGGGAACAGGAGAGCTCTGGTCAAGAGGGCCCTTCTCCAGCCCCCACCTCCAGAGGCAGAGCCAACTGCCATCCGTGGCTCAGCAGAAAAAAAGATTCAGAATGGAAAGTTCTTTTCCCCATGCTGGTCACTTACTCAAAGATTTTGCCTAACTGGTCAGCTTCAGAGTTTCCACAGAAGAGAGGCCTACAGTGAGATAAAACACAGGTAGCAGTCATTTTCAAAGATACGGTAGTGGAATAATTATTGCTAACTGTCTCAAAACAGAGGGTATGGGGGAACACAGGGATGTGAAGTTCCTAATCCAGGACATTTCAGTTTCTGGTTAGGAACAAAATAGTAATACTTAAGTGAAAGAATAGGCAGGGAATGGATGTGGTTTAGGACCATGAGATTCGGGCAACTCAAGAGAGTTCAGGATACTCGGGTCCCATACTTGCGACGAAACATCTCTGCGAAGATACAGCCAACACTCCACATGTCCACGGGTGTTGCGTATGTAGACTGCAGAAGAACTTCCGGAGCACGGTACCAGAGTGTGACAACCTAACGGGAATAAGAACAGTAGATGAGGACCCTATGGGTTATGATGAACCACAACTGCTTGACTGAAGTCACAAAGCGCATGACTTCTCAACTGCTATGGTCAACCACTCTCCTACCCCCATCTTTCTACTGACCACAGGTGTAAGTGCCATCTGGTAGCTGTAGATTCTGGCCAGGCCAAAGTCAGCCAGCTTGACTGTCCCACCACTGGTCACCAGAATGTTCTCTGGCTTCAGGTCTCGGTGAACAATGCAGTTGGCATGAAGGAAATCCAGGCCTCTTAGAAACTGGCGCATGAGATCCTGGTTTGGAAGGGGGAGAACAGAGGAACTGGAATCTAGGCACCACACCTGAAATCACAACAGGTTCTACTACAAAGGTCTCAATGTACCTTTTCAGTGTCTACCCACCCTACTCACCTTGATGGTCTCCACTGGCAAGCCTGGTGGGGGTGCCTTGTCCAGATACGTCCTCAGGTCTTGGTCCACATGCTCAAACACCAGGGTCACTTTGGTCTCCCGGTCAGTGCGGGCGGTGGCACAGACGTCCATTAGCCTGGCCAGAACAAATGGTCTCTCACTGATCAATCACTTTGGACCCAACATGGCCGCCCCTATTTCCTCAGGATCCCCCCTTCTCTCCTGACCACCGCTCCCCACCAAAAAGTTGTCTTTTCCCCTTTACTACTCACTTCTAACCCTTCACCATCTCACCGGACAACGTTGGGATGCTCAAAAGCCTCCAGCCGCCTCAGTAAGGCCACCTCGCGAACTGTGCTGATGGGAAGGCCCCCTCCAGCACCTCCTCCATTAGGGACTCTCACGCTCTTGAGGGCCACGAAGTGGCCACTGTGGGGATCGCGGGCCTTGTATACTGTTCCATAGGCACCAACACCAATCTCAGCCACTGGCTCATATCGAGGAGTAGCCATTCTCAGAACAGAGGAGACCCTACAATCACAAAGACTCCTGCCACCGAAAATCCCTTCCAGAATTCAGATGGTATGAGCCTAAACCAACAAAGTGACTCCCACAAAGACACCCCCACCACCATCCCGTCCCTTCCCCAATCTTCCATGAGGCTGGCCCCTCGGGTAACACAATGACTCTTACCCCAACCCCTCCAGCCACGTGAGGCCCTAAAAGAAAAAATTCCTTTTCGTCTGGGACAGACCATCGCGCCCCGCACAAGGTTCCACCTCACACGACACACCCCCCGCATCGAAGACCCGACATCCAGGCGCAAAATGACACCTCCGTCTGACCACAAAGGAACAAATTACACCCTGCCCCACTTCCCGCCCTCGAGCGACCCTTCCACAACTTGTCCGCGTAGGCAGCTCTGGAGGGCGAAAACGGTCTCCATTCCTGGGAAGGGGCTACGCTTACCTCACTCCGTGCCGGGAGCTGCGGGGGCGGCCCGTTATCGGGGCCCCGGAGCCAGATCCTGCGGCGCCATACACCCGAGGTCTGTCCGGGGCAGCTGGACGCTACGGGCCCGACCATAGACACAGGCCGCAAGCTAGAGCGGCCCCCTTACCCCCACCCTCACCATGTGACCAGCTGCCAGAGAGGCGCGCGGAAACTGGCGGGGCGGGGCGAAAGCCGGACGTTCGGGGCACGTGACGAGCCACTCATGCGCAGAGGGGTACCCAGGAGAGGCTTTGACCGTGAAGGGGGCGGGGAGGGGAAGGGGGCGGAGGGGGGAGATGGCAGTCACGTGATCTGTTGCTATCACACGTGACCCCTTGACTTAGCTCTGAGGAGCAGAGGTGTGGTTACGCGGCGGGGCACGTGACTGACTGCCAGACCCTGGCGGGGTTGGGGAGGCGGCGGGGGAGACGGGGGAGGGTGGAGTCCAATGCGGTGCCATGGCAACCTGGGCCACCCAGATTCCCAATTCAGGGCTGCAGGCCGAGCCTGAGCGCTTCTCCAGTCTCACTACACACTATACATCTCTCACGCTCTATATGCTGGTCAGGGATCGGGAGGATGGGACGGGGAGCGAGAGGTGGTGCTGTCGGCCTTGTGCTTCACTGCCGTGGGAAAACATTCTCATTTGTGTCTTTGTTTCATTCATTCACTCATTCAACAAATTTTTACTCAGTGCTTGCTTCCTGTGTGTATGCGGGGTTTCTTTGGTGTCTCAGTCACTAGCCCTTTAAAGTAATGAAGAGACTGTTCGTAAAGATGTAGCTAACACTGTGTGTGGTCGTAGACACAAACCGTAGACAATACCCATTTGAGGGCAAAACTAGGATTAAAGGATTGATGGAGGGTAGATTAATGCAGTAATCCAACAGGAAGAGTGTCAAGGTAATGCCCTCCCGTCTTCTAACTTCCACTCCTTCCCGGTAGTGTTAAAATAATGCTTTCTGGCAGAGAAGTTATCAATGAGCAAGAGACAGGAATACTTAACTTTTCAGGCTCTTTCCAACATTAAGATGCTATGATATATGTGTGTCTGTATACGTCTATATATGTGTGTGTTTTACACATTATATTCAGATGGGTAGATACAGGAGTGAACATGGGCAGGAAAGTTACCTCCACCACCACCTCAGACCCTGGCATTGCATGAGAATCATTCGTGCTCTTCTACAAACCCTGTGACTCCTTGTTTGGGGTCATTCTGCTTCCCTCTTTTCCCCAGTGCAAGCTTTCTTAGCCCTTGCTCCTGCCTAGTACACAGACTTTTCTAAATAGCCTCTGCTCACAGACACTTAAGTGGACAACAGACAGGTTTCTCTGACTTTCCTTGTCTTACTGGTTGCTGGCTCCAACTTCTTTTTTGATCTCCTAACCCTTTATAGGAATGAGAATAAGGAGGGAAGGGATCAGTATCTCATTTGTGAGAAATTGTCTAAATTCTGAAACCATTTATAACTCTGTTTGCCACTCCTTCCACCTTTTTTTTTTATTTTAAGATTTTATTTATTTGAGAGAGAGAGAGAGAGAGAGACAGAGATCAACGGGGTGGGGCAGAGGGAGAAGCAGACTCCCTGGGAGCAGGGAGCTTGGCACAGGACTCGATCCCAGGACCCTGGGATCATGACCTCAACCTAAGGCAGATGCTTTACTGACTGAGCCACCCAGGTGCCACCGGGCACTCCTTCCACCTTAACTTCTAATCTCCTTAACCATCTTGTGGAGGATATAAGAGCTTATGCTTGAGATGACTCTAAACCACACTCCAGGGCAAAATGGAATACAGGTCAGTACAAAATTCTCCCTCTTTGCACTCTGATGGTTGTAGCTCTGGGCCCTTACTGGCAAGGGCAGCTGAGACAGTGGAAAGAAAAACCTCAAGGTTTAAACTGGCTAAGGGGCTTCTGAAGTGAATGTTTTATTGGCTCTCTTGCTGGGACTGGTTGGTTTATAAACCTTCTCACAGGCAAAGTGAATTTGTCAGACTGTTCCCTACACCAGCAGGGTCCACTTCTGCTTCACCTTCCACAGCTTACTGTCTTTTTTTTTTTTTTTTTTTAAGATTTTATTTATTTATTTATTTGTCAGAGAGAGAGAGAGAGAGAGAGAGAGCACAAGCAGGCAGAGTGGCAGGTAGAGGCAGAGAGAGGAGCAGGCTCCCCGATGAGCAGGGAGCCCAATGCAGGACTCGGTCCCAAGACCCTGGGATCATGACCTGAGCCGAAGGCAGCGGCTTAACCGACTGAGCCACCCAGGCATTCCACTTACTGTCTTTAGAATAAAAGTCATCCTCTATGTTGCCTTGGGTTCCAGCCCCCTTTGTGATTCATCCATTCATCCACCCAAAATATTCGAATACTTCATAAAAGCATTACTCTCCTTAATCACTTTTATTGAGGAGACTTAGTTTGGGAGTCTGTCCCTGGTACCATACCCTCCCTTCTCCTGTTAATTACTCTTTTACTAATTAATTTTTTTCCAGTGTGTTTGACCCAGAGGGCTCCTCTGGAATCCCTTTTCCCTCAGCATTGGAAAGGGAGGATATAAGTGTAAGGCAGAAATAATGTGATGAGGGGGACGAACTGGTTCTCAGGGTCAAGACCTCCATAAAAGCAAAACCAAAAAGCTGCGTGTGTGTAGGTGTGGGTTTGGTATTCACTTCAGTGTGGTGTGGTGGGGCAGGAGAGTACCAGGAAAGACACTCTCATCCCTTAAGCACTCTTGTCTCCCTTGCTCACTCACCTCCCTCACACATTACAATTACACACTTCTGTTTTTCATACAATCCAGTTGCATCCCTTACACACTCATCTATTTTCCACTGTCCCACACAGTGCACACTTTTCAGTCTTTTGTGTAAAAGTGTTTATTGCTTGAGTCCATCTCTTGCTCACCTTCCTCACACCTCAGACCCTCGCATCCTCTTTCTTTGCACACTCCCATCTTGCACAAGCTTCTCCCTCCCTGATGCACCTGTGTCTTTGACCACTCACCTTCCATCCTCTGCCGCTCCCCACCCCTCCCTCCGACCTCCATTAACACACCTATTCTCCTACCCCTGTGCACACCCCCCTTCCTTGGCCACTCCCCTCCCTCCACCCTCCCCCGGGCTCGCACACTCGCCCCCGCCTCTGGGGACACCTGCTCGTGCGGGGCAGGGCGGGGATGCGCAGCCGCGGCCACTTCTCTCCCGCTCCCCGCCCCGCCCCTCCCTCCATCCCTCACCGGCTCCCCGGCTCCCGCCCCGCCCGCCCCGCCCGCCCGCCGCTCCGGGGGGGTCTCCGCCGCCGCCGCCGCCGGAAGGAGCCGCCATTTGCCACCGCCGAGCGCACGGGCCGAGCCGAGCCGGAGCCGGGAACCTGAGCGGGACTGGGGCCAGCAGGACGGCGATGGGGGGCGGCCCCGCCGCAGGAGGACGGGGGCGCGTAACCCCGGGGGCCCGGCCCGCTCCAGACCCGGACCCGTGGGGCGCGGCACCTTGAGCCCCCCTCCCTGCCTCCTGCCCCGGCCATGGCTGCCCGCCCCGCCGCCCCCGGGCCACCAGCCCTCTCGGTCCGGCAAGCCCCGGAACCCCGGCTGTGGCAGCCGTGAACGGCGCTCTCAGGCCGCGAAGACCCCAGCCGGGCTCAGCTCTCCAGCGCGCGCCCCCTTCCCGGCCTTGTCTTCTCCCTTCCCCCCGCCGCCCGAGAGCCCCCCTTGCACGCCGCCTCCCGCCCCCCGGCGCCCGGACGATGCTCAAGTCTCGGCTCCGCATGTTCCTGAACGAGCTGAAGCTGCTGGTGCTGACGGGCGGGGGGCGGCCCCGGGCCGAGCCGCAGCCCCGGGGGGGCGGGGGAGGAGGCTGCGGCTGGGCGCCCTTCGCCGGCTGCTCGACCCGGGACGGTGACGGCGACGAAGAGGAGTACTACGGGTCGGAGCCGCGGGCCCGGGGCCTGGCCGGCGACAAGGAGCCGCGGGCCGGACCCCCGCCGCCGCCCGCGCCGCCGCCGCCGCCCCCGGGAGCGCTGGACGCCCTGTCGCTCAGCAGCAGCCTGGACAGCGGGCTCCGAACCCCCCAGTGCCGAATCTGCTTCCAGGGCCCGGAGCAGGTCAGGCCTGGGCACGGGGCCGGGCGGGGAGGGATGGGGGCGCGCACCTGGGGCGCCCAGGCCGACCACGAACAGGGGGCGGGGCCTTAGGAGGCTGGGCGGGACCCAGGACCCAGAGTGGGTACCGAGTGTGGGGGGGGCGGGGGGGTTGGCTGGAGAGTCCGGGACCGCACGTTTGGGGAGGAGGGGGGGGGTCAGGGGTTCCCAGGGAAAGGGTGGGGCTTTCTTCTGGAGAGCTCAAAATCCCTCTCACCCACCGACGGGGACAGACTTTCTGCCCCCGCTTCTCTCACCCCGGGGACCCTGTAGGCTGTGGACCCTATTCACTCTGAGGTGGGCAGAGTGCTTCTGTATCCCCTTTGAAGGGAGGGGCCCTGCTGGCGCCCTTGCCTCACTATTTCTCTCCATCGGGCACTTTTCTTCACTTCCCATTCCGTAACTTTCCATCTCATTCCAAAGAGTACTCTTTGTTTAAATGTTACGGACAAAGTTGTCCCGGGATAGTGCTGCGGGGTGGAGGGGTGTACCTATGTCACGAGAAATTATTCCTTGATTAAAGGGGGACACCCTCCATTCCCACACCCGGGATTTCTCCCCTCCCTTTTTGATACTTGGAAACTGAGGACAGTAACCCATCCCCGTCTGCACCACATGTGTGAAATACTTTACAGCGACGGGAAGGAGGAGGAAGGCAGGGCTCAGAAGCTCGCACCCTCCCGTCCCTTCAGATCCTAAGGGGTAGCTTTCCACTTGGGAAGCCTTAAAGAGCACCCTCCCCAAATTTTAGGAAAGGAGGAGACCCAGTCATTCCCCTACCCCATTTCTTTTTATCCTTCGTCTATTTGGTCAGGGAAGTTTACCTTGAGCTCTAAGTTCTTTTTTGCTATGGCCTTAGCCTCTTGCCCTGTTTTGGGTGAAAGGCTTGAGGTCTTTTTAAACGTTGGAGAATGACTGACCTGGAGAGGTTTCCCTCTCTTGGTGTGGCCAGGAGTAGGGAGGTGACAGCTGACGGGGACCCTCCTCACTCTTCCTCCAGGGGGAGCTCCTGAGCCCCTGCCGCTGCGACGGCTCCGTGCGCTGCACACACCAGCCCTGCCTCATCCGCTGGATCAGTGAGAGGGGCTCCTGGAGCTGTGAGCTCTGCTACTTCAAGTACCAGGTCCTGGCGATCAGCACCAAGAACCCGCTGCAGGTGAGGTTCAAGGAGAGAACTTCCACACGGCGGCAAGGGCCTTTCAGTAGTCAGAATCAGGGACTCTCCAGGGAGCCTATTTATCCGTTTCATCTTTCCTCAAAGTTGCTCCTACCCACCATTACCACAATCTCCTGTCTGCCTGTAAATCCTCCCTTCCTTCATTTATTCATATTTATTGGGCGCCACCTGTATTCCAGGCACTGTTCTAGGCACTGAGACAGCAAAACAAACAAACAAACAAAAAAAACCCCACAAAAAAACAGCAGCAGCAGCAGATGGTAATGATGATAGCAAACCTGTAGTGTTTTCTATGTGTTACGCTCTTGGTGTATAGTAACTCACTTATCTTTGTAATAATCCTCTTAGTTATGTGCCATTATTATCTCCATTTTAAAGAGGAGGACATCGATGCTCAAAGAGATTTAAAAACTTGCCCAGAGTTATTCAGCCAGTAAGTGATGGAGTTAGGATTTGGAATTCAAACCTAGATGGTCTGGGTTCAGAGTACTTGCCTGATCCTGCCTTTCTAAAATAAGATGGAAAATGGTCTCAAACAAAGTGGAAAGTGCTCCATACTAGGTCTGGTCAGGGCACAGAGGAGGCAGATTGCTAATCCTGCCTGAAGGGTGTCAGGAAGGCTCTGGAGTGTCTTCCTCTTCAGGGCCACTCGTCACCTGGCCCTCCTTCTCTTTCTGTGACTTTTTGGAGCCCTTTCTCCCACACAGTGGCAGGCCATCTCCCTGACGGTCATCGAGAAGGTCCAGATTGCAGCCATAGTTCTGGGCTCTCTCTTCCTCGTTGCCAGCATCTCCTGGCTCATCTGGTCCTCACTCAGCCCTTCAGCCAAGTGGCAACGGCAGGATCTGCTCTTTCAGATCTGTTACGGCATGTATGGCTTCATGGATGTCGTCTGCATAGGTGAGGGCACCTCTCTCCCCCTTACCTGCTCAGTGTTTTCCTCGAGCTCACACACTTGACTTTCCCTGCCCATTCCTTCAGCTCCACAGCCACATTTTCTACCATTGGGAGCCTTGAGGGCTATCTTGGTGTCCCTCCCTTCCCTGCTTCTTCAGGCCTTTTACAGACCCCATCTCCTCACTCTGGAGAAATACTTGCTTCAGTCCCTCTGGCCTAGGTCTGGGCAGCAGGTGACCCTGGATTTCTTATCCCTTTTGCTCAGGCCTCATCGTCCACGAAGGCTCCTCTGTCTACCGCATCTTCAAGCGCTGGCAGGCAGTGAACCAGCAGTGGAAGGTCCTGAATTATGACAAGACCAAGGACATAGGAGGAGATGCAGGGGGAGGGACGGCAGGGAAGCCGGGCCCCAGGACCTCACGGACGGGCCCCCCCTCTGGGGCCACCAGCCGCCCCCCGGCTGCCCAGCGCATGCGGACGCTCTTGCCTCAGCGCTGTGGTTACACAATCCTGCACCTCCTTGGACAGCTGCGGCCACCAGATGCCCGTTCCAGTTCCCATTCTGGCCGAGAGGTTGTCATGAGAGTCACCACGGTCTGAAACTGAGCTCCAGGAGCAGGGATCTTGAGTCGATGCGTCGGCCAGAGATAAGCTGTCATGGCTGCTGGAGGTACCGCCTGGACAAGGTGTTTGGGGCACACTGCCCCCACCACTGAGGATCTCTGTGGGCAGCCTCAAGCTGGAGACATTGTCTGGCCTCTGCTACCCACTGGGTAGAGACACCTGGATGACATTCCAGCCCCCACCGATAGCTCCTCACACTCATCCTGAGGGGCAGCCAGTGGGCAGGTGGGGAGAGCATCTTTTCTTCCCTAGAGAACCGTCCTTACCTCAGCTCCTAGGGCCTCCAGCCCCCCAGCTCCACCATGGTGACTTGGTGAAGGGGGACCAATGCCAGAAGAAAGGGGTTGTAGACCCCCTATTCCCCACCCCATGGCCACAGGGCAGCTGGCAATAAGACTAGTATACATTGACCTCCCGTTCCCTGCATGAGGGCGGGGGGGACCTCCCCCTGCTCCACCCCCCATTGCATGGGGGGAGGGCATAAAGAATCATTTATATGCACGTGGAGACTCCTTTCTCATCTGGGGCTTTTCTGGAGGATTGGGAGGTGTGGGGAGGTTTCTCTGCAGAGGTTGCAAATCCCAAATGCAGCAGTGGGTTCTGAGTTGGAGGTGTAACTCCCACTTGCTGGCGAATAATTCACAGTGGCTGCTAGGTGGCAGTGCTCAGAGGTGTCTAAGGGGTGGACCTGCCACCTGCAAGTTGTATGATTTAGGAAAAAAAAAATCTCTCCGCCGTGGTTTTCCTGTCTACCTCATAGGGCTGGAATGAGGATAAATGAGGGACAGGTTGAATGCCATTGCAAAGAAAATTACTGATGGCGTAAAAAGATTTCTAGACTAGTTGATGGTCCATTTATTTCAAATAGTAGCTGGTTAACAAATTCCAGAATGTGTTTTTCATCTGGAGTTTCACAGAGCCTGGAAATTTGTGTTGAGTGTCATAATAGAAATGGAAATATGGGGGGGAAATAGAAACTGCAAATATGAGGGACGGTGGTTATTTGCAAAAATAAGAGCTCCCCCAACAACCTAAACACTGGGAGCTGGGGAAGTGATGGAGCAATCCTTCTTGCTCGGGGATCTTGTGGATTCTATCAGTCCTTCCCAGTTAATGTGTTCCACTAGGGAAGTGGTGTGAAATGAATCTGGACTCATTTGGAGTGAGACAGACAGAATGTCCCAATGTTATGAATCTCCAACCTTGGCTTAAGCTACTCCTATGGCGGGTCAGGGTCACGGGTCTGATCCTGTGCCCCAGCTAGTGGTATTAACTGGAAGGTATTGTGCCTGGAGGCATCAGTGTAGAGGGCTGTTGTTTACGGAGAAAGGGTTTGGGAAGGACTGGTTAAAATGTGGGTCAGACTGAGGCCTGCTCCCTTTCTCCTGAGGCCTTGGGGCTGTGTATTATATGAATGATGGTGTCTTTTAAGTGAACTATTCATCAGCAATTAAAATAATTACTTCATACATTGTTAAGTCAGATCCAGACGCCTTTCCTATTATTGGTCCTTTTCTCAGGAAGTTCTGCTCTGCCTCTTCCCTGGGGATGTTTTGGGGGAAATGCTTCTCTACCAAAGGTCGCATGTCCTTGCCCTGGAAATGGTCTTCCCTGTCCTTCTCTAAAAAAAGGGGGGTGGGGAGAGGTCTTGGCTGCTGTCCATGGTGCTGGCACTCAGACTCACCTGGGAATATTCGCATTGAAGCTAGACTCAGGTTTGAGTCACCGGGAAGTATTGAGGTGTATCACTTCTAACCTCTGAGGAGATCAAAAACGGGACAGAGGCCAAGTGCCCCATTTTTTTTCCAGTGGGGTATTGTTTCTGTAGAGAGACAACGCTCCATATTCTCCACCTGGGAAGACAGAAGGGCCAGACTTTCCTGATTTGCTGTTCACAAAATAGCTGGTGGGAGCCAGAAGGGAGACAGCAAATCAGAGTGACTACTAGTACCTCCCCTGGCAAATATGACAGGTAGGTAAGCCACAGGTGCGGTTTCTTGTGCCAAGCCTGGACTGTCCCTCATGGAAGCTTAGATATGCTGAAGAACATACAAACACAAACACACCTCTCCAATTCCACTCTGGGTCCTAAAACTGGGCCAAGCGAGACAGGATGTTTCCCTCCCTTTCAGTACCATTGGAGGTCTTGCTTGGTATGGGGGTTGGGACCAGCAATCAGTATGGTCCCTTCTCCTTCCCTTTTTCCAACTTAAAGAGATGCTTGTCACAAAGGGGTGATGGGAACTGCTATCCTCCTCAGGTAGATCAGTCATACTTGCCCAATGAGGAATGTGGGTGTACAGAATTCTCATCACTGATTCCAGGGGAAAGAGTGTGAGAGGAAGTTGGGCTTATTTTCCCTCAAGTTTCAGATCTGCTAAAAATCAGGTCACTTAGGTTCAAGTTAAGCTTAGTGATAGGGGAGTGGGGGTGGACAGAGAATACAGTAGAAGAGTTGAGAGGTGGGGGCAATAAAGGCACACAAACCTTGGTCTCTGCACAAGGCCTCAGGTATACTGTGCCCCTCTGTAGATCTTACAAAGATAGATACTCTCAGAAGGCCCCGTGGCAAACAGTGTCTGTAGTCAGGGAGCCCTGTCTAGGGCAGGGGGCTGGCTGGTGGAGGAGGAGGAGGAAGTGTCTCCATCTCCATCCAGCTAATTGGAATGAAGAGGAGCAGGAGGCAGGGGGCAAGTCCTGACATGGGGAGGGTAATCTAGCCTAGAGAGAAGCTGCAGTGAGTGTGCTGAGAGATTTATTTGTATGGAAGATGAGTTAATCTGTATACATCACAAGGAGAGAACTGTGCCCAGCCTCTGGGGGGTCAGAGAATGCTGATTCAGGGAAACAGAGGCTCCTTCTGCCCTCCCCCCTTCTGCCTCAGTGCCCCCAGGGCTTCTGGCCGCCCCCACACTTAGCTTTCATCCTGTCTGTCTAACTTCACTTCTGTGCATGTATCCCTGTCTTTCTCTGAAGGAAATAATCTCGGAGCAACTTTTCCAGAGAGGGCAGATATCCTTTGGTCCTGGCAGTCCAGGTTCCAGAAGCACTTCCACCAGAGTTAGTTGCCTCTGGCCATCTCTGCAAATCCCTAGCTCCCCACCCCATTTTTACAGGCTAACCCTTGGCATTACTTTTCACCATCACCCCCTGAATCTCTTTAAAAACAGGGAGCCAGACTCTGGCTCTTTCCATTGCAGACAGAAACGTGTTGGGTTTGTGAAGCAAACCACTCTCCCAGGTGTCTAGACCTCCCATTGTTAATGGAGGTCACTCCCAGGACCAGAGAAATCGAAGTAGGGGATTTGGGTGAGGGTCTTGCTTCCAGGACTTGTAGGAAGTAGAAGTGGAAGAGAAGTAAGTCAAAACCAAGGATGGAACATTTGATTCTTTATTTCAAAACTATGAATATTAAAAAATCCCGATATATGAAAGGAAGGCTTAGGCAGGTATAGGCCCAAAGACGTCTCTGCCCAGGAACTAAGTGGTGGGACAAGCCAACCTCTAATGGTGACCAGAGAGTCAAGGAGAGTTTTAAAACATCATAAACCAGGTGAGGGCCGACTCACCTCGCTAGAGGGAAGATGAGGAAGAAGGAGAGTAGACAGATCCTGGTAAGCTGCTTATCCCCTTCTGCCACATGGTCCAGATTCAATCTGAGTTGAATTCAAAGAGCTCACATGCAAGAAGAGAAGGCCAACCAGGTGCCGACCAGATGCGTAATTCCCGAGCTCATGTGGTGATAAGTGCTTACCCAGCAGCTCCTGAACACTGTGGAAGCCCAAAACGGCAGTGGTTGAATCCTTCCTCAGGCCACCCAACACTATTAGTTCAAATCTGTGCTGGCCCTTGAAGGATGCATATGATAAGACCAGGAGAAAAGCTGAGTGGGCAGAGGGCCAGTGGTTTTCTCAGGGCCTGAAGGGTCAGGCCAAGGCATATTTCACACCTTGGTCAGGGCTGCCTCAAGCAGTTTGCTAGGTCCTTCCAACCAGTCTAGTCAAATAGACAGGTCTCAGGGGGAATCCATATCTCTCAGTCTTGTGCCTAATAAATCCCTACAATGAGAGAAAGGGTGATGATGACAGCCTCCTTCCATGGGACTATCTGTCCACAAACTGTAGGTTGATGCTCCTCTCAGGTACCAGGACAGTCCGGGTCATGGGTCGGACTGGGGCCGCACCTGGCTCAGGCTTCACCTCAAAGTGGGTCAAGATCTGGAAAGGGAGGAAGAAGGCTCTCACTACAATGGTGGGTTTTATTGGTAAAGGGTATTATTAGTGTTAGGTTGGTAGATTTTGAAATGACACCTGTGGTCAGTAGGGAATTCCTTAAGGGATTATGGCAGGGGAAAAAACAATATCCTTGCTCACCCTCTAGACTTAAACCAGGATTGCTATATTTCAGAGGCTTAGGTTTACCAAGTCATACATTTTGCTATGCTTGTCAGAAGAGCTCACAGCTTTAGAGGGTTAGGGTCTCATGTCCAGGGAAGGTATGTCTAGATCACTCACCTGAGCCAAAGCCATCTGCAGCTCCAGCTCTGCCAGGCGTCTCCCCATGCAGCTGCGCTTGCCGAAGCCAAAGGGAAGAGATGCAAACGGGTGGGGGGCTGGACCTTCCCCCAGCCATCGAGCTGGACGAAAAGAATTCGGCTCTGGGAACTGGGTAGGGTCCCTTGAAGTGGCATAATGACACAGCGTGACCAGCGTCTGATGGGGAAGGAACATAAACTTGTCAGTTTGGGCCCACGGATACAGGGAGGGACGTGAAAAAGAGGATATATGGATTGGAGCAAAGGGAGGCACTGGTTGGTGATGGGGTGAGTTTTCTGGGGCTACTTGTGGAATGATTTCTCCACCGCCCCCTTACATACCAGAGAGAGGTATTCAGGCCAAAGGGAAGGTGAAGGGCTTATATAGAGTGTTTGAAAACAGGATGGGGCCCAAGATTGTGAGGGATGGCTTAACAAAAGGGGCCCTACATAGGCTCTACTCACGTTTTTAGGGATAATATAGTCACCCACACGAATGTCTTTGTCTGGGACACGGGAATTTCCAGGTACCACAGGGTACAGTCTGGATTGTAGAACAAGAGGGAAATAGCAAGGTGAGGCTGGGGGTGGTAGCCTCCCTCTTGTCCCCAAGCCTCCTACATCCAAAGCCATTCTTGGCCAGGAGTAGGTACCATTTTCCTCTGCACTCTCTCCCCGCTCCCATTCACCACCTGCTTCCCCAGCCCTTCCCAACATTTTCTTTAGCTTCTCCTCACCCGTCCCCTCACCTTAGCACTTCCTTGACCACTGCCTTCAGCAAGGGCAGCTGGGATAGAGCGGTAGCTGAGGGGTGGGCATTGGAGCCAGGGCCCAGGGCAGCTGTGATCTCCGAGTGGAGAGCTGTCTGGACTTCCGGGTGCCGAGAGAGTTCATACAGAGCCCAGGAGAGTGTGTTGGATACCTGGGGGGGGGGGGGGGGGGGGGAATTGAGAGCTTCAGAGGTGGTGAAAGTGGACACCCAGTAAAGGGGGCAGAATATGAGGCAGTGTGAAGTTCAGGAGGTGTTAAGCCAAGCTGGCCGAAAGGGTCACAGTGGATCCCCTGCAGCAGCAAAGTCGCCCCTGAAACTGGAGAGGCTAAGCTCTGGAAGTGGGGCTCCCAACGCGGAGAAAAACCTCACTGTGTCCACCCCAGCCAGTAGCAGCTCTGTCACATTGCCCAGGATGGACGGAGCAGGCAACTCTTCCCGGAACAGGAAGTAGGTCAGGTGTGCCCCAGATCCCAGGTCCTCCTCAGGCTTTCCCTTGTTCCTCAAGGCTACCTCAGCCTCCCGCCTCTCCACGTGCTGCTGGGCTGTGTGGGGGAGAAGGTACAGGGATGCCTCACCATCCATGAACAGCTTCATGTGCCCCTATCCCCACTTCATTTCCGCGCCTTACCAAATGCAAACATCTGGTCCCAGTCTCGGCAGAGGCGGTCCCAGGGTCCCGGCACGAGGCGGTGAAGCCAGCCGGGCATCGCCATGGTCAGCAGCGTGGACACAAACACCGATCCCACCGCGCGGATGAAGGTCTCTGTGTCTGGAGGCACTTCGGCCTCCAGGCAGCCCAAGCGGGAACCCAGGAGCACCGCCGCTATGCCTGGGCGGGAGGGGGCGCTGTCAGGGCACCGGGAGACCAGGCAGGGGCCTTCCACGCTTGCCCCTGTCTTGGGACTCACCTTCCAGTCCAAACTTGTAAAACTCTCCTGCCACGTCCCGAACCAGGGTGGGCGGCCCGGCACCGCGCCCCCGTTGGTGCCGCAGTCGCCGTACAAGGTCATGGACCACGTCGTCCAGGGGTCCGGCATAGCGGGCGGCCGCCTGAGGCCGGAGGAGCAGCGGGGCCAGGAGGCTACGGAGCCTCTGCCACTCTTCGCCTTCCCTGCGGGTGCGCAGAGAGGGGGCGCATCAGAGCGGATGGGGGTGTGTGGAGGCGGCCAGCGGGGCTGACTGCGGTGAAGATGGAGCGTGTTCGGCTGGGGTGGCCAGAAAAGGATTGCGGCTGCTCCCTTGGGGTACAAAAACCTGCTCCTGCCTGCGCCTGCTTTCCGTCCCCCTTCCTCCTTACTCATTCCTGGCCGGGGGCGCGGGGAGGGCTGCGTTCCTGGGTAACTTGAGTCACGGACTCTTACATTCCATCTAGGTCCTGGTACCTTCGCCCCTTCGACGGATTTCCAGGATTCCGGTCTCCAAAGACAAGGAGATGGGTGGGGGGCAAAGGCGGGGTTCTACCTGAGCCTGAGCGAAACAGGCTGCGGTGGGAAGCCCAATTTGCCAGACGGTTGGGGGGAAAGGCCAACCTCCCTCCACACCCCGGGACAGACTGTTTCCAGACCAGCCACCGGAGAGGGACGCAAAAGCCGGGCGTTCGGGCTTTGGGGCGAGGGAGGACTCACGCGGTGAGCAGCCCGCAAGCCCGCTGGTGGCGGCGACGGTGCTCTGCCCAGGGTGAGAAGCTGCAGCGCTCCGGCCGGGGCCCCTCTTGTCGCAAGAGCTGCTCCACGAGCGTAGGTGCCGCCACGTACACAGTGCGCACCGTCCCGAAGCTGGCCAACCACACAGGCCCGAAGCGCGAAACGCCCTGCACCTGGGAGAATGGGCACCGTGGACACTGGAGACCCGGGCCGGGGACTTCCAGCTCGGTCCGTGCCAACGTCAAGGGTGTTGGCTGGATTTTGCAAGAGGGAGCTTGTTTCTTCACCGGCTCCCAGCTAGTATATAGCCCTGATGCTGCAAACCCTTCCTCCTTTTCTTTCCCCCACTTCCCATCCCTAGGAAGTTTGAGTGTGATGGGCAAAGCGGAGGGACTCTGCACAAAGCAGATATTCAGGACCTCTCTTGGGTCACCTGGGCTGAGCCGAGGCGAAGAAATCCCTGAAGGCTCCTCACGTGGACTATCTCAGAACGAACCCCCCTTAACTAAAGAGGAGCGCCTGTAGCTTTAAGTCGGACGCACCGGGAAGGTACCGTGCGTTTCCGCCTCCCCCCCCCCCCCAACTTGTTCTACTTGTTCTAGACCTACCGGGCCCCGAGTTCCGCACAGCTAGAATGCGTTTTTTGAGCGCACTCTTCTGCTGGGTGTGTGGATGGACTCCGCGCAGGTCCAACCACAGTCCGTAGTCCCAACTTTTCTAATTCATGGGCATCTGTTGCCACTGGCCCTCCTCCTCCTTTCTGCACTAGTCTGTCTTTTCTGGTATTGTCAAAGCCAGTTTCCCCAGCATTCCATTCCCAGAAACGTCCCCCTCTACCTGCAGCTCGTGTAGCCGCGACAGGCCCCCCTTGCAGAAAAGTTCGGCAAGGAAGACGGGCGTGGAGGGGCCTGGGATGTCCGCCAAGCTCCGGGGCGCTGAGTCGGAGCCTCTGGAGCCCAGTGAGGTGCCCAGCTTGAGAGCACAGTGGCTGCGATGGAACACTCTGGAGGCGAGCTTGAGGGTCTGGGTCATGGTCTGGTTCAGGGAACCCAGGAAGGAGAGCACTTCTCCCAGGCATCTTGCTTGCTTGCCTGAGCCCCTATTTAACCTTTGGGTGAGATAGTGGCAACGCCCCCTCTTCAAGCTCCTCAGCCAATCCCCTCCTAAGTGGTTGAGCTGGGGCTTAGCACCCAGGCACAGTAGGCGGGGCTGGGGTTACCTAGCAGCTCTCTTGGGTCTCATGTTGCAATGACCCTCTTGGGAAGGGAGGTCTGCCTTGGTTTCCCCCTTCTGGGCTGGTGGCCTAGTCCAGTTGCCTAAAGATCTCTTCCTGATAAAGGCTCTTCGGTGAGGTTTAGGATACTGAGGTACAGAGTCAGTCTCTAGTATCCCCACTTCCCCAGGGAGCCAGGCCCTCTTGGGACCATCATCAGGAATTCCCCATCCTTCAGCTCCTTCAGGAAGGGAAGAGGCACAGCTGTAGTTGTCTCAATATTCTTGGTGTATGGGGCTGTGCCTTCTCCATAGCTAAGCAGAACTTTCTGGCACTACCACACCTTCCCTACCTCTTGTGCCTGACACTGGGCAGATGGTGGGTGAGTTAATGGGTTAAAAAATGGCCTCCATCTTTGTTCCTTGGGAAGAAGGGGGTGGTCTTTTAGGTCAACAAACCCTGTCTTTCCAGCCATGGGAACCTAGGGCTTCAGGAGCAGAAACAAAGGAACCTTTTGCAAATTAGAAAAGTGCAGAGATTTCTCTGGGCTCCTGGATGGAGCAAGGGCTACGTGAGTGCTCTGAATCTCCAGCTGACTCAGTCCTCTTTGAGGGGAGGGGGATTTCTAGTCAGCAGCCCATTTTTGCTTTTAGCCTCAGAATCCTGTACAGTTTAGTTCTCTGCTCCTTACTCCTCCACCCTGCCCCCACTGGGCTCTGTGCCAGTCACTTAGCTCTGAAGTTCTGGAATCGAAGGTCAACATGAAAAAGGAGAGGGTCTCCACCACCCCACCCAGGACTCTCCAGAGGCAGCAACAATAAAGACAGCAGATTCCTCAGGTCAAGTCTCAGGCAGGGAGAGGATCGGGGGATGGGAGAAGGCACGTGATACATGCTCTAGCCTTTCCCGAGAAACAGCAGCATGCGCAGGGGCACACGTACACACGTTATCCCCAGGACTGCAAAGTAAACACAAGTGGACAGGCAATTTGAGTCTAGCAAGCTGTTTAGATGGACAGTGGAGAATTGCATTCCTCACTTCAGCTGAGAAGAAGAGATCCCAGAAGAAGGGAGTGCTAAGGAAGAGCAAGACCCCATACCCTTCCAAACATCCCTTCTGGTCCAAGGTCTTTTGACCTTCCCAGTTAGCTTTTTTTGCTTTCTGTTGGTGGTAGATAGGCAAGAAGATGAGAGGTCAGTTGTGAATCTCAGGCTTCTGGCCTGGGCAGTTCCCCCAACTTCTTTGAAAGACAGTCCCCTCTTCACCCTGGCGGTCTCAGCTGGCAAGGTCCTGGGGCAAGGTAAGGCAAGGTCCTGGGGCAAGGTAAGGCAAGGTAGGCTGTCAGTGGCCAAGAGGGGTGGGATTGGGGGTCACTGCTGGAAGGTGGGATCCTGTATTCTTCGGAAGATGGCTGGGAAATTCTTGCCTCCGTTGCGTAAGACTTTCTTTCCCTCCTCGGTTGAGGTGCCCAGATGTCCCACAATGGGGTCTTCACTCTGGGAAAAGGAAGGGTGCAATAAGTCCTTGCCCACCTTTCAGACGGCCCCTGGCCCTGAGACTCCCATCCCATCCTCCTGGCACTGAGCTGAGTTCAAAGAATACAGAACCACTCTGGAAAAGGCCTGCATCTTCACAACTCCCCTCAGGCCCCCTACTTACCAGTTCCTCCAGGGGCACACGCTCAAAAAGGGGGTGCCTTTCAAAATGGGTGCACATCCAGTCATGTAGCTCCAGCACATCAGTTATGGTGTATACGAGCCCCTGCCGAGGCAAAATCACCCGAGATGGGGGGCTGCATGCAGTTGAGCAGGGAGATGATGGGAGCAGTGGTGTGAGTCCTAAATGTACCCCCCACTGAATTCTTTTTTTTTTTTTTTTTTAAGATTTTTGATTTATTTATTTGACAGAGAGAGAGAGATCACAAGCAGGCAGAGAGAGAGAAGGGGAAGCAGGCTCCCCGCTGAGTAGAGAGCCCAATGCGGGACTCGATCCCAGGACCCTGAGATCATGACCTGAGCCGAAGGCAGAGGCTTAACCCACTAAGCCACCCAGGCACCCCTCCCCCCACTGAATTCTTAGTGTAAGGTCTCTCAGTAGGCCACTCACCCCTTCCTCCCTCCCACTCCCGACTCACCCCGACTCTAAGCACGTAGGCATATTCTGCCAGCAGTGTGGGACTGATGATTCGCCACTTGTGCTTCGTCCGCTTGAAATGTGGGTCAGGGAAGAGGAAGAACATCTTTGTCAGCTGTGAGACAGACAGGCATCAACAGGGTTGAGAGCCCGGCTTCAGTGCCCCACCTGCCTACCAGCCTAACCCACCGGGGCCCCTCCCCACCTGGCCCTTGCGGAAGAAGTTAGGAAGGTGTTTCATGGCATTGCTACGGAGACAGGCGATGTTCTGGAAGCCACCTCCAGGAGCTGCTCGAAGGGCCCGAATCCGGTCTTGTACATAGTCTGAGACTTTCACCCGGATCTCCAGACCCAGAATCAGTGTGTCTGGGAACAACGGTGACAGTTCCACTGGACACAGAAATAGGAATGGAATCGTCAACCTCATACTTACAGGAAGTACAAAGGGGTCAAGAAAAGACTGACCAAAATCACGAATGGCAAGTGTGGACGGAGAGATACCTAGATGGCTGGTTCTATGCTGGAGAAGAGTGTTAAGGTTAGGGTTAGGCTTAGATCCAAAGACTGTCACCTGGACTGGACGTGGGAGGGCCTGGGAATACATGTATACTTGCAGGTGCTTCAGTCTTCAGTGTTTTCACACATTGTCTCAGTTAATCCTCCTAACACTCTGTGGTAAATTGAGAAGATGAGGATACTGAGGTCGGAAATGCCCAAGGTCACAGAGCTAAGAAGAGGTAGAACTGGAACTTGAACTGAGCTTTTCTGCTCCCAAGTACCATGTTTTTTATCTCTTTGCCATGCTGTTACCTCTATGGGAAGATCTAAAAATAGAGAAGTGGCCTGGCATGCAGGGCTGGGACAATACAAGCAACACAGGAGGAACTTCAAAACATGAGAGTAGAGCAGAAACAATGAGTTTTGGTGAAGGAGGGGGGAGAGGGAAAGTGGTGGAATCCCTCAGAAAGACAGTTCAGGATCACTGGCTTCAGTGACTGATCTCTGACGCTTGTGCTGACCAGCTCACTGACCCGGCACCTTGCAGGTGAAATGGCTCAAGGAGGGACTGAGGCCAGGGGTGGGGCCAGACAGGACAACACAAGTTCTAAGAGGCATCTGAGACAACACCCTCCCTTCTCCAGGACAAAGGCCACAGACCCAGAGTACAGGGAAAGTAGAGGCTCTCCACACTGATGTCACAGCACTGGTGTCTGGTCCGAAGGGGAAAGGCCAACTATGGCCCCCACCAAACCTGCTGAGGTAGCAGAACCTAGACGTTGCCTCTCCGTGCCCTAGAGAAAAGGCCAGAGTGTTACCTAACAGGCCACCATAGCCACAGCCTATGTCTGCAAACTCCACTTGGGCCTGAGCTCTCTTTTCTTTCTTATCCTTCGGGTCATCGTGGCTCTTATTTTGAGTCAGTGGAGCGAAGAACTCTGGGTACAGCTCAGACCAGTCCATCTCTTCAGGCTTCACAGGGCTGTTGGAGAGAAGACACGAGGGACATGAGAAGGTTGGTCAAGCCATTGCAGAAGTGGTACTGCATGTGTGTGGGCGGATGGATAAGGGTGGGAGGTAAATGAGAAGAGCTATTCTCAAAAATTCTGTAACAGTGGGCCCTGTGGTCTCTAGGAGACACAATGGAAACCACCCTTAACCCCCAGTGTGAATCACAGGCCCATCATGGGGCTCATGATTGCTGACCTGCCCATCTTCACTTCTAGGAGTTGATGCGACTTTGGTCAGGCAGCTCTCCTTCCTGGGTCACAAGCTCCCTTCCCCCAGAGATTGGCTGCCTAAGGCACTGGGACCTTACTCTGTTTATGTGCTCTGTGGGAAGAGGACGGACTAAGGTGTGGGCGAGATTTGTGTGTATGTTTGTCTTTTCATTAAATCCGATCAACGAAACCGAAAGGTGGAAACTAAGTTCCGCCTGCAACACTCCAGTCTAAGTTACTCTCTCTTCCCACACTTGCACCGCAACCCAGACTTGGGGCAGAACGCCACGCCCCTTTCCAACCCTCCAACTCCGCCCTCCCCTAAATCTCCCCGACCCACCTCTGAAGCTAACGTCATCCAGCCGAGCCTCCCCGGTCCATCTGACACCCTGCCTACCGTTCCAGAACAACAGCCCTTCCGGACTGCTGCGGGCTGCTGCGAACATTCCGCCCTCCTTTGCCTCCCCCTGCCCTGCGCACTCACTAGCGCAGCGTGTGGTCAGCCATGGGGTTGGAGTGAGCACGTTGCCGATAGTAGCGCTTCTGGGGCTGCGGGGCCTCGGCTCCTGCCGCGTCCCCGCTCTCAGCTCCCGCCATGATCCCCAGTCCCGGGATTCTCCACTGAACTGAACACACGTGGAGACCAAGGCCCGAGGCGCACGATAATGACGCAATCAGACACGTTGCGAACCAACCCCGCCTCTTAAAGACCCAAGAGTGTACTCCGCGGACCTGGGCGGCGAGGGTGGGCGGCGGCCGGGGCCGGAGGGGGCCTTCGCGGCGCGGGTCTCCAGCTGCACTGGCAAAGCCACACCTGGCACTCTACCTCTTTCGTTAGCCCGCTTCTGCGTGGTCTGGGTTACTATCCTGGTTGCAGGCACCTGTGCACCCCGCAGGTGAGAGGCGTTCCAGGACCCCACTTCCTACAGTCAAATCCACACTCCTCTCCCCTCTCCCCCGGTCTCGGACCTATCGGCGGGTCTGCCCCGCGTGGTCCGACGTGAGCCCCGTCGGGTGTGCGCTGGGGACCGGAGCGGGAGGGGCAGCTGCTCATCCCATCTCCAGGAAGTCAGACTGGAGGGAGGAGGGCGAACTCGGGGAGGCGGGGCTCGGTGCCACGGAGAAGCCCAGACGACCCGCGGCCCCCCACCCCCACCCGGTCCCAGATCTCGGATACCAGCGCTGGCCGGGAGGTCCGCGCGCGCTCTCAGCCGGATGGCCGACCCCTGCCCAGATCGTGAATCAGAGTCCGAATCCGTGTTCCCGCGGGAAGTCGGGCTCTTCGCGGACTCGTACTCGGAAAAGAGCCGGTTCTGTTTCTGTGGGCACGTGCTGAGCATCACACAGAACTTCGGGTCCCGCCTCGGGGTGGCGGCGCGCGTGTGGGACGCGGTGAGGAGTGGGCGGCTCTGGGCGAGGGTCTCCGGGAGGTCCGGACCCCGGACCCTCCCTCCGCCATATGGAACCATCCACGCGACAGTCTTTTTCTTTCTCTCTCCCCTTTCCCTCCCCCGTAGGCTTTGAGCCTGTGCAACTATTTTGAAAGTCAAAATGTGGATTTCCGAGGCAAGAAAGTGATCGAACTAGGCGCAGGGACGGGCATCGTGGGAATCTTGGCCGCGCTGCAGGGTGTGTGAGCTTTGGGGTGGGAGCGAGTGGGGGTGGGGACTGGGTGGTGGAGAAATTGTCACTCCCTGGATTCTTGGGAGAAGGGGGTGATTTGCGACCAAACCCCGTGTGTGTGTGTGTGTGTGTGTGTGTGCGTGCGCGCGCGCGCGCGCGCCTCTTTCTGTGTGCCAGAGAAAACATCCAGGGTGGTTGATTTGGGGGCAAGAAATAAAAACCGGGCAGGCCTTAGAAGGAGTAGGAGTTTTTTCTACCTTTTTGCCCTTTGTGATTTCATGAATAATGCTGTCACTTAAAACCGCCTTTGCTTTGACATGGTATTTTGTCAAAACGCATCTTTGGGGGCATTCTGTAGGGAGAGCAATCTGCTTGTATTAAACCCGAGGAGTGCTTTATAACTTTAGTATGAATAGATATTAGATTTTTCAGGTTTTGACTGCCTGGGAGAAATAAGTGTGAATTCTTGAGGGTTAGGGTGTTTTTTTGTGGGGGAAGTGGGGTAAGAATTAGGCACCGCAGACTTGGGAAAGGAAAAGGTAAGGAAAATTTTGCTTCACTTTTTTCAAGGATCCAAAACTACAAAGGAAACAGTTCCTCAGTTTATAATCTAATGGGCAGGCCAAACCTCACACTCAAAACACTCATTTAAAACACTTATGATGTCATCTCCCTAGTAATGCAAATGTCTTTGTTCTTGGGAACACAATTAGGTCACATTCAGGAAAGTCTTCCCAGAGGCAGGCATTCATTCTTGTGTTCATTCAGTCAATATCTATGTGGAGTCTTCTATCGTGCCAGGTATTGGGATACAGCAGTGAGCGAGATAGTTTTCCTGTTCCTGAGGAGCTTATGGTCTAGTGGGGAAGGTGGGGGAAGATGTTAGGGCACTGGAATTATGGTGATGTATGCACAGAGCCAGTGGACATGCTTTGGCTGTGTCACCCTTAACTCCCTGGGAATTCAGAGAGGCACTGTCAGATGAGAAGGTGAACAGTGCGAACACAGCAGGCTCACAAAAAACCAAGGGAGTGTTAAAAGCAATTCCATGAAGGAAGAGTGGAGGAGAGGTGTGCAGTTATGCTCACGTGGGAGAAAAGCGTGTCATATGGATGGGAACACCTACTTCCATTTGCTCAAAGACTGAGTTCTCCTCCTTTGCCCCCTGTCCAGCTGCCAAGTAAGAAATCTAGGTGTCATCTTGTCCTGTGCTCTCTCCTGCTCACATCCCGGGAATAGGTCCTTAATATTTCCCCAATTGTCTGCTCCTCTTCCTACCATCTCCAGTTCAGGCCAGTGTTGTTTCTTCCCTGGATTTTCACAGGTGTCTTCAAGCTTTCCCATGGGAAGGTGAGTATGCCGAAACTAGATCTTGTGTTCTTCCTGCACCCAGGCTGTTTCTCCTTTAGGCTTCCCCATCTCTGAATCAAACCATCATCTACCCAGTGGGAAACCTAGATATCGCCTTTGACATGTCCATTTTTTTCACCCCCATAGCCATTACTTAAGTCCTACTGATTTTATCTTCTAAAAATCTCTCGAGTCTCACGTTTTCCCATTGACACTGACGGCCCCCCAGTCCAGGCCACCACGGGCACTTGCCTGCCCTGCTGCATTTAGGCCAACTCCTCTTCCTGTTTTGACTCCTTGCCCACATGCAGACCTCTGCCCACTCTGCCCACCAGAGTGATCTTTTCAAGATGCAGCTGTAATCACCTCTCACTCCCATCTTTCAATGACTTCTTGGTCTTTCAAGATCAAACCAATACCTTTGGCATGGCCTCCAAGGTCCTGCCTCCTTTTCTGGCCTCTTTCTGTGCCTCTCCTTCCCTTCTTGTGCTCCCCATGCTGTCAGTTACCCTTCTCTCAGTGCCTCAAGTCTGTCTTGATGTTCCCATCCATGGAGCCTTCATACAGACTGTACTCTATGCCTGGAATCCTTGGACCACCTGGTTAACTCATATGCATCCTTCAGTGCTCAGCTCAAACATCACTTCCAAGGGAAGGCCTCTTTGATATCCCCATCTCCAGGCTTGCTTAGGCCCTCCTAGTATATACACAACTGTGCTGACCAGTTTCATTTTGAATTTGTCATTACTAACCTTAGGCAAGTCCTTAAGCGCTGCCCAGCTAGTCTATTACACCTCTCTTGTGCACATGTTGTTCCGCTCTCCCAAACATCTGTTTCTTACCTTCTTGCCCTTCAAACCTCTACTTGCCTCCTCCCGTCTTCACCCTCAACCGATGGCTTTGTTGCCCATCTCTTCTGATGCTTCTATTTTTTTTTTATAGAAAATGTTCCACGTTCCTATCACAATGTCTACTCACCTAACTGTCTGTGTCTGTTTTAAGTGCTGCCTTCTCTCCTGTTACCATTGATAAACACACTGTGCTCCTAGCTAAGTCAAGCCCTCCGCTTGTCACAGGACCCTGAACCTTCTCAGCTACTCAAAGCCATTGTTCCAGCAAACCTCCTCCCCATCCCCAGTCCCCCCTGCATTACCAGTTTTTCCTTTTCTCTGGAACATTCTCTATAGACACACACACACACACACACACGTCTATTACATCTATAAATACGCCATATTATCTCTTAGAAAAAAACTGTTGGTCCTACATATTCTTTGTTACCACCCCATTTCTCTGTTCTGCTTTATAACAAAATTCCTTGAAAGAGTTAATCCTCTTCGTCTGTAGTACCTGCCTTACTCTTCTCTCAGTCCATTCCACATTTCCTCCCCTAGTCACAGCAGTCAAAGGTGGTGAGCTTCATTTCCAAATCCATGTTGGTAAGTACAGGAGTCGGTTATGAGCCCACTTGACTTGACTTTGCAGCATTTGACTCTCCTTCCTCCTTGAAATGCTTCCTTTCATTTCCAGGGTACCACACTTCTGCTTTCTGCCCACCTCATTCGCACTCTTTTCCAGTCTCCTTTGTTGGTTTCTTTTCCTCTTGACAACTGGAAGTTTGAGTGCCCCAGAGCTCAGGAGTCCTCCTTTGACCCCTTCCCTTTTCTGTCTACATTCCCAAGTAATCCCATCACCTCCTGGCTTTAAATGTCCTTTCTATGCTCATGCCCTTGTAACTCCCATTTCCATCTCCAGATTTGTTTGTGGAATGTCCTGCCTACCCGATATCTTCATGTGGTTGTCTGGTGGGCACCTCACACATCGACAGGAACTCATGATCTGCCTGTCCAGTCCTGCTCCTCCTACAGCTTCTTCTTCTGAGTAAATAGCAATCCGGTCTTCTAGTCAGTCAGGTCAGACATCCTCTCTCTCTAGTATTTCGTGTCCCATCTCTCAGCAAATCCTGTTGACTATACCTTCAGAATCACTCAGGATCTGACCATTTCTTAGATGTGGCTACTGCCCTGGTTCAAACGAGCATCGCCTCTCAGCTGGGTTAGCTGCCTCCTAACTGGTCTCTTTGCTTCTGACCTTGCCCCACTGTCATCCTTTCTCACCACAGCAGCCAGAGTGATCCTTTTATTCATTTATTTTAAAGATATTTATTTATGTATTTAAGAGAGCACGGGGAGGGGCAGAGGGAGAGGGAGAGAGAGCATCTCTAGCAGACTCTGCTCCAGCCACTGGCCTTCCTGCTCTTTCTCAGACCTGCTGACACTCTCCTGCCTCAAGGTCTTGGCACTTACTAGTCCCTTATTTGGTACATTTAGCCTGAGAGGTTCACGTGGTTTGCTCCATCATTTCCTTCAGGTCTTTGCCGAAACATAATCTGTTGAGTGAGGCTTTTCCTAACCACTCAGTTTAAAATTACATCCCCCCCGCCCCGTCCCTGAAGCAGTTCTCATCCCCCTTTTCTGCTTAATGCTTCACCATAGCATCTGATGTACAGTGTATTTTCTTTGATTTGTTTTGTTCGTTGTCCATTTTTTGCCACTAGACCATAATCCCTCTGAGGGGAGGGATTCTTGTCTGATTGGTTCACTGCTATATTCTCAGCACCTGGCATAGAGGCACATAATAAATATGAATGAATGAATGAATGAATTCTTCCTGTGTCTGTAACAGTCGTCACGATCATGGTCCGTTTTGCAGTACCTCGTGTGTCTCTACCTCTCTAACAAAACTCAAGGAAGGCTGAGGTTTTATCTTGCTCACCACTGTGCTGCCAGAAACCTAGTAGGGGCTCAGTACATATATTTCTTGCATGAGTGAAGCTTTTTGAGGTGCTAATCTGATTATCTTACCTTCTGCTTCTACCTGTAAAACCTATCCCCCTCAGGATCAAGCCTGAGTCTCTTAGCATGTCTTTATTATTCTCTTGTCTTGATACTTTTCTCCTTCCTTCCACATCCCCTAAGGTTCAGCCTTCCTTGAACTTGCGATGCTCTCACCCCCAGGCCTTTGTACTTTCTGTACTCTGCTTGGAAAGCTCCACCTAACTAACTCCTGCTTGTCCTTTGAGGCTTGCTGAGGCCATGTCTTCTGGGAAGCTTTCCAGACCCATGAAGTTTGGTTTGGGTCAATAGGGGCCGGATACCTACATAAAGCATCTCCAGCTTGGTCCTGCCCAGGCTTCTGCTGACGCCCGATGGTTGTGTGTTGGGCAGAGAGGTTGAAGATTAGCTCAAAGACAACGTTGACGTTGTAGAACATAAAGCAATGAGCGCGGCAGCAGGTGAGATGGAGGTTAGGGTAACTAAAAGCCCAAGTGTGCACTCTGGGCTGGCAAAACACTGTTCTCTAGGCCCTGCGGTCTCTGGACCTTCTGGGTAGGAGCTGAGACCCCTTGGTTCGTCCGTCTGACTTGCATTTCTCCTCCTTCCTCTCTCTCAGGGGGGGATGTTACCATCACTGACCTGCCCCTGGCCCTAGAGCAGATCCAGGCCAATGTCCAGGCCAACGTGCCGGCTGGGGGCCAGGCGCAGGTCCGCGCCTTGTCCTGGGGGATTGACCAGCATGTCTTCCCTGGAGACTATGACCTGGTGCTGGGGGCTGATATCGTGTACCTGGAGCCCACCTTCCCACTGCTGCTGGGCACTCTCCAACACCTATGTGGGCCCCATGGCACCATCTATCTGGCCTCCAAGATGAGAGAGGAGCACGGGACAGAGAGCTTCTTTCAGCACCTCCTGCCCCAGCATTTCCAACTGGAGCTGGCCCAGCGGGATGAGGATGAGAATGTCAACATCTATAGAGCCAGGCACAGGGAACCAAGACCTGCTTGACATCACCCTCTGCTCCTCTGAACCCCTTGTCCTAAGAAAGGAACTGCCGTATCTCCAAAGCCATAAACACGAGGAAGAGAAGGATGGGTTTCCCTTGCCTCTCTCTTTCCTCCTTCCCTCTTTGTTCCCCCAGATACTCTTGGGCCGGTGTAGGGAGGTGCCTGCTTGCTAGGAATCTTAGAGCCCTAATAGCACTGGGTTAGAGCACAAAGGAAGTTCCCACTTCCCGTTCTCAGGGGACGAAATGAGGAGGGTGTCCAGGATTTTTAGGGGTAGGGAAGGCAAATGGGAGGTGAGAGCAGTGGCTGCAGAGAGACTGTCCCTGAACCCTTCCAGTCCTGCTGTTTTGTTTTGTTTTGTTTTTTAAATACAGAATGGACTTTTTTTTTTTCCTGCCAGATTCAAATGGAATTTTTTTTAAAGGGAAAGAAGATCATCTCTGCATCCAAAAGAACTTAGGCTTTTTCTGGGGGGCTAGGAAGGAAGAAACCTCAGACCACCCACTTCTTGCTTCTGGAGACAGAGTTTGGTGGGACCATGGCTCTAACGGGGTCAAATCCTGCCTGCCCCTAAGCTGGGGATATAGGCAGCAGAGCCGTCCTTTGGACTACGGCTTCTTGAGCCTTTTTGGAGCTGGAACCGGGATCACTAAGTACTAGGTTCTTCTCATCTTTGAGTTTTCTTCAGGTTTCCAAATCCTGTCGGTCCTTCCTTGGTAATGTGTTTTGTCTTCCCTTCTTTCCTCTTCCCACTGCACTACCTCTGCTTGGGGCTCTCTTTTACTCCTTGGGCCACAAAGCACCTCCTCTGGCCTCCTGGTCTCCATTCTCTCCCCTTCAAGCCACTTATCCAACTCTGTTGATCTTCCCACATCAGCTCTGATTAGCTTCTGATGCCTATAGCAAGAGTACGCTCCTTGGCTTGGTACTCAGTCTATCCTTTGTGATCCCAAATTACCCTTCTATTTCATTTTCAACTGGTTTCCTACGTGTATTGCAACCTCTGGACAAATTCCAAATGTCTACTCTTTGTTCCCTATTTCCACACCCAAATTCCTTGTTTTCTTCATTCTTTTTGGTGATTTCCTGGCTGGAAGGGCTATGTCTACCTGTCAAAATCTTTATTACTCTTTGCCTCTTTCCTGAAAAAAGCTTTTACAGAGCCTCCTGTTTGGATGTGATTTCTTTCTCCCTGGAGACCCTTTCACTGTTTGTTCATCTTATGGGACCTACCTTGTCTTGTGTGGTCACTTGTCTGTTCCCTATTTTCTCACCATTAGATTACCTTGAAGGGTGGGGCTGTGGTTTACTCTTCCCTAATTCCCTGAAGCCTAGCACAGCTCCCGGCATACAGTAAATGTTCAATAAATACTTTGCTTATACAACAAATATTTACAGGGTTTGTTGAAAGGACTCTACCCCTACCTCCCCAGGCGCCCTTGGCCAAATTCCTGAACCCACCCGCCTACCTCCTAAGTTTGTCGTGACTCCTAAATGGATGACTATGAAAGATGAACGGAAATAAAGAAACAAAATGTTGCCACATGTCTTGAATTGTTATTTTGCGACAACTTTGTCCCATGGTTTCTGTTATTTTACCCACGGCGGGGGGTGGAGGGAGTAATTCCCTTGTGAAATACAGTCTCCAAAAGCGAGGTAGAAGCGGAGAGTGTGCCCACCCCAACCAGCAGGAGGCGCTGTCCTCGCCTGGCGCGGTGCGGTGGAGAGGTTTGTCCCTGCCGCCGCGCCGTAGGCCTGTGGCCTCATCCGAGCGCCGGCGGCGGCAGTGTACTCTGGGGCCAGAGAGATGTCGCTGCTGCGGTCGTTGAGTCTCTACCTGGTCGCGCGGGCCGGGAGCTGCCCGGTGAGGGGTCTGGGTCCCCGCCACCGCCCCGCCTTCCTTGCGGATCTCCCGTGCGCTCGGGACGCAGCCTTCCCTTCCTCCGTCCGGCGTTCGACTCCATCCTACCCTTCCCCACCCCCCGCCCGCCCCGACCTCATTTTCTCTGCCGGGTCCAGCCCCGCGTTGGCTGCCTTCCCCTACCCCCGGAGGAGGTGTTTCCTAAGGTGGCCTCCTAAGGTGGTCTCCCTGCCGACGTGCTCTCCACCCGCCGGAGCTCCTGGCAGCTTCCTGCTTCTCATCCCTTTCTTCTTACCTCTGCAGGCGGGACCCCTTCGGCTCCCGTCGCCTCAGCCGTGGCACACATTTCACACTGGGCGCTGGCTCTCTTCTTCGGCCTCCAGCAAGGAGCTTCTCATGAAGCTGCGCCGAAAAACGGGCTACTCCTTTGTAAACTGCAAGAAAGCTCTGGAGACTTGCGGCGGGGACCTCAAACAGGTGTGGGGGAGGAGGGGGAGGGGAGCAGGGCGGGGTGCTAGGCCCGACCTCAGCCTCTTCAGGGAGGTGCTGCTGGGGAGCAGTAAATCAGACCTGCTGCCCAGGGACCCATAACTGCAGAACTCTGGATAGGATTCTGACTTAAGTGACAACTTTGCCCTTTGACTGTGTTTTGACTCCGGAAGCCGTTAACTCAGGATCCCCTAGTTAACAAACTCTATTCCAAGCACGACTGCTATGCTGTTTTCCTGCTGCTTGGAGCCCAAAGGGCTTGTGTGGGCTTGGGAATCAGACCCACAGGACTCAAACTGTGGTGCCCTCACACTAACCCTGTAACCCTGTGATCTTGGACACTTTACTTTTTCAGAGTTGCATTGTTCTTGTCTGAATAGAAATACTACTGCCTGCTTCATAGGGTTGTTGTGAAGATTAAATTTATCCAAAGCACCAGGCACAATGCCTGGTATTTGGCATTCAGTGGTAGCTGCCAGTAAACGATAGATTGCTTTAGTTTCCATTATAGGACTGAAGAGAAGCAAAAAAAATTAGGGAACCTGAACATATTTTAGAGCTCTGTTCAGTTCTAAATTCTATGACTTTGTCATCTGCCGTATTTTTAATATAGGCAGAGAGCTGGCTCCACAAACAGGCCCAGAAGGAAGGCTGGAGCAGAGCTGCCAAACTCCATGGCAGGAAGACCAAAGAAGGTCTGATTGGGCTGCTTCAGGAAGGAAACACAACCGTGTTAGTAGAGGTGAGTTGTCGGAATTCTGGATAACCAGGAACAGCTGCCCCTTGGGTGGAAAGAAGTGGCGTTTGAGAACTGTGAAAGGTTGTTGGAATTAAACTGGTGAGACCACAGTTATGAATTCACTTAAATATAGAAATGCACAGATATGTTGACGATTAAAGGCCAGAAGTAAAAAAGATTACAGATATCCCCCACTTTTCTAAAGTTCGAGTTACGCACTTTGCATTTACAAAAGACCTACATTCGTACCTGTTTTTGGTTAACCAAAAGAAATTCAAAGAGTACTTTCACGTTTATGAAAAAAGGCAAAAAGTGAAAATAGCATTCCGTGTTCGTTTTGCACTGAGTTGTTATAGAGGCAGGGGGCACCCTAGCAGCAAGAGTTGCCCTGCCAAACTACGTCCTGCCCAAACTACACTCAGCATCTCAGCATCAAGCCGCCATAGCTCTGAACTTTGTGAGCATCTGTGCTTTAGGTCTATTTATTTTGTGCACCTTTGTCCATCTAAATTAATGGTAATTGCTTTTTTGCTTTATGCCATTTCGGCTGACAAAAGGTTTCATAGGAATAGTCTACTTTCGGATAGTGGGGCAAACCTGTGCTTCTAAATGTGAGTCTCCTATAGCCTTATACCTTGCCACTGATTGTTTTCTGGAACAGTTAGATTTTAAAGCTAGGAATTTTATTAATTAGTTGATGGATAGCATGTAGCTGTTTTAGAGGAGGTTTAAGGGCCGCAACTGGTGAAGAATCAGGTGTGGATTAGTTTAGAGTGAGAAAAGGAGATAAGCATGCTGATGGCAAAAGTCGTTTGGTGTTGGAGGAGCCTGGAGAATGAGGTGATGATGGCCTATGGCCACAGGCAGGTGGTGAACTTGTAGTGAGTCCTTTAGGGACATTATGGAACCATCTTTTGAACGTGCGGGTCATTGCCAACTCATTGGCCGAGCAGGAATCACTTCATTCAGTTTCTAGCCTGAAGCTAGGAGAGGAACTGCAGCCTTAAAATTCTAGGGTCATTTATTTCTGTTTTGTTGAGTCTGTAGCTTGTTCTGCAATACCTGGGTTAACTTTCCAATTTTAAGGCACATTTGCAAACTGTCCATAAACAGGCTATACAACAACATCAATTTGTTCCCACCAGGTAAACTGTGAGACAGACTTTGTTTCCAGAAATTCAAAATTTCAACAGTTGGTCCAGCAAGTCGCCCTGGGAACCCTGTTCCATTGTCAGAACCTAAAGGATCAACTCTCCACATACAGTAAAGTGAGTTTTGGGATTGTCTCTCAGTATGCTGGATTTACACACACACCCCTTTCTTTTTATTATTTTTAAAGATTTTATTTATTTATTTGACAGTGCGTGCACACAAGCGGGGGAGCAGCAGTCAGAGGGAGAGGGAGAATCAGGCGCCCCTCGGAGCAGGGAGCCTGACATGGGGCCCGATCCCAGGACCCTGGGATCATGACCTGAGCCAAAGGCAGATACTTAACCGGTTGAGCCATCCAGGCACCCTGACACACCCCTTTCTTAGGGTCTTTGCTGTTCCGTGTTTTTCAGACATTCTCATGTCTCACTCCCTTACTTTATGTCCCTGCTTAAATGTTATCTCTTGGAGACGAGCATCCTTCCTGTTGCTCTATCCCCTTATTTTGCTTCATTGAAAGTTTTGTTATAATACTATATATTTATTATATTTTTACTTATATATGTTGATTGTCTTCCCCAATAGAACGTGATTTTCATGAGGCAGAGAATTTGTCTTTTCACTACTGTGTCTTTGGTGAAAGAGGAGTGGGCCTAGCATTTGGTTGGGGCTCCTTAAATCTCTTAAATGAATGAATGAATGAATGCCAGTGGGGTAGAGTCTGTCAAATCAGGTGAAGCTTTCCTTTTTCTTTTTTTAAAGATTTTTTTTAAATCATTTGTTAGAGAGAGATACAGAGAGAGCATGAGCAGGGAGAGAGGCAGAGGGAGAGGGAGAAGCAGACTCCCTGCTGATCCCAGGACCCTGGGATCATGACCTGAGCTGAAGGCAGACTCTTAACCATCTGAGCCACCAAGGCACCTTGCTTTGCTTTGCTTTGCTTTGCTTTGCTTTGCTCTTCTCTTCTCTTCTCTTCTCTTCTCTTCTCTTCTCTTCTCTTCTCTTCTCTTCTCTTTTCCTTTTCTCTTCTCTTCTCTTCTCTTTTCTTTTCTTTTCTTTTTTTTAAAAGACCTATCTATTCTAGAGAGAGCAAGAGTATGAGCCCGAGTTGTGAGGGAGAGGAAGAGAATCCAAGCAGACTCCCCACCAAGGGTGGAGCTCTAGGCTCCCCGGGGTGGGGGCAGGGCTCAGTGCAGGGCTCCATCCCACAACAAGACCTGACCTGAAATCAAGAGCCAGACACGTAACGGACTGAGCCACCTGGGCACTCCAATCAGGTGAACCTTTGTATTCAGAAATCTAGACTAGCCTGAGGAAAGGATTTCTTTTTCTCTTTTCTTTTTCTTTCTTTCTTTTTTTTTTAAGGAAAGGATTTGTAAATACAGATATTGGAAATGGCACAGTTTAGGATAATAACCATATTCTTATCCATAGAAGGACCAGGATGGAATTATATTAGTCTGCTTTTGATTCATCCTTAAGGTCAAGGCAAAAATGAACCAACTACTCACAGTAGTATTTTTTGTGTTTAGTACTACCTTTTTTCTCCTATGTATCCTTCTCTTGAGAGCTTGTGGCAAATGTTAAAGATGAACCACTTGAACTAGAGTTCTAATCTTTTTTTTCTTCTCTTTTTCTTTTTCTTTTTTTTTTTTTTAAGTAAACTCGGCTCCCAGGGAGGGGCTTGAACTCACAACCCCAAGATTAAGAGTCGCATGCTCTAGCAATTGAGCCTGCCAGGCACACCTAGTTCTTTTTTTTTTTTTTTAATTTTAAATTAAAAATTTTTTTTGTTATGTTCAATCAGCCAACATACAGATATAGAAGTTCTAATCTTGACTTTGCGTGTAACTCTGTAACCTGGAGCCATTGACATACTTTGTGTTTCATTATCTATAACAAGAAATTTTGGTTCATTTTAGCTTCATTTATTTTTTTCTCCTTTGGTCTTTAATTTTTTTTAACTTTTATTTTGAAAAAAATTCAAACTTACAGAAAAGTTGCCAGTGTTCTGCAATAAGCCACATTGTACTTTTATCTAGATTCACCATTTGTTAACATTTTGACACATTTGCTTTATTATTTTTTATGTATTTATTGTTATCACTATTTTATTTTACTTTATTTTTAAGTAATCTCTGCACCCAACGTGTGGCTGGAATTCACAACCCCAAGATCAAGAATTGCATGCTCGGGCGCCTGGGTGGCTCAGCACCTGGGTGGCCTGGGTTAAGCCTCTGCCTTTGGCTCAGGTCATGATCTCAGGGTCCTGGGATCAGCCCCACATCCGGCTCTCTGCTCGGCAGGGAGCCTGCTTCCACCTCTCCCACTCCCCCTGCTTGTATTCCCTTTCTCACTGTGTCCCTCTCTGTCGAATACATAAATCAAATCTTAAAAAAAAAATTACCAATTTTTACCACTCTACGAAGTACATAGTGACCTCTATTTTAAAGGTGAGGGAACTAAAGCTCAGAGCATTCAGTCAAATGCTAAAGTCAGATTTTTAAAAAAGATTTATTTATTTATGGGGGGTAGGGCAAAGGGAGAGGGAGAGAGAATCTCAAGCAGACTCCCCACTGAGCACAGAATCCCATGAAGGGGTCTATCTCATGACCTGAGATCATGACACCTGAGCCAAAATCAAGAGTCGGGGGGCGCCTGGGTGGCCTGGGTTAATAAGCCTCTTTCTTCGGCTCAGGTCATGATCTCAGAGTCCTGGGATCGAGCCCCACATCCAGCTCTCTGCTCGGCGGGGAGCCTGCTTCCCCCTCTTCCTCTGCCTGCCTCTCTGCCTACTTGTGATCTCTCTCTGTGTCAAATAAATAAATAAAATCTTTAAAAAAAAAAAAAAAAAGAATTGCATGCTCAACCAACTGAGCCAGCCAGGTGTCCCATCACTATTTAAAAAGATTTTTTGCAAGTGTGTTGCATACATCAGGACCATTATTCTCTTGAATAGATTATCTCCTAAAAATGATATTCTCCTGTGTAACCACAGTACAATAATCAAAATAAAGAATTTTAACACTGATATATTTTTATATAATATATGATATATATTCATATTTTGCCAGCTAGCACTTTTTCTTCTGATCCAGGATCCAGTCTGGTTTCATGTGTTGCAATTAGTTGTCATGTTTGTTCAGTGTTCTTTCTTTGTTTCTCAGCCTTTCTTTGTCTTTCATTACATTGACCTTTTTTTTTAAAGATTTTATTTTTAAATAATCTCCACATGCAAGGTGGGGTTTGAACTTACAGCCCGAGATCAAGAGTTACATGTTCTTCTGACTGAGCCAGTCAAGTGCCCCGCACTGAGATTTTTGAAGAGTGGAGGACAGTATTGTAGAATACCCTTTAATTTGGGTTTGTCTGATATTTCTTCATAGTTAGAGTTTGGGCTTTTAGCATGAATATTAAATAAATTATCCTGTATTTTTCTCAGGATAGCACATCAGGAGGCATGTAATGAACATTGGTTCCATTACTGATGATGTTCATTTTAATATTTTGTTTGTTATTTTTTAAGATTTTATTTATTTGAGAGGGAGAGTGAGAGAGAGCACACAAAGGGGGGGAGGGTCAGAGAAAGAGAGAGAAGCAGACTCCCCACTGAGCAGGGAGCCCAATGTGGGGCTCGATCCCAGGACCCCGGGATCATGACGTGAGCTGTAGGCAGACACTTGACCGACTGAGCCACCCAGGCCCCCCGGTGATACTAATCTTTAAAGATTTTATTTATGTATGTATGTATGTATGTATGTATTTATGTATTTCTTTATTTATTTCTTTATTTATTTATTTTAGAGTGAGAGTGAGCTTGCACCCAAGTGAGCAGGGGAGGGGCAGAGGGAGAAGGAGAGAGAGAATCTTCAGCAGACTCTACACTGAGCATGGAGCCCGACCTGGGGCTCGATCCCACAACCCCGTGATCATGACTTGAGCTGGAATCAAGAGTTGGATGCTCAACCAGCTAAGTCACCCCCTCGTCCCTGATGATGTTAATTTTGGTCTCTTCTTGGTCAGGGTAGTATCTTCCAGGTTTCTCCACTGTAAAGTTACTCTGTTTCTCTTTGTAATTAACCAGTAATCTGTATGGGAGATTCTTTGAGACTGTGTAAGTGTCCAGTTCCCCAAAAAACTTTTACCTGAAAATATTAGCATCCATCGATGACTCTTGTCAGGTTCAGTTATGACTATGATAGTTACATAACGGTTACTTTTCTAACTCTAAAAATTTCTTTTACATGTGTTAGTTTTATTAGTTGGCAGTCTACTGTAAGAACGAGATTTCTCTTCTCCCTATGTTTAATGCTTTACTTAGTACTGGCATTGACTCATGGATTCTTATTTTATACAGTATGTTATAATTCATTATATAATCCATTATTCAGTTTGATGCTCAAATTATTCCTAGATTTGACCACTGTAAGCTGGCTTTGTTGACCTTTTGTAAGGTATTGATTATTTTTGAGTATTTCCTTACTTTTTGGCCTAACAAGATACTCTGGGCCTATGTCATACTTTTCTTGCCCCTCCCGTGGAATCAGCCACTTCTCCAAGGAGTCCTGATCCTTTTTAATGGGGGAATCGTTTTTAGAAACCAAGATGTGGACATTAGGTATGCTTATTTCTAGAGATGTCACTGCTGCTCTGCTCTTTCGGCAGACAGATGCAGGAAGTGTGTGTGTGTGTGTGCTCCAGTTCTAATCCTGCATCCCAGGGTTCTTCCTTTCCTTCCCGCATTCTGTATTTGTATCTTCCTTCTCGCACTGTTAGTACACTGGCTCTTAGCAACTTCACTGTTTACTTATTTTCTCATTGTTCTAATACACACTAAATTGTTTTAGTGATTCTATCTGATTGCTGCAAATAACAAACCTATTTAGGAGTTCAAGATTTTTTTGATGTTCTTTTTGTCTTTACATTGAAGCTACATGGTCAAAGGACTGTATTGAAAGTTACTTGGATTAGTTTCTCCCCCCCTTCTGTGAAGTTACATTATTCATTTGAAATACAGTTAGAATCTTATGTTTCTGTGTAGTTAATTTTGGTTTTACCCCCAAATTCTTGTTAATCTAATTTTGTTTTTAAATATGTAAAACATTAACAAGATTCTGAAAGTTAAAGCTGTAATACACACAGCACACACACACACACACACACACACACGGCGTGCACACACACATGTCTCACTCCTCCTTCTCTCCTTTGTACCTTATTCTTGTCCACTCCTGTAGATAATTAGTTTCATTGGTTTTGGGTATGCTTTAAGTCTTTTTTGCAAAAATAGCATATTTATATAAATACTTCTTTCTTACACAAATGATGATATAATACATACATACTCTTTTTTTTTTTTTTAAGGATTTATTTTTGAGAAAGAGTGTGCGTGCATGGGGGAAAGGGCAAAGGGAGAAAGAGAGAGACTCCCCGCTGAGTGTGGAGCCCGATGCAGTCGTCCCTAGATATGTACTCTTTTAATTTGCTTTTTTTCACTTAATAATATAACCTGGTAATACTCTGTAGCAGTTCATGCAGATCTTTTCTTTTTCCAGCTGCATAGTTTTCCATTATGTGGCTGTGCCAAGGTTTATTCAACCAGTCTTTTAGTTTTAACATTTTATGATTGTTTGAAAATACTCTTTCTGATTTCTTGGAAACTACGGTTGAAGAAGTTAGGCCGGAGGATGGGATTGAGATGGAATTGGGGTACAGTGGGGTACAGTGATAGAATAAAATACATATAAAAAAATGGAACTCTTATCAATTTGTAACATCTTTGGCTTAATGAAAACATTCATTTAGGGGGCGTGTGGGTGGCTCCGTGGGTTAAATGTCTGACTTTTAGTTTCAGTCGTGATGTCAGGTTCCCGGGATCAAGCCCCGCGTTGGGCTCCGCACTCAGTGGGAAGTCTGCTTGAGAGTCTCTTCCTCTCTCTTTGACCTTCCCTTGTGCAGGCATGCTCACTCATGCTGTCTCTCTCTCAAATAAATAAATAAATCTTAAAAAAAAAAAAGACCTAAAACATTCATTTGTACTTAGTTGTCTTAAATCATTTTTTGAGAAACACTGTTTTTGCCTAATCTCTTTGTAATTTAAGTGGGACAGAACAGATTTGTTCTTTTTTTTTTTTTTTTTTTGTGCACTTAGGGCTTCTTGAATTCCTCTGAGCTCTCTGAACTTCCGGCTGGGCCCGAGAGAGAAGGCTGTCTCAAGGATCAGCTAGCCTTAGCAATTGGTGAGTATTTGTAAGGATTGTGGAAACTGGAAATCACGAACTGGACCTCCTGGTATCTTTGATACTCTTCTACACCTGGATCAGGAATTGCAAGCTCATGTGCCGACAAGGGTCAGATAATATGAATGTGAAAAGTGGGTTGTATTGTGCGTTAGACATTAGTGAGCAGTAGGCTCCCTGAGACTTTCACACTGCTGAAGGAAACTGTTACCAAGCTCTAGCCAGGTTACCTTGGGGGTCCAGCGTGGTCAGGATTTTTAAATTCCTTCAAAAGAATTTAGCTTTGTATGTAAAAATTTCAGTTTTTAGATGTTTGCAGCTAATTAAAATCATTTTCCGCACTCTGCAGGCTGACCAAAGCATGTCTTTAGGCAGGGATGGCATTTGACTTCTTCCAGTTGACTACCTCTCTATACGCTGTGGGAGACATACTACATCAGGAGTCATCTCACCTTCTTTATAAAGGCATCCAGGAATATTTAGGGGCGTCATGTGTAGGAATTTGAGCTCTTTTTTAGAAAAATCTGATCCTGAATTTGTGAAGGTTTATTCTTTCAAACCACTGGCCACAGGAACCACATCTGGATCATTGTACCAGTACTAGTGGGAATTTTGCTTTCTTCCTACGTGTCCTTGATGGAGGGAGGGGAGTAGGGCTGGGTTGGAGTTTGCTGGGAATTTACTGCTCATCCAATGTTTCCAGTCAAGGCATCAATTCTGTTTTTATCAGGTTATCTTGAAATATGTATGATGTTTTAGTGAGTCATGGCTGAGAAACCAGGCAGACAGCTGTGAATGGGACTTATTAAGAAATTCTGGAAGAACTGGGTGTTTCAGCCTTGTCAATTTCTGAGAATTAACTATTGTTCAAATGCCTTGAGTTGTTTTAAGATTTCCTTTGGTTTCTCCCTTTATTAAGACTTTTAGATATAACTGTGGCTAATGCAGGGATATTTATGTAGACCTTTTTGGGGTCTCCTAACCCTTTTCCTACCCTTTGGCTTATTTGGACTTATGTTAGAGAGGATAGCATCTTGAGGAGACAGGGAAACCTGGAATTATTTTTGATTCTTAAAAATGACGCTGGGGGCAACCGGGTGGCTCAATGGGTTAAGTGTCTGCCTTCCGCTCAGGTCATGATCCCAGAGTGCTGGGATTGAGCCCTGCATCGGGCTCCTTGCTAAGTGAGGATCCTGCTTCTCCCTCTGCCCCTTTCCTGCTCTTGCTCCCTCTCCCTCTCAAATAAATAAAATCTTAAAAAAAAAAAAACTGAGAATTTTTATTTTTGATGAGAGGAAGTTGAAACTATCTGATGGTATGGGCTTTGGGTTTTCTGGGGCTTTTAGTTGTGGACTTTTTCCTGCTATAATGGATGACGAAGAGTTGTGTCAGTTCTGGTGATTTTTCGGGAGGGATGGTAATTTCAGGGGAAGAAAACACCTAATTGCTTTGGAGTGAGATGTGGGCTTTGCTTCCAACTCTGGCATGTAGTAGCTGTGTGAGCTTGGGTGGTAGCTCGAGCTTTCTGAGCCGAAGTCTAACACGGTAACAATAACCAGCATTTGCGTGCCACTCTGTGCCAGATCATATAATTAAGTGCGTTTACATACGTTACTTTATTTATGTCTCCTAAGAACTCTGCTTTCAGGTTATTTTAAGTGATATCATCTCCATGTTGTGGAGGAGGAAACTAAGGCTTGAAAAATTCGTCAATGGGGTTCTGTCATTTGTCTAAGGTCACATAGCCTGTAAGGGGCGGAACTGAGACCCGAGTCCAGGGTCTGTGGGACACCATAGCCTGTGTTTTTAAGTACCAGTGTGGCACATTGTTGGTGTTCCATAAGGGTATTCTTTATTTCTCCCACCCCTACCCTCTCCTCCCACATACTTTTTCCTCTTTAAATGGCAAATGGTATCTCTCTGTCTTATAGCATATTCATAGTGTAAATGTGGAGAGAGGACTGTCTCCCAGACTCAGCCACTTGTATGTGTATTTCGGTAACTGCCACAGGCGTCATGTTCTAGAAGCATGTTACTTGTTTCTGCTTTTTTATAGGGAAACTGGGAGAAAACATGACTCTTAAACGAGCCGCGTGGGTGAAGGTGCCAGCTGGGTTCTACGTTGGCTCTTACGTGCACGGAGCGACACATAGCCTGTCGCTCCCCAACCTGGTGCTGGGGAAGTACGGGGCCCTGGTCGTCTGCGAGACGTCTGAGCGCAGAACAGGCCTGGAGGACCTGGGCCGCCGCCTGGGGCAGCATGTGGTGGGCATGGCCCCGCTCTCTGTTGGCTCTTTGGATGATGAGCCCGGGGGGGAGGCAGAGACCAAGATGCTGTGCCAGCCGTACTTGCTGGATCCCTCCATCACGCTGGGGCAGTATGTGCAGCCTCAAGGGGTGTCCGTCGTGGACTTTGTGCGGTTTGAATGTGGAGAAGGCGAAGAGGCAGCGGAAGCTGAATAGGTTCCAGAGACTTGGCCCCAGAGGATAGGTTTCTTCTCAGCTCTGGACATCATTACGAAAAGAAGTTATTTCCTAAGTTTCTTCAGACCCAGAAGTTGTTTTTCATTGGAGTTTATAAAGAAATGATAGACTCGATGAGTAAAGCTTTAAATAAAATTGCTACATAATAAAGAAGAGTAGAATCTTTCCCTTGTCCGTGTAATGCCGGGTTTAGCTTTTTTGTGCCTGGCTTGTGCCAGGTGGTGGAGAGCAGCAGGAGGGCCTCACTGAAGGGGCCGCCAGTACCCGGGAGGACGGGCGGAAGCGGCTGGGCTGCTGCTTCCTTCAGCCGAGGTCTGCCGTGGGAACCCTCCAATGTGGAACTCCGCTGATCTCAGTGCTTCCATGACCCCGCACACTGTGTGATGCCTTAGACAGCGCTTCTCTCCTGGAACGTTCCCCCTTAACGTTACTTCTGCCACATGGATTCCTCGGGAGTTGTTGACTCAAACTTTGAGCTGTCTGGAAAATGTGGTTCATTTGTTGCTGTCTGTGGCACGCTTTGAAGGCTCTCTGCCGTGCTGTGCGCACTGGTTCTGGCCTCGTTACTGGGATTAATAACACATGGCCCTATTTCTCTTCTGGATAATGGGGTAGAGATGGGTGGGGACTGAGGTTGGACAGCTGTAAGGCAGATTTTGGCATTCTTGTGCCAGAAACAGGACTCCCAGTGGTCCAGTTACCCGGAGAACTCACTCAGCAGTGCTTTACTCCAGTACTGAGACGTTTCTCCCAGCATCACAAAATAATTACCATAACAGGCGAACTCCAAATACTGAAAAGACCTCCCATTTGCTCATACAGATATCTTTATTTGAAAAGTTAAATATCTCTGGCACATACAGATCTGGGCATTGGGATTTTGCCCTTGGGGTAGATATGGAAATACCTTCAGTGACTGGTGGGTTAAATAGATTTTGCAAACACCGATCTTACAATTTAAAACAACCTTACGTCCTTGCCCCATTATTAAACACTTTAAACTTAGCTATTTTTTTTTTTTCCTGACTTCTCTGGATTCATGCAGCTTTCTGCTGAGACTTTAGCTGGAAGGCCACAAAAATCAAAAAGCGGGTAGTTAACATTTTAGGTATATAACAACTACAGAATGCAGGGGTGATAAAGATGGAGAACATGCTGTGATTTGCCGACCTTACTGTATCTAAATTAAGTAGCTGGCTATTATGCAGAAATTGGTAGATAAAATCTTTCCTGTTATTGGCTCTTTCTGCTCTCTTCTGTGGTCTTGCAATAGGCATATAGCTTCTTGCCTCAGAAAAGCCCCTTTTCTTTCTTCATTTGGAGTTGCTTCCAGCCAGGCAGAGCAGCAAATTGCCCTCTTGTGATGCCAAACACAGAAATAAAATCCTGTTCAGAGAGGTAATTCTAAGAGAGAAAACAAAGTCTTTAGTTAGGAGGAAGACATGGCCCCCATCAATGCCAGCAGGGCGGGGGAGGGTAGAGCCAAGAGAGCGTCTTTGAAGGGGGAAGGAGAAGGGATTTTTCAGAAAGGCTGTAATGGACTTAAATTATTCACTGGAGGGTTCTTGGGTTGTGGAGTCCCATTTTGGCCTGAGCAGAAGCTGACCGGATTTGCTGCTCTCATATCCCACCTGGTACCAGTTTTTTGCCGGAAGAACAAGAATTGGGTTATATATGATGAATCATAGACATTAGGTTTCGGCTGAATGGAGAACTAAATTGAGAGTTGGTTTTCCTTGCTTCATGCCCTTACCTACCATTTTTTTATCCAGACATTTTTGAATGCACAATCACATGGATCTTGTTCAGAGCATAAAATTTTCCTAACATTTATTTATTGATGCTTACTTACTGAATAGTTACTGTCAGAATAAAATTATTAAGATATGGCTTCTGTTTTCAAGAAAGTTCTAGTCCAGATCCTTAAGAGTTGGTTAGCTAAGACATTGTGGAAAACCCGGAGACCCTTCCCAAATCAACTCCTTCAAGGGGAAAATTAGTGCATTCATTCAATATCAAAGTGCTAATTAATTCAACCAAAACTTCAAGAGTGCATACGATGTGCCAGACACTGTTTTAGGTGCTGAAAAGCGGAGAACGTGGAGGTGAACAAGGCAGAGAAGGTCTTTGCTCTTAAGCAGTGTTAGATAGGGTGGTCAGTGAGGGCCGGCCGGGGAGGCAGTATCGAAGCCAAGACCCGAGCCATGAGGAGGAGCTGGCTCTGTGATGATCTGCGAGGAGAAGGGTCTCAGGCGGTGTAAAGGCTCAAAGGCTGGGATGAGCGTGTTTGAGACGGAAAGGGAGTCCCTGGCTAGAGGGTGGCAAGTAGAGGCCAGTGGTCTATGAAATGACATCAGAGAGGCGGGCGCGGGCCAGATTGTGTAGAAACGTGGAGGCCACAAAAAGAATTCTGGATTCTTTTCTGTTTGCAGCGGGAAGCCATCGGAGGTGTTTGGAGCAGAACAGTGTTGTCTGTTTTAAAAGCCTATTGGCCGTTTTGGGGGGGACTGATGGTCGGGATGGGGTGGAAGCCAGTTGGGGGACTACTGCGGTAGTCCGTGATGGCTGGACAGCAGAGAGACGAGGGGAGCGGACAGAGGCTAGCTGATGGACTGATGTGGGAGGTGAGGAAAAAAGGAGTCCTGGGTTTTTGTGTTGAGCTACTGGGTAGCTCAGATGTCTGTTGAGGGGCCTGCAATGTGCCAGGGCTGTCCTAGGCCACGTACTGAGACGATGCTTCCCTCGTGGAGAGCTCCACTCCCACTAGACACAGTTCCTTTAGCCACTCACCTCCTTTTTGGCAGGGTTCACATCCTCAGGCAGCTCTTGATTTTGATTTTTCAACAGGACTTCTATAGGGTAATATTTTGGCTCAGAATTCAGGGAGAGGGTTGCATTCCTCATGTCCTAGGCGAGATAAGAATGTAGGCAGGATAAAAGACTGTTCAGGGTCTGTGCAGTTGAAGTTCTGTGTGTATAATATTTACTATTTCGGCTGATACCCTTTGTGATCGTCTTTTAGAACAATGATCCCTACAGCTGGCTGCCTGTCAGAATCATCTGGGAATCTAAAATATTCAGATTTAGGGGTCCTTCTTGGGAAAGCTGATTCAGTGAGTCTAGGGTAAATCCTATATAGGTGGTTGGGCTTAAAACTGTGCTTAAATCTCATTTCAGTGCTGTGACCACAGACCTTTTTTGGCCCTTGTATTTAGGCTCTACATTTCCAGCCTTTAAATACCTTCAAATTGAAGTCATCCTGCTGTTAAATACATTTTAAAGACACTACGTGGCTGTTAGCCTTGGAATCCCGAGTTTGTAGAGCACAAAGGATAGAGCTTCACGTGGCTTGCGCCCTCCGCCCCAACCCGTCCTGCGGCTAAGGAGCTGTTGGCTTCCTGGCCACAGGCTGCACTTTTTTTCGCCATTAGAGTAGGGGTTAATGGCCTGAGTTCGTGTGGACTTAGCGGTCAGAAACTGGTCAGCACACCATTTGGCTTAGAAGCTTCTCATTTATGAAAAATACTGCTAGTCAGTTTAGTCTGTCCTGAATGATAGAATTGAATAACGGAATTAGTTTTTGTAGTTTTTGTTTGTTTTTTAGCTTAAACAACAAACATTCATTTCTCATAGTTCTGGAGGCTAGGAAGTCCAAGATCAAGGTGTCCGCAAATGCTGGGTCTGGGGAGAGCTCGCTTCCTGGCTCGTGGATGACATTTTCCCAGTGTGTCCTCACACGGCAGAGAGCAAGACAGCAAGCGCTCATTGCTCTTCCTTCAAGGGCACTAATTCCCCCCTAAAGGCCCCACCTCCTCATACCACATTAGGGGCTAGGGGCTCAACATACAAATTTTGGAAGACAAAAACATTCAGTCCATCATACTAGGTGATTCCTAAGTCATAATTCTTTATGTTTAAAAATATATATATATTTTTAAGCGGCAAGTCTATTCTAAATTCTGGAAGGCAGTAAAACGAGGAACTTGGCTTTGAGGCCTGCTTTGCTATTGATTGAAACAATCTCAAATCCGAAGAGTCCACTAGAGCGATACTAAGAAGGACACGACAGGGTTTCACCCATGCCATGTCCGTAGTGTTTACGGTTTCTCTCTGGCTCTGGCTGCCTGTGCGACTTGCTTTTGTCCGAGAGCAAACGCAACTCACGGCAGTGATTCTCGTGATAGCAGCGGCATCTCCCAGCTCTTCTTTTAACTGTTCATAGGATTTCCCTGCCTGAAACAAAAGAGACACAAGACAGGATGAGGTGCTGCTTTCGGTGGGGAGGGACATCTCAGGCCTCGTCTACCCTTGAGGAAAGCAAAGCAGCTGGGGAATCAAGACATTGCAGGGCTAAGGAGAAACGAAAATCCCCCCTTCTTGGTCCACACCAGGTTGGAAGGTCCTTCAACCTGATCTGCATTCTTTGCTGGTGTTCCCTAATCCCCCATATAAGACTGAAGAAGACAGAGCCACTAACTCGGAGTCAGAAAACCTGGCTTCTTCCTGGTGGTTAATTGTGACTTTGGACAAATCCCTTTGTCCAAAAGCTTCCACCCGTTTAACGTGGGAAACAATGTTTGCCCCAGCTATCAGGGTGGTTGTAAGGCTCAAAAAAGAGATGTGTGTGGATAAACTTTATCAACCATTAGTTACATCCACACACGGCTTATTCCTGAGACAAGCTGTGAATTCTCTAACTGGACTTAGTGCCATGGTGGGTGGAAAAGAGAAGGAAAGTAAAAAGCAGGGGAGTGGAGAGGAGGTGGGGGAAATGTGGTCCTGGATTTACTCAGCCCTTGAGTTGGTACCCCGCCTTCCCACTGAGCTATTCGTGCTGAGCTCCCGGGCAGTATAGGGAGGTCTCCCGCATTCTCTCTGTTCTTACGCTCCAAATATGAGGGTCCCAGGCCAAGAACCAGCCTGTGAAGATGGGAGGCTCAAAGCCCTGTTTGATGATCAGGATCGGTGTGTCGGCGTCCCGGCCGCTGGGGTGAGTGTGCAGGTACTCCTGGGCCGTCGCAAGGGCTCTCTCCTTCTCTGTGGCATTGGCCTCAGCCCCAATCCACAGGAACACCTGTGACAGAGGTGGCATCTGAGTGGGCTTCTATCCAGGACTAAGTACTAGACCAGACACACCGCCCTTCCTTGCCCGCTCAGCGAACCACAGCCTCAGAGAACTTTCCCAGCCTCGTTTGTTCAGCAGAAAGGTTTTTCCCAGAATCAGCTTGGTGTTTATGATTTTAATTACACACGTATCTCCTAAATCTACGTGTCCAGTCCTGAGCTCTCGCTGAACTTCAGCTTCCTGAACTCAACTTCTTGCAGGACACCCCCCCCCAACTGGCTGTCTCTAGAAACCTCAAACAGAACCCCCAAATGTAGCTCTTCTTTTCTAGACTTGCATCTGTGTCTCCTCCATTCGTGGTCAATGGCATCCATCTAGTCACTGAGGGCAGTCACCTGGGAGTCATCCTTGATGCCCCTGTGTACCCAGCAGGTTACCAAGGCCAGCCCATTTCCCTCCTATGCATTTGTCATATGTGTCACCATCCCTCTATCCTGACCCCACTGCCCCTGTGCAGCCCGAGGCGGCCCTTATTCCTCTTATTCGACTGTTACAGTGCTCTCCTGACTGGCCTCCCAGTACACATTCTTCTGTCGTCGCCCCCTTACCCATCCCTCCTCTCCCACACTTTGTAGGGTGAGCTATCGAAAGCACAGCGACCGTGTCATTCATCAGCTTAAATTTCCATAGCTTTCCAGGATAAAATTCAAACTTGACATGGTAGGTACCGCCCAACCTACTTCTTGGCTTCATCTCGAACTCTTTTACTCTATCTTATGGTCTGATGATATTGTCGGTAGTTCCCTGTATACTAGACTATTCCATGCCTTGCTTTTTACTTGTGCGATTTCCTTTGCCCAGGATGCTCTCTCTACCTGATTAATGCCCACTCGTCCTTTGAGATTCAGCCTGGGAGCCCTCTCCTCCAGGAAGTCTTCTCTGAACCCTTAAACTATGTTGAGCGTCCCTGATTTGTGCTCCCGTGGCACCATACCTCCATCATAACAAAATGAGGTTTCTCTGTCCAGTTCCTCCCTCAGCCTATTGACTCTTAGAGCAGGGGCCCTTGACCTTGGTGGCCCTACCCCTACCACAGTCACGGGGGCACGAAGGAAGTGCTGAGCATGTCTGCTGAGCTGAGCTGAGGAAAATAGAGTGTTAGGGAGTGGTTGCCTTGGAGATCTCCCCTTTACTGGCCCTATATTCCCTAAGAGGCCCATCACTGAGTGTGGAGCCTGTCGCTGTCTCTCCTAAGAAAAAGAAGTGCATGATGATAAGATGGACTGATTTTCCCAAGGTGGTCAGTTTTAAACAACACTCTGTTCTCTCTATCCCTGGCAAAAAGTGGACTCTTCCTTCCGTTACCCCTGACAGATGTTCGTCACTTGTTCCAAGCTCTCTGGCTGTGTCTTACCTGGTCCCAGGTGTCCAGGAGCATCACATCACCTGGGTTCAGGTCATCCTGGGTGAAGTCCGTGATCTCCGTGACAACGAACCGCCCAGTCTTATTGGAACATTCAAAGAGACGAGGCTGCACGTCTAGGATTTCCTGCTGTAGTCTGCAATACAGTTTGTTTAGAGGAACTGAGCTACTGAGAAATCATGTTTTTTTTTTTTTTTTAATTTAAATTCTAGTTAGTTGACATACACTTCAGTATTGGTTTCAGGGGTAGCGTTCAGTGGTTCATCCAGAAATCGGGGTTTTCAAACTCTAAGGCATCCTAGGGTTTGTGCAATTCACAAGCCCGGGCGGCAGGGGGAGCCCGGAGGAGGGGACACGGCGTTCCCATACCTTTTGTCGTTAGCATAGGCAGTTTTCCCTCCTAGCCGGTCCCAGAACTCAGCCGGCTCCTGGCCCTCGGCCACAGCGTCCTCAGTGCCCTCGCAGAGAAGGCTGGCCAGCTCCTTGGCCATCGCCCGCTCATCCCCACTAGACCCCTGAGAGTAGGGTGAGGAGAGCACAGGTGTTAGTCGCACACAGACACATTGATGTGGGGAGGGGGGGACGCTGATCGTACTTGGATTGGCTACCAGGCCACAGTGCCTTAAGATGGGGAGCCAGGTTTGGTCAGTGCTGGGAAAGGAGGGGTGGGGAGAGGAAAACAGTGTGGTGGCAAAGAACAGGACTGGACTCTGAAACCCACAGTGGATGTTGGTCAGAGGCCCCTTTGTTTCACCTTCGGTTGGAATTTTAGCACCTCCTTTTGATTTTTTTTAAGAGAAAAAATTTAAATTTATTCTTTAAATTACATTCAAGAAAATTCACTCTTTTTGGTGTACAGTTCTATGAATCTTGACCAACACAAAGAATCCTGTTATCGCCATCAAAATGAAGCTAGAGAACATTGCCTCAGCCCTGCAAAAAATTCCCTCAGGCTACTCCCCCTTTGTCATCCGACCCTCCCCAAATCCTTAACCTCTGGCAACCACCAATCTGTTCTCCATCACTGCAGTTTGCCTTTTCCAGAATGTTATAATCGGAATCATACACTAGATAGCCTTTGAGTCTGGCTTCCTTCACTCGGCATAGGACATTTGAGATTCACCCTTGTGAGGATCATCCGCTTTTTTCTTTGTGTTGTTGAGTAGTAGCCTACTGTAGGAATATACCACTGTCTTTCCATTCTTCAGCTGAACTGCTTCCAATTTTGGGTGATTATGAATAAAGTTGCTATGTATATTTGTGTGAAGGAAGTTTTTTCTTTTTCATGGGCAAATAAATACCCAGGCACGGGATTGCTGGATCATAGGTGTGTGTTTTATAAGAAACTGTCAAATCGTTTCCCAAAGGCTGGATTTGCATTCCCGCCAGCAATGCATCTGAGTTCCTGCCTCCCCACCTGCACTTGATATTGTCAATTTTTTTTAGCCATTCTGCTAGACATATGGCAGCATCTCTGGTTTTCACTAGTGTTGCCCTGATGACTATGGTGTGGAGCATCTTTTCCTGTCCAGTTCTCTTTTGTAAAACAATTCGGTGCTTTTAGTGTGGATACACACCAAATGGACAAAATCACATTTTTAGTGTTTATGTTCAATGTTAATGCCTGCCCTACTACAATCCACCGAACTGGTATGGAAAGATTGACTTATCCAGCCTCCCTCTGTGTAGAAGTGTACAGAGCATCTCGTGGGTATAAGCAATGCTGTCAGTGAGTTTCTAATCCTGGGGAACACTGGCAGTTCCTTTGAAGATCTATCTTTAGGAAAAGGCTCATCTTCTTGAGGACTGCTCCAGCCTGCTTCTTAGTTCCTTTGCCCTTGCTGACAGGAAGGTGGGCATAGGGCTGGTCTCCAGTGGGCTGGTGTGACCCCTGGGCCCAGCCGTCTTACCTTGCCGTACCACAGGTAGTGCTCTGCCTGGGTCTGCAGCAGAAAGACATCATTGGAGTTTAGGGAGGAGGCAAAGGCTGGAACCTCCACCGCTTTGGTGTTAAATTTGTCATTTCCTTGAATCTGGAAGAGCCTTACTGGCGGATCGGGCTCAGCATTTCCCTTTCTGGAAGTCCCACCCTAGAGAGAAGGAGAAAAGCCGAATCTGATTCTAAGGGGCACCGTGTGAAGAGAGCACTGGGCTAGCCATTGTAGAGATTATGGATGAATTTAACCCTGCTTTTGCCCTTGGGGAGCCCCCATGCCAACTGGGAGAGGTCAGGTGAGCTGGAATTACGGTACCAATAATATTAGCTCTCATCCTGAGGCTTTTATTATATGCTAGACTCTGTGGCTGGTGCCTTACCTGTATCACTTCGTGGAACCTCATAATAACTGTGAAGTAGGTATTTATTATTAAAGATTTATTTATTTATTTGAGAGAGAGAGAAAAAGAGCGTGAGCATGTGCTTGTGAGCACGAGGAGGGTCAGAGGGGGAGGAAGAGAGAGAATCCCAACAGACTCCCTGCTGAGCGTGGAGCCTGATGCGGGGCTCAATCTCATAGCCCCGAGATCATGGCCTGAGCTGAAATCGAGAGTCAGAGGCTTAACTGACTGAGCCACCCAGGTGCCCCTGAAGTAGGTGTTTATTATCCTATAGTACAGATGGGAAAACTGAGGCTTCGCAACCCAGTGAATAGATGACAAGACTAGGACTTGCCCACGGGCTGTGTGATATCAAGCAGATGACATTACACATTCCTGGTATTGCTTCAGCCAGGGCTTCATGGGAAGAAGCGGGGCTCGAATTTGAAGGGGCATATCCAGGGGCGGGCTGGACAGGGCGTGATGTGGCACACGGAGGTTTAATGGGGAGAGCCACCTCACTAGGGTGGGGAGCGTGGGTTAGGGCTCTGAGACTAACACACTTGCAAGGGTAATACAGGTCAGGTCGTGAAAGACCTTGAATGTTAGCCAGGCAGAGTTTGGACTTGAAGCCCCGGGCAGCTGGGATTCCAGAGAGGTTAACCCTCTTCTTGCCTGTATCCACCCCCGGCCCAGGTCTCTGTCCCTCCTCTCCTATACGGTAGCCCCCTGCTGACTTAGTCATCGGAGTATTCCTGCTCCTGGTGTCAGTTTATCTGAGGGGTCTCACCTCAAAGATAACCAGCTTCCCTTTGAAGATGGCCATGAAGTGGCGCGGCTCCTTCCCCATGGCAACTCGGACCTGCACGGGTGCCCCGTCGAACTGCTGATCCACTTCCACCGCCTGGTATGCCGAGGCCGTCAGCTCATCCTTTGAGGCGTGGCGGCCCTGAAGGGGTGGGAGGGGAGCAGTGGGTCCCGGCTATCCCTCACCCCCGCCCGGTGCCCCGGGGAAGCATCAGGATCCCAAGTTGAGAGCCTGCGTCAGGCCTACCTGCCAGATGTACAGGACGTAGTGAGGCTTCCCATTCACCTCGTATGTGTAGAGAACCAGATAGCAGTCTCCCCCATAAAAGAAGCCGTACCACTGACGCTCCACGGGGACCAGCTCCAGGTTTTCAATCCTCCAGACCTGGACACAGAAGGAGACACAATTTCCCAGAGACGTGGTCCCTATTTGAGGAGACGGCCGCCTGAGGGAACGGGGCCGTGCTTCGTGGAGAAGCCAGGCAGGTCAGGCCCTGACGTCCACCCACAGCACAGCTTCCCTCTCTGGTTCTTCTTTCCCAGTTGTCAGGCCTTATCACATTTGCATGATTTGAATCCCGAGGAGAACCGGGTCCTTCCAGCTCAGGCGCATCCCTGTCCGGGCTCTGAGATGATTTGACTATTTCTGCCCATGGCATTATTGATAGCCCACAGGGGGTAGCAGCCTCTCACGTCCCCGAGGGGTTGTGGGAAAGCCACCTCTTCGAGACGACTCCTGAGGTCTCAGAGGTGAAGCCGAAAGCAAAGCGGAGCAGCCTCCAGCCCCATAGCTAGGAGGGCCGGGGCTGCCGGCCCTGAGGTGCGCATCACTGATTTACCTCAACTTTGCCGTTGCCGTCATCGACCATTCTTTCCTGGGCCGCGACCTCGGGCTTGGTGTGCAACAGAGTCACATCGAATCTATCCTGGAAAACTTTCGCTGTGGAGAAGGGGTTGGGAGAAGCCAGGTGAGTGAAGAGCGTCTGTGCCTGCCTTTCTAGAGAGTCCCAGCAGCGGGAAGGCCGCTGGGGGAGCAATCTCACCGGTTTTACCGACACCAGATGTTTTCCCCAGGCCCACGGTCTGCTCCTTCACTGACCACTTCTGGAACAGCTGCTTGAACATGGCCGACTCAGCACCGTCGTTGATGGTCTCCACGTTGGTGCTGCTGGGGTAGCCCTTCATCTGGATGAAGTGCTGCAGACACCCCCCCCCCCCCAAAAGGCGGGTCAGTCAGGGAAGGCACTGGGTTCTTTGCTTGTCTGGTGACTCGCCCCTTTGAAGCCAGCTGCTGGGACTGCACCCTCGTGGGAGTCGGAATCAAATGCTAACTCACTCATGTCTGGGAACCAAGTTACCTGCCTCAGGGAAAGGACTGAGGGGAACATTTGCCTATCTCTGGATTGGCCTGTCATGATTATTATTATTTTTTTTTTCAAGATCCTCTATGCTGTGCTCCTGCCGCATTCATGCACTCCACTGATTCTGTGCCACTTTCATTTGCTCATTTATTGCTGTGTAAGCGCATCCTGCTGGGCTCATCTGCGTGGGTCCGGACAGCATCCTGGGCCCCTTGAGGACAGGGCCGTTGACCGTGAGCTGATATCCCCTTCGATAGTAGCAGCCACGTTTACTGAGCAGATACAGGCGCCAGGCACCGTTCTAAGTGCCTTACAAATATGACTGACCCTTCAGAACAACCCCGGGAGTTGTCTCTCAAACCTGGATTTATCCCCAGGTTGTCGATCTGACTGAAGTCCGTGTGTAACGGTGAGGTTATAAACCCGAGTGCCTCGTCTGGCTCCCCGGACACATCTGACGTGGTCCTGACAGAATTCTGTGGACCACACCACACATCTGTAGCTCCTACCAGGGCTTTAGACATGGCCGTCTGTTTCTCGGTCTTCGTGGCTCCTCTTCCCTTCCACACATAGATCTTCGTTCCACTTTGGTCTAAGATGTAGCAGTCCTGAGGCGGGCAGGGATAAAGGTGGTTACTGCCGGTCGGGACCATAAGGAAGAGCTCTGAAGCCAGGTCTGGCCACACAAGCCGCGCCTACCCACGCTCTACTCACGTCGTGGTTCAGCAAGTCCTGGACCAGTGGCCTTGTCGCTACCTCTGTGACCGCCAGCTGCCCAGCTGAGTCCGACACACTGGAAAAGGGGAGAAATTAGCCTGTGCCTTCTGTTCTGCAAAGCATCTTGCAGCCAATTCTGTATTCTGCTGGCTTCGTTTCAGTGTAGAGTTTCTGGGTGAAGTTTGACCTCTTACGACAGGCGTGGCTGGAATGCAGACAGGGGTGTGATGGACTCTGTTCTCGAGAGGACACTTTGGTGCATCTCTCTCCCGAACATGATCTCCTCCACATCCCTGGGCATGGACAGACCCAAGTAGAGGAAGAGTCTCCTCAAGAGACCAGGAAGGGTTGCTGACAAGAACAGACGGCAGCTGCCTCCTTGTGTGGGGAACACTGAGCTCCTTCTGAAAGCTTGAAAAGGATTAAAAGAAAGCCAGACGCCTGGGGGCACCTGGGTAGCTCAGTCTGCTTTCGGCTCTGCTTGGGTCAGGATCTTGGGGCCCTGGGACCGAGCCACCTCCCTCTGTGTATGTGCGTGTGTGCGTGTGTGCACACACTCTCTCTCTTAAATAAATAAATAAAATCTTAAAAAAAGAAAGCCAGATGCCTGTACCCGAAATGAGGAGCCAAGCACCCCCTAGCTCAGCTTCCAACCAGCGGCCAGATTTAGTTACTCACTGATACAACATGATGTTTGATTTCTGCTGCTGATCTATGATCTCATCGGGCACGGCAGGCTTGATAAGAGAGCGCCGGCCGAGGGTGTCCTGAAGGACCTTCATCAGCTCCGGGCTGGCTGCCTCCTTGTCTCCCTCGATCACGCCTATCTCAGCACGGCCCCCTCGCTCCCTGTCCCGAATATCCTTTGCCAGAAGCATAGCCTGTGAAGGAAGCCCAAGGAAGCACTCAGTCCTGCTGGGCCCCCGCTGGCGCTTGCTGGCTTCGGGGGGAGCGACGTGGGTCCAGACACAGGAGTTATTCTGCGGCTTAAGACCCCAGGATGAGTCACAGACTCAGGCGGTTGGCCTGCCTCAGAAACAGATTCTGCTCCAGGGCAGGGGTCTGTCTCCGCATCTCACGGAAGAGCCAGCGAGGAAGGAAGCCGGAAAAGGCACCTGAGAGAGCGCCAGCCCCGTGAGCGGGCCTGAGGGAGAGGAGAAGGTGCCCAGACTGGGAAAAACCACACCTTGAGGCGCTCTCCGCTGTTGCTCTCTGGGCCATTCCACTGGATGATGACCTTCCCAAGGTCCAGCAGGAAGACATCGCCTCGGTTAAAACTGTCCCAGCTCATTTCCACCTGCGGACGAGAAGGAGATGTGGTTCAGGAGGAATTCTTAGGTGCCTGGTGGGGAGGCTCCGGGCCCAGGACCGACAGTGGGCAAGACTTACCTCCGTGGCCCTGATGTTTCTTTTCCCCTTCACGTGTAGGAGCCGCTTCACGTCGTAGGTGTTGGTCTCCACATGCCTCATCCCGGAAGCCACACCACCCTTCTTGTAGCTGAGGGGAGATCCAGATAACCCCCAGTTATTTAGGTGCTAGGGAATGGGGAGACCGTTGGGCAGACGCAGCCTCTGCCCTCAGGGGGGGCGGCGGTAAGTAGGGGAAACAGAGCCAGTGGTAACTGCCACCCCAGAAGGAGACTCTGACAGCCTTTTTGAAGAGTGGTCCGGGCAGTCTTCTCCGGAGGAGCGACATTCAAGCTGACGTATTAGGAGGATAGGAACCAACACACAGAGGACTAGTGTTCCAGCAGGTGCATCCGTGGCGAGGACGAGCCTGGCTGTAGCACGAGCCTGGCTGGTTCCAGCAACTGTCTGAATCTCAGCGGACAAGGGACAAGGAGAGGGGCATAGGCCGGGCAGCAGCGGAAGCATTCATGACACTATGGCCTTAAGACAAACCCGCTTGGGGAGTCCTCTCTCCTGGCCCCGGGGTCCCCCCTAGCCCCGCCTCCATCCCAGGTGTCCTGCACCTGCAGGATGAGCAGAGAGCCACCCTGGAGCGGGACGTTGGTCTGTGGGCTCCCTGGTGACTCAGTCGGCGTGCCGTGCCCAGCAGGTCCTCCGTCAGTGCGACTGCCGACCGGCAAGAAGCTGGCCTTGCACCAGCCTCAGATCTCTCGAGCTCCTCGGAATTCCTCTTTTTGTTTTCCATCTCACGTGCAACGTTTGGAGTTAAACCCCTCAGTCCGTGGAACATTATCATCACTGTCCTTTCCAAGACCCCTCTCCTGCTTTCGGTATTTCTGCATTCCCTTTTCTCTGCATATGCTCCCCCATTTGTCTCCCCATCACAGGCACCCCCTCTAACCGTGGAACAAAAGCCTTTTTATTTCATTCGGGTAAATGTGTCCTGTTGTTTTGTGAGTGTGTATTTTTTTAAAACAGAAGTTGGCATTGTTATATATTTCAGGTCCGTTTCTTACCTTGGTCATGAAGTACCATGTTTTTAAGGGCTGTCCACCGCTCAGCGGGGCATCTGCTCCACGGCCTCCTGCTGTCGCCCGGACTCGTGCAGTACTTTTCCTTTTCCTGTCTCCCTGTGAGGGGCCCTTACGGTGCCTACGGCTTCACACCACCAGTGCTGACACTGCTGTGAACATTCTGGCTCGTGAGCCCTTGCAGAGCTGGGTGCATGAGGGGTCCCCTGAGTTACACAGCCGGGAGGGGCACTGGCCTCAGTGACAGCAGAGTGCCGTGCTGTGCTGGTCCTCACTTCCCTCCTCTGGAGGTGTATGCGGTCTCCCCCCCCCCCCCTTGCCTCTGCCCGGCCCTCTAGTCTCCCTGCTCTGATAGGGGGAAGCGATAGCTTTGTTTCGATCTGTATTTCTCGGCTTCTTCATATACCAGTTGGCCCTTTTGGTTTCCTCTTTGGTAAACTACCATTTATGTCCTGGCTCTGGTGGAACTACTCACATGATGCCCTGCTTGAAGTAGCCGTGGAAGGTGTCAGACTCGTGGTACTGGACCTCTCGGTGCTGCACGGGGCTGCCCCCCAGGTAGTCATCCAGCTGCGTGGTGTAGATGGCTGCGCAGGCCTGCTCGTCCTGGGAGGAGTCCTTCCCGATCCAGAAGTGGATGTCCTGGGAGAGGAGGCTGCCCACCCTCCGTGTCTGGGATGTCCGGAGAGATGAGGTCAGGGGCCAGCTCACCCCCCCTACCCCCCGCCCTGCTGCTGGCCCCCACGGCGTATGGTGGCTGGTGGCCCACCCTAGGCAGGCTCCGGGTCTCTCCTCCTCTCTGCGGCACCCCTGTGCAGACCTGCTATGTGGCTCAAGCTCTGGCAGGGCCCAGATTCCTCCTGCGTTTGGCGAGAGTTGATAGCTTACTGTTCTCTGGCTACATGGAGACCCGTGAGGATCTTTTCCAAGTTGAGTCGCAGACTGGCCTTGCTGCCCCTTCGCTCCCCTGCACTGCTGCGCTGACACTGTCCCCCTGCCTGGCTCTGTTGGCACCGTTCATGGGCGATACTATTTCCTCAACTAGAACGAGTACTTGGAGGCGTGGCCTTGGATTTACCTGGCCTGCCTCCATACCACGTTAACGTGGGGGCTGGGCCCGGGAGGGAGAGGTGCTGCTTGCGGGGTCCTCGCCGAGGTTCAGACCGAGGGCCCCACCCCCTAAGAGTGGCCTTTGATAGTCAAACCGGAGGTCTGTTCTGTACAGCACCAAGGAAGAATTGAGACGGGTACCAGGAACCTGATTAGCACCAGCAGCAGATCTCGGTGGGACCCAGGAATGGCTCTCGGGGGAGAAGCTCATGGGAACTGGGGGGGGGGGGCTCACCGAGAGGATGATGTAGCAGTCCCCCTCATAGAAGTTGCCGTGGCCACTCAGGGGTACCAGCGCCAGCTCCAGTTTCTGGAAGGACCAGGGCTGTGTACGGTCTGCATCCCACTGCCCACCCCCAGCCTCCCTGTCCTCCCACATTTGGCGCAGGTGGAGGGGAGAGGTAGGGAAGATGGCCCCGCTGATCCTACGGGGCGTGGTGACCAGCCACAGGATTAGCGGGCCCACCCATCTAGCTGCAGCTGAGCTCTGCCTGCGTGGCCCTCGGGGCTGAATCTGGGTCCCTGTCTTCACCCGACCCCCCTCTCTGCCACCTGCTTGCTCTCACTATACTGGGAGGAGCCTTGTGAGCGCCTCCAGCCCTTTGCAGGGAGAAGAGCTGGGTCAAATCCCACCTCTGAGCAGCTACACCAGTGTCTCCAACACTGTTCTCCAATCCCGACTGCCCAGCGCTGGGCAAGGGCTGTGGCTGTGAACAGAACGTGGGGGTCCCGTGGGGCTGGGAGAGGCACGTGCCAGCGGTGTGTGGGGCTCCACGCCCAGCGTTCCACATTGGAGTCTGGGGTGGGGGCTTGATGTGTTGATGTGTCCCCTGCACATATGGCTTGTCTCAGGAGAGCCATTCACATGGCCTCAGATAGGGATTTTCATCAGTCTCTCCAAGTGACAGACGCCTGCTGTCATACTTGTGTGTATTCTATGTAAGACGTGTGTGTTAAATGTAACAATGCTAAATATGCCATACTTTTGGTAACTTTTAGTACCTATTTTGAAATAAACAGGGAGGTTTAAGGACTCTGGGTTTTAGGCAGCTGTCCCTCCTTGGCCTCAGACCAGGGAGGAGGAGTGCGGGGAGGGGGGTTCTTACATCTGGCAGGTGGAGTTGCCCAGACCAGGGCTGTTCCCAGGTAGATTGCTGGAACTCGAGGTCATCAGGAGGAGCTCAAGCCCAGGTAGGAGAAGGGATGAGCGGTACCCCGATCGACGCAATAACCCCCGTCCCCCCACCTCCCCACCCTCGCCCCCACTAACACTTGGCAGGAGCCACAGTGCCCCGTGAAAGACAGGTTCCCTTGTTCTGACAGAAACAGCCAGGAGTTTTCCGTCTCCTGGGTGGGCCCAGGCCCCACCCATTTCTCTAGGGCATTTACTGGAAGTGCAGACTCACTGAGCAGATGGCAGGATAAAGGGCAAGCTTTGTTTTGCTTGGAGCCCTGCTCTCCAGAGCTAAAAGCATTTCCTTCACCTGCCACCACCTGCTTGGAGCACCCAGGAGGGGTCAAGGATAGGAAAAGGTGACTCTGATGCTGCCCCGTCACTATTTCTAAAGGCAGGAGACTGAGGGAGTGTCGGGGCTGTCGTTTAGCAGACGGGGGTGACCAGAGACCGCCCCCACCCAGGTCCCGTGCGAGCAGGAAAGTGTGCCTCCAGCCCAGCTCACCTCTATTCTCCAGGTGATGATCCCAGGGTCGTTGCCCACAGGCCTGAAGGCGTTGCTCAGAGACATGGTGCGTCTTCCCAGGACTGCAACATCACAGAGTGAGCGGGGAAGATGATGCCTCTCGGGGCAGGCATCCCTCCAGCTTTTCCCCTAAGTCATTTCCTAGTTTCTTGTCAGCCATCCTGCCACATCCTTGTGGGCCACCCCGTACTGTTTCACGGCGTTGGGGGAAATGACTTGTCCAAGTTCCCACAGTAAGCCTGGCTGGCCTGGCCTTGCATACGTGCATGCTCTCGGTGCCCCACCCAGAAAGAAGGTCGGCTTCCCCTTTGCCACTTTCCTTGTCAAGAGCTCTGGTAATAAGAGCCATGGTTATCTACTGAAGGGCTGATGAATATGGTAAGCCCTGTGCAGGCTCACTTTATGTTATGTCATTTAAATCTTATAAACTGAGTATACCTTCAGCTTACATCATAGGCGAGTTGAGGTTCGGAGAGGTTAAATAATTTGCTTATGTCACACGCTAGAGTGAAATCCGTATCTGGCCCTAAAACCTGTGCTTTTAGTCACTCTGATGTCGCGTAACCCTTCGTAGACTTGTCTGCCTGCAGTAGCATGTGGGAAGAAAAGCTTGTATCAGAGTATCTCCAAGCTGGGCTGCCTTCTCTCATTCATCCCGTCCGGCTCTTCCCAGGGTCCTCGCTTGCCAGGTGCGCGGTCAACCCTTTGACTTCCTCTGTGCGCTTTTACTTTCTAGACTTTTTTCTTTTAAGGAAACTGTCCTAAAACTCAAACAGCCCATCTTGCTTTTGTCCTCTAATATATTCCCTGTGCCTCGCTGAAGAGGGAAAGTAACATGGCCGAGTTCGGGGTGCCCCCTGTGCTCCCTCCCACACAGACCCGCAGGAGCTAGTGGTGGCCGAGGCCGCCCACAAGGCGGGGTTGGGAGAGGGAGGAAGCAGAGAAGAGAAGCTCGGGGGATGGGGCACCATCTGTGTTCAAGGCGTGTCTAGGATTATCAAGGACTTCCACACATGCAAGCTCACGGAGTGGCTTTGTATCATCAAAATGCCTGCCTGGTTCTTGCTCTCAAGGAGCTTGCATTCCGGTAAGACCTAGAACTGATGAATGTTCTCAAGAGGCAAAGGAAAAAAGATGTGCTTGGTGGATTTACATTAAGTAAAAAACAAAACCAGAAACAAAAACATGACCCACCCAGAAAGGGCCGCGCCAGAAAGGGCCGCGGGCCGAGGTGAAGGCCTACGGCGCTCGTTTAGAGGAGCACGTCTGGCCCTTCTATCCTTGAGTCTCGGTGGACGAAGCCAGGTCTGGAGTGTTTGTGCCATTATCTAGCATGGGCTTTGGCAAAACACAAAAAACCAGACTCCCTTTGTTTTCTGCTGTAATAAGGCTAAAGCAGGGCAGTGACTCGGAGCAGCCAATGTTTGAGGATTTAATTTGATAACTCATGCTGCCCCACCCTCCCCCGTGCTGCTCACAACTGCCAGGAAATACTTGTTCAGATTTTTCTCAGACCCTAGATTTCATTCATTAAGGGTAAATGCCGTGACCCAACTAGGGGAAGGGGACAATTCCAATGAATTCACTTCTTGAAAATCGACAAGTTTCAACCTGGGAAAAAGCCAACCGGCTGGCATTAATGAGGGCTGTGACTCTCAGAGGCCAAAAGCAGTCCCATTTCCCTGTAGGGACTTAGTGATCGATCGGGAAGGAGCTCACTGGGCCAAAGCCCCCCAACCAAGGAGAGGACATGCTCAAAGAAGGCACTTCCTGCCTCAGTGGAACATCCGGAAAACGTGATTGCATTTGGGACATTGAAGTCCCCCAAAGCTCAGTTTCTCCCTCCCTCTTCCCCAAGTCCTTATTTATTAATTCGGCAGCGCTGCAGAAACCCTTGGGGTGGGATGGGGTGGGGTTTTGAAATCCTTGGCTAAAGGCCAGCGGCCCTCAATTCTTATAGACAGCTCTGTGAATGGACCCCAAACAGAGGAAGCCGGTTCTGTCTTACCCCACATCTTTCTGAGCTAGGTGAATGGGGCAGTCTCCTTATTTCCCAGCTTGTGAAATCATGCCCTATCTGCTCAGTGGTTTCTAAAAAGGGCCTTAACTGCTCAGCAGGAAGTTTGCAAAACTGGTTACAAACTCCTGGTTTAATCCTTTAAAAGTCTCATCCAAGAAGACAAAGGCACAGAAATTTCAATCTCCTCTTCCTTTCCTTTCTTCCTTGTTCAGGATTGCTCTACCGACGCGCACCCATCCACCAGGCGGACCTTACCTTGCCTTCGCTCCCGCCGGTCTTCCAGAGTTTTCGGGCGAGCAGCCCCAGTTACCGGAGAACCACCCCAAGGTGGGAGGCGCCGGGTCCTGCTGCCTTAGCTTAGTAATGGCTGCACAGACACGGGGTTATATTTGCTTGTGTTTGCATCTTAACCTCATTTCCCCAGTCCTGGCCAATCACAGGCAACCTAGCCCTGGGCTTGACTTATTCAAACCAGAGGGGAAGCTTTATCTGCTCCTATTCAAAACAGCAGAAACAAGAAGAGCGGACTTTTAAAGGCTTCTTTTCTCTTTTGACTCCAGCTCCACACCCTGATCTAATTGATTTTTTTTGAAAGTGCATAGCCCATCAATAATGCAGGAAGGAGGGTGGGAGGACACGAAATTTGCCATATTGTAGATATGGATGCATTATGCTGATGACAGGAGGCAAGGGCTGGAGCTGCCCCTGAGTGCCTGGGGTGTGTAGGCCGCCAAGTGCGTCCCTGAGAAGCTTCTGGGCATTTTTCAGAAGGAGGGAAGTCTAGGAGAGGGGCCAGGAGTGTGCACTATTAGCTCATCCTGTTTTGCTCCTGGGGGTTTCCTTGGGGTCCATACAGCAGTCCAGTCAAAATCTGAGTGCCAACTATGTGTCAAGAACCCTGCTGGGCTCTCAGTTCCGGGGATCCCCGTTTGGGAGAATGAGGACTCCCAGTCCCCCGAGGCTTCTGGTTCGTCCCCCAGAAGTCAATAGGACACCAAGTGTGTGCTTATTAAGCACCTGGATGGCAATGGAGTTGGTTCCAAACGAGGGCCAGAAGAGTCCAAATTCTGTAACCTTGAGCGGAAGCCCCGTCAGTGCTGAGTGCGTGGCTGGTCTCTAGCCGGAGGCAACGGCTAGCCCAGCCTGGGGGCACCAGCTCTGTCTGATGCGAGGGGCGGGGAGGACGGCGAGGGAGGAAGTGTGTGCCGGTGACTGCCCAAATGAACGACAGCAGGGTCAGGAAGCAGCTCCCATTTCTGGATGGGTTTTTAAAACCCGCTTTTATTAATTAATTGTAAGTATTACAAATATTCCAAAAATATAAACAGACACTTAATGGCGTTCTACATTTCAAGTTTTGAATACAACAAATTTATCAAACCATGAATCTGTAAGCAAGGTAGTCAGAGTCCCATAGCCCAGTCACAGTGGGAAGCAGATCCCCCGCCCTCCAAATGGCATCGAGAGTGGGGGGAGAGTGGCAGGACGTGGAATGTGTCAAACTTGGGATAACTATAAGCGAAGCTCATGGGCCCAGAGGAGGGTCTGCTCCAGGGGCAGGCCCTACAGCAGGGCGTGGGACAGCGGGTCACACCCCTGCCTTCCCTCCTCTGCTTGAATGCAAATATTTATTGGCATTAAAAAAAAAAAAAAAAAAAAAAAAAAGACAAAACTAACCCCATTTTACAAAAAGTGACTGAGGAACAGCAATGGTAACCAACTGAAGACCTGAAGGGGAAAAGGGGCTTACCTTCCACAGACAGTTGGCCTGGCTGGGACGGGGGATTCAGGACAGCCCTACATGAGGGGCCGCCCTCCTGAACAAAGCCTTAGGAATAGGGCAGGGGCAGCACAGCTGAACGGGATCTGTCTCCCAGGGAACGACTGCCTTTACAGATTTCCCACGCTTTTAGCACAAAGATGCTCTGGGCCTCTGTTCGCAGAGGTGAGTTGATACACTTACAAAATGGTCAAAATCTTTGGGAGGCAGGAGGGAGCTAAACAGAAGGTCCTGGGTTTACTGAAGGCAAATTTACTCAACCTCTCTCGAGTAAAGGACCCACGGGCCTACAGAGCGTCCCCTCTACAATGTGCAGAGTGGAAACTCTTCCCTTGACCGTTTCCAGACTGGTCCTGTGTCCAAAGCTCCCCCTATGAGAGGGACACGAACATCAGGCTTTTGATTTAGAAGCCCAATCAGAGAGACACACACACACTGTGTCCCTGAAGAGGCACCTTGAAGAACTGAAGCTGGCAGGCGGGCAGATTCCGAGCATGGCTTGAGTTGGGGCTGAGCAGGCACAGTGGCCTACTGCCTCTTGAGGACAGCCTCCAACGGGAAGGGCTGATGGGAAGCCCCAGAACAGACTCTGGGCTGAACTGCTTCCCTCCCAATCTTGCCCTCCTCCCAAATGGAGTCTGGCCGATTCCTCTGAGGAGTGTTTGGCAATCATCACTTGCCCCTCACACATTGTGAAACTGGAAACCAGACAGCAAATAATGACTTCAGGCTGGCTCTGGTCCACATGGATGGACCCTGTTTAGGTTTATTTGGCCGAGTTCCTTCTCTGCCCAAGGCAGGAGAAGGAGGAAAGAGGGAATAGGATATTCCTGCTGAGGACCTGCAGGTGGGCAGGGCAGGGCTCTGACGGGAACAAGGCCTAGAGAGCAGGGGTTTCATGCAGAAGCAGCAGGGACACCCCCCCAAGATATCCTGGGCCGTGGTCACGAGTCACACTTGGTGCATTTGGATGAGCCTGATAGGAGAGGGGGGGAGGGGCACAGGCTCTTCCCTCACTGGGAAAACCATGGAAGACCCAAAGGAGGGCAGAAAGGGTCCTACTAGAACTGGATCAGCTTAGAGCTGCTTATTGCTTTCTAGTCAGAAAAGCGTGGTGGGGCCCAGGTGGCAGACTGGGCCCAGAGGCTAACCCTCAGGGTGGGGCTGGGGAGAGAGGCCCCTTCCGCAGTATTAGGATAGAGGCCCAGAGAGGGCCTTAGAATCAGAAGCTCCCATTTCCCTTCGGGAGATCTCGTTCCTGGCTAGCAGCGGAGCCCTCTTCCTTTACCTGTAGGACCCCAGGGGCACCGGGAAATGGTACCGGGGGAAATGACCACCCGTCATCGTCATCGGGGACTCTGGTCTACTTCTGCGACACCAATGGGAAAGACAAGTCCATAGAACCTTGGGACAAGGAGGGGAGCTGGTACCACGATGCTAGAGAACGATGCCACTCAGCCCCCTACGTCTTAACCAAGCTGCTGCTCCACCACCTGGTTTGCTCAAAACTGGCCAATTCCTCAGGCTGGACCCAGTGTGTGGACATTGAAAAGGATAACAGGGAAGAGTCCTGAGTGGGGGGTGTCCTCACACCTGAAGCGACTCACAAATGCTTTGTGACCCCTGCCTCCAGGGAAAGCAGAGATGGGGAGAGGAACTGCCTCCTGCCCCAGGAGGGAGGGAGGGAGGGAAGGAGGAAGGGAGAAGAGGAGAGAACCCCAGCCAGCCCCAGGGGAGGCCATGATTAAGGCAGTGATGCTGGGGTGGGGCTCCCTTTTGAGGAGCCCTTGTGCTCCCAATTACAGCAGCACTTCCCCTTTTCCATCCTCAGGAAACCTCCATTTTGCGGCGATTTTTTAAAGCATTCACTACTAAGAAACTCTGAAGCGAGAGACACGCAAAGCCCAGGTGTGTAAAGGGCTCGCTCACACCTGTCACGGGAGGCAGGAGGCACGTGCATCAGGGTGGCAAAGGAAATGAGGAGAACGCCCTTCCCCTCAGCCCAGGAAAAGCAGGAGTGCCTCCGAGGCCCCGGAGTCAAAAAGCAACGGTGCAGGGCAGGAGGGCCGAGACAGGAGCAGCAAGTGAGAGGCGTGGGCCAGGCCCTGGGGGAAGACAACAGGAAAGAGCCCTGCCCAAGAACACGGCGGGCCGGACTTGGAGCGCCCTTCCCGGACTTTGGAACCGAAGTCCTCGCACCAGCACCAGCGGAGAATCCCTGAAGAGCAGACTTAGGGACACAGTTCCATGCTCAGCTGATCTATCTACAAGCCAAGCGGACACGCACATTCATGGTTTGGGGGTTTTCCTCTCCCTGCACCCCCAGGGCCTCCCACATTCATCTCAGGCCCAGGAATGCAGCTTTGTCAGAAACAAAAACAGGCCCAACACTCTGTGTTTAGAAAGAGAATTTTAAAAGAGAGTCAAAAGAACGGAAATGTTATTTGTCCTCTTCCAGGCCAGGGAGAAGACCTCCTTCCCCACAGGTTCAAGACTATGGCTAGGTGATGAGGGAGGCAGGCCCAGCACCCAAGCCTTGGGGAGACACAGAAAGGGCCCATGCCAGGCACTCGGCTGGAGGCAGGTGCAGCCCTCAGACCACTGGACTTGATGGCCGCTGGGGCTACTGGTTCTGGAAACAAGCTTTCATCTTTCCAGAAATGTTGTCTTTCTGTCTGCAGTAGCTGGCTGGAGAAAGGTATCAGCAAGGTGTGTGCCCGGGACACCTGAAGGCAGCCTCTGACTCGCCCTTTCTCCTTGGCATGGGCCCTCTAACACCGAGGAAAGGCCATGGGTTTGACAACACAGCCTTCATAGTCTTCACCCCTACCGAGCTCGGGGGCTCTCAGGGTGCCTGGAGAGGAGGCACACTAACTTGGGGAGTCTCGATCTTTCCATTTCTCCCTCAACCTGAACACGGCCCGTGGGGCCACAGTTCAGGTTGAGACACACTGACACACACACAGACAGACACACACACACACACACACACACTCACATTTGGGAACCCAACTCAGGGAGCAGGCAGCTCTGGGAGTCGTTGGTCTGCTACGTGCTCACTTTGCATCTATCCTGTCCTAAAGCCCTTTCCAATCACTTCTCTTCCAGGCCCTGCTTGGTGAGACGCTTCAGCTTCTGCTCCATCAGGCTGATCATAAAGGCACAGTGTAGGAAAGTCCCCTACTGGGATGGCCACTGCTTGCAAGCAGGGAAGGCTATGGGGCCCGCAGCTGCCCAAGGCTGGTGTAGACATCCTCCGCTCCGCTCAACTCCTCAAAGATCGGGATCAGGTTCAGCAGCTCGGTGTCTGCCATGTCATCAAACCAAGACTGCACGGGCACCTGGCATGGGGAAAAGGCAGCGTCCAACCTCCTGACTGCTAGTTCTTCCCTCCCTGGCCCCAGAGCCCTAGGAGGCTGGCCGGGGGTACACTCCCCTGGGGAAGCCCAGGATTCCACTGCCACTCCACTCCCTGCCACCGGGGTAGGGGCTCTCCAGTCCCTGCAATGTGGATGTGTCTGGACCCCTCACCGCATTCTCCGGGTGGAAGATGTAAGAGGCGGGCGAGTTGTCCAGAATGAGGGTCTTCCTCAGGTCCCTTCCCAGGCGGCTGAGGTCCTTGACGTAGCAGCCCTGGTGGAACACACAGGACTCCCGGAACAGGCGGGCCCGGAACACGCCGCACCTGTCCAGCAGATCCGTCACGGGGTCGGCATACTAGGAGCAGAGGAGACGCTTTGTCCGGATGCAGTCCTGGCTCCCCCCGGGGCTGCCCTCGGACCAGCAAGGAGCTGCTGGACGCTCCCCCCGCCCCCCTGCAATGCAGCCGCCGTGGCCGCTCTTGCTTCCTTCCCCCTCTCCCGCCCTCAGGTACCTTGGCCAGGCTGGCAGTGAAGAGCACACATTCAAAGAGTTCCCCCATTCGTCTCAGGAACTCATCCACGTAAGGCCTCTTGAGCACATACACCTGAGGAAAAGCAGAGAGGCCTGTTGGAGGCATCCCCGTGAGGGGGAAGCACGCAGCATGGGTCACCATCCCCACTTCCACTTCCCAGAAGGGTCGCACCTCACTCCGTCGGGCCCCTACACCCTGGAAACCTGCCCCATACACTAGGACACTGCTATCCCCTCCTCACCAGGCTTCTGTGGGCTTGGCGGCCCACCCGTGACCCCGCTAAGGCAGAAACGCACACGCCCACGTCCCAGAAGCCATCTCGGTTTCAGGCGGCGAACCATCAGCTGCCTCCAGAAACAAGTAATCAAGAATAGGCCTCACAGACGGAAACAGCCTATCCTGGATTACTTGAATCCAGCCACAGCCTCTTTGGTAGCTTCCTGTCCTTGGCTCTGGCGGGACAGTGTCCAGGTCACCATCAGGCAAGGTCGCAGACACTCGTGAAACCTCTCGCCCTCACACGGCTTCTCGGGAATGCGCCGGGGAGAGCTGACTCTTTCCCTCCGGCACCATGGGTCAGACACCCTGCACGTCTTGCTCTGGTGCCCCACTGTTTGCGCCTGGCCCAGCCGGCCACCCCTCACTCACATGTCCACCTCTCATAGTCTTGCACATTTTGGGCTCAAAGATTCGTCAGCTACATGTCCCTCACTGCTCTGCATTCTAACTGCCTTCCCGCCTCCAGGATCTCCCCCTCTCAGCCAGCCTAGATGCTATGAGAAGCATTCCTTCAAAGTTCATTATCCATGTCACTCCCTGCTCAACCAGCATGGGCCTGCCACGCCTCTCCCTCCTTGGCGGTGGCCTAAACTGGCCACCAACTCACCAGACCCCTGGTGGCTCTGCAGCAGGACCCCTCTGCTCCAAGGAGCCACAGCTTGGCTCCCTTGCAGGTGCCACTTCTTCAATCTCAAACAGGTCCCTCCCTCTTCCTGGCTGCTCATCCAGCTATGCATCCCCTCCCCACTCTCTGCTGAAAACCCGCCTTCTGCAGGCAGCTGCCCCCCAATTTTAATCTCAGCCCTTTCTCATGAGGCAGGCTTCTCCCTGTCAACCAGGAGTTTGCTGTGCAGATCTGCCTGTCTGAAAATATGCCTTCCTCTTCCCTCTGCAGGTTTTGTGCAACTCCATGACCTCAGCCGGATGTAGAGGGCAGCTGGACAGAGGCTGGGCAGTCCAGGGCCAACCCTGGTTCCGAGCAGAGGCTGTGCTGGGCCTGATGTCTCCTCAAATGGGAGGGCCGGTGGTGTTGGGGATGAAAGCTTCGAAGGGACACAGGACAGTGGTGACTCCCCAGGGAAGCCTCAAGTAAGTTTTCTAGCCTGCCAGGCCATGTGGACAGTTTCAGGGCTAACAAGGCCTTGTTTCAGGGCTAAAAAGGCCTTGTTCCTGATGGTCCTGCCTCTTAGGCCGGCTGGCAGGCCTTCTGGAAAGTGTTCGGAGTAACTGCTTTTTCACTACCCACACTGCACGAGGCCGGACTGAGTAGGTTACCCGGGGCCAGAGGCTGGGCTTACTCGGATTTAAGTGCTCTCTGACAGCATTTACTGGGGTGGAATCCAGGGCTGGCACCTAAGGGGAGGGGAGGTGGAGACGCTTCACAGAGGACGAGATGCCGGGGCTGGGGAGGAAGAAATGCACTTGCTAGACCGAGTCGGTGGGCACGGGGAGGAGAAAAAGGAGCTAGCCCTGGCTTCCCTGCCTGTCACAGGCAGACACACCGGCTCTTCAGGATTAGAGAAGACGCTACCATTTAACAGCGCTGGCTACCTTGGCCAGGAGGTGGTGTTCAGTAAATGGCACCTATTACTCTTATTGAGAAATACTTAATTTTAAACAGCTTGGCCGCAAAGCTAAAAAAGATGACAGCTAGAGGGGGATGAGAGGCTGAACTGTTTCTAAGATCAGAAAGCCCGGAGTGCGAGAGGTACCAAGAAAGGAGGGGCTGAAAGTGCCGGAGAGGGCGCCACTGACGGGGCGCATCAGAGGGGTGGAGGAGCCCCAGGCCTCTGGGCCGGCTGCGGCCTGGCGGGCAGCTCACCTGGTGAGTGGTCCCCTCAATCTCTACAGGCACTATGAAGTCGGCGTTGTTGATTGGCTGGAAGGCAGAAAAGTTAATGAGGTCAGCACGGTGGGAAGGAGACAAGAAGCCCCCGCCATAGCCGCTGCACTGTCCCCTGGGCGCTGGGGAGGAACGGAGCTCAGAGACTCCGGGAAGCTGCTCCCACCACCCCATTAAGGGGCACAATAGCCCCTCCTAGTTTTCCCTACTTACCATCACCCCCAATGCTACCTGAGCTGAGACCGCTTCAGTGCCTTCCTGAGTTAACAGACAACCTGACAGAATGGAGGGAGGCAAGGTCCCGGGCTGATTCCCACCCTCTCACAGGCCTGTCCTGTCCAGAGCCCTGGCAGCTCTCTGGGCTACATGACTAGGGGCAGACGAAGACTGTGGGCAGTGACTGGGGGGAGCAGGGATTCCTAGTCCACATTCTTCAGTGTGGCCTCCGAGCACCTGTGATGCCAGCATGGCCAAAATGCCAGAGGCCCCCAGCCCGCCCTCAGCTTTAGGCTGTCCTGCTAGCACTGCAGTCAGGCGCACGAGACAGCCGGAACTCCAGATGGGGAACTACCTTAAAGGAGCTATGCACAAGGGTTTCATCCAAGTCAATGACCACGCAGATCCTTCCTTGATCTTCCTCTGTCACCTCTGGGAGAAGACAGGTCCCCGGGATCTGAAACCAGAGCCAGACTGCTGAGGTCTGCCACCAAGAAAGCCCAAGTGTTCTCCTGAGCAGAACTCCGGGAAGTACCGGGGTCACTGCAAGACACAGAAGACCCCCAACTTCAACCCAGAAGAGGCGCCCTTTGAAGGCCAAGAGGTAGAGAAAGAGAGCTGCCTCCTCAGTTCCAGCCTCCCACTGGACTATGAAATGATCTGGACATTGAGATGCAGGCCGGGGCTGGTGTGGGACGGAGGTCAGCTATCCCCCCAAAACATAATGCCTTGCACCGAGGGGCCCTCAGCAAATCTCTGGGACAAATGGCTTCCCAAGGTGGCGCCAGCCGGGCACTGAGGAACGAGGGTATCACCTGATGTGGTCACAGGTCTGGGGCCTCTGAACATGTACCCTGTCCGATTCACCTACCTGATAAAACTGGTACTGGAGACAGTGGAGCAGATCCGACTGTGGGGGAAAAGGAGGCAGTCAGTGCCCATCAGCCAACGCCGTCCCCGCTCAAGACCACTGCTTCTGCCTCAGGCCCAGAGGGTCATTTTCGCCGCAAAACCCCAGTCCCCTGAAAGGTTCTGACATAAAACAGTGACTTTTTTTTTTTATTTTTAAGTAAGTTCTATGCTCAACGTGGGGCTTGAACTCATGACCCTGACAGCAAGAGTCTCATGCTCTACTGACTGAGCCAGCCCGGAGCTCCAAAAGTGACTTTTCCTAAGAGCTGGACAGGAAAGGGGAAAGGCCAGGGCTGCCTTTTGACATCAGGTCTGATGAAGGATGGATAAGGCAGTGTCTCTGTTCTCAGCTGCCGCGGCCTCTCCGCTGGACAAACTGAGAACAGGGAGTCCAGCAGCTGATGCCGCCGGGACTCGGAATCAGAGGCTGGACCCAAACCGGAACACCTCACTCCAGTGTGTTTTCTAGACACTCTTGTGGTAGGTGTGTGTGGGGGAGTACGCAGTGGGGGGAGGGCAGCTGAGCCCCTATAAAACATCACATACGCCAATGTGAACCCACACCGGGAGCCCTAACACGTGAGGGGAAGTGGAGTACAGAGAGGTCAGAAGGCTTCCCCGGCCTTTTGTTGGTAATAAAAATGTTAGGGTTGTAAAAAGTGATACGTGTTCTTAATAGAAACCCTGAAGAAAAATGAAAATCGTAATGTCGGCATTTTACTGTATTTCCTTCAAGCGTGTTTTAGCAGCTTTCCCCCCTCAATATGTAATTTCACATTCTGCTTTTCAACTTAACGTTGCAACTCAATACTTTCCCATGTTACTGTGAACTTCGTAAAAATCAACTGTTAAGTAATACTGTCACATTGCACTTTATTTACTGATTTCCCCCTACTGGCTAATGCACAGATGCACATGTCTTCAGCCTGGTTTTGAGAGAGAAAAGGACAGCTAGACCTTGGTGTTCCCAAAAGAAGTAACCAATGGCACTGGGGGCAGATGGGGTTTTGGTCTGGGCTGTCTCCACCCTTGAAATGCCAGACACACCTTCTGGTCGTTGTGAGGCTCAAAGACACCCACACATTTCCCAATATCCGCCCCCCGGACAGGTCAGAGGGCTGGAAGAGAATATCGAGAGTGTGGCAGAATTTCAATTCCTTGCTTCCCGGGGCAGAAGTAACTTGGAAGACAAGCTTTGTATAGTACGCGGCCACAGAGCTTGGAGCTCCAACTCTATTTATTAGCCATTAACTCTTCGGGGGCTACAAAGACCCTCTGGATCTGAGTTTCCAGGTGTGTAAGTGGGACCATTCCATGAACCTCCGCATCACATGAGATAATATATGCCAAGGGCCTTGCACAGTTCCTGGAACCTGGAAGGGTCTGGACCGCAGGGCCCCTCAGAAACTACAGGGAGACCCATATGGCCCATATCACAATGGGAGCCAAGAGAAAGGAGATGGCCTGCCCGGGAAGGACAGAGGAGGGGCCTCTGAGCCAGAGATCTCTGAGACTTCAGGGCAGATGACCCTGCCCACATGCCACAGTGCAGGGGCCCCCCCCAGCAGCCCCCCTCCTTGCCGGCACCACACCACACCACCCTCCTCTAGCTACCTTAGCAATGGTGTTGGCTTCCTCCTTGTACGCAGAGAGCTCAGTGGAGGAGCTTGACTGGCCAACATGCTGGGCGCGAAAACAGCAGAAGAAGGCCTTGAAGATGTTCCGTCCACGAGGTTTCTTAGGAGAGGACTTGGAGACCAGGCCTAGAGCAGAGGGAAAGATGAGGCACTAGCTGCAGGGCCACTCTGGCCACAGCTACCCTGCGCCCACCTCCCTCCAAGCTGTAAGCCCCAGCAGGGCCCACAGCACGGGCCTAGCCGATCACCAAATGCAGTCCACGGTGAAGGGCGAGGCTTTAGCCCAGCATCTCTCTAGAGCAGAAGCGGCAGGAATCACCGCTCTCTGGTTTGGGAAATGAGATGCAGAGAAGTTGGTCTTCCTTTCACAGCAGCAGAGACGCACTCAAAGATGGGGCCAGATACAGAATCCAGGGGTCCCACCACTCTGGTAGCACGCTGAAGGTCCCCTCAACAGTAAAAGATACCAAGGCCACCCCCCCCCCCAGCCCTAGTTGGTTCTCTTCTTTGCAGAAGAACTAGCTGTTCCAGACAAGGGAGACACCTAGGCCCTGTCGAGTTAGCGGAGCTGCGGTTCTGTGCGGGGTCAACGTCCCCAGCTGCTGGGTGAGCAGCGGAACAGCCCAGACTGGGGCCCACAGATGAGAAAACAGACAGCTGCAGCCCCAAGGGAGAAGCTACCCCCTCCTTCCACTCCCCTGGCCGCTATACTTCCTCCTCTCTCCCCTCACAGGCATGAAGCCTGACCCGTACACCACAGGCACGCCAACCCCTTGGGAAACACACTTGGCGTTGAGTTCTAGGCTGATGGCCCAGCTTCTAGACTATAGCTGCTCATTCCCACCTTGGTAATTCAGGCTTCGGAAATACAAGGCCATTTGAATAGGAGGCTTGGCAAGGCAGCCCCAGAAAAGCCAAGCGGATACAAACAGCTATGGCCATTACAGAATCAACCAGAAACGGACTTCAGAGTATCTTTAAGTGCCTTTTGCTTTTACAGGAACTGTTCTGGCCACTGCTGAGCAAGTATAGGGAGAAACGATAGGGACCATGGCCAGGAGGTGGCGCCGCAGAGCTGCGGCCCGAATGGTCCCCAGCCACAGGTCTCCGCCTGGGAGGGAGGGGCCTAAGGCTTCAACCCTCCCACTTCACCTTACAACAGGGGCTAACAGTGCAGGAAAGAGAAAATAAATCTGGAAACACCTTCCTCTGTGAGGGGTTAACAAGGCAAACAGAATGTGGCACCAAGGACGACTTTCCTTGAGTTGTTCCCTTTAGGAAGGGAAGGGGGGACAATGTGATGGGACCCACCCAGAAGCAAGGCAGGGCTCAGTCCTCAGAGCACAGAGGCCCTTGCAAAGAGGTGAGGAGAGGTGCCGGCTGCCTGTACCCCTGGAGTGGAGGAGAGAAAGCCAAACTCTATTGGCCGTGACCAAGGGTGAGGAAATGGCCGCCGAGCGGCAGGCCCGCCGCCCGGGCCAGCCTACTCAGCTCTGACTCAACAGCCACAGAGGGCTTCCTGCAGGTGCGGGCTGGCATCCCTGTGCTTCAGAGCTCCCTCCCTGGGTGAGGCCAGACCCCCCGACACTGGGATGACCATCAGAATCCTTTCAGTAGGCGACCAGGCCTCCCTAGCAGTTAGCCGACAAACCCGGGTACCACTCTTGAGCTCTTGGCCCTGGTGGAAGAACCAAGATTTCCAGGGACTGGGGCTTTTGTCATAAATGAAGAAGATGCACCGGGGCCCCCTCACCCCCTGGCAAGGCCCCTGTATTAAAGAGACACACCTCAGAGCGGAGCCGAGCCCCTAAAGAGCAGGATGAGAGAGGCTCCTTGGACTTTTCCCAACTCTTAATAATCTATGCAGCAATCAGAGGCAAAGGGCAGCTTCTCCACCTGCCTGTACGGCCCACATTCAATTCCGAGCCCGGGGACGCAAGCAGACGCTGACACAAAGCTCCAAGACCAAAGCTGAACCATCACTTTTCCTTTGGTTTATGGTTTCTTCACACAGAACCACAATCAGAGGCTTAACCCGGGCCTCGAGCCTTTCTTTAAAGGCCACACAGCCCGGGCCTTTCCTGAAGAGAGGCCGTCAAGAACGCACTCGGCATCTTAGTGACAGATGCTGTGAAGGCTAAGTAATCCTAAGAGGCAGGGGGGTGAAAGGGGCAGCTGGCTGGGGCCACGGAGAGGCCTCGCTGGTGCCCACTGCGGGAGGCCCGACAGGCAGACGCACTTCAGCCTTAGACACGCAGCTTGGCGGGGCGGGGGTAGGGGCTCCTCAGCTTGGTTTGGACTCAGCAGGAGATGAAGGTCTTCTCAAAAACAATGTAATCAGGCAGCCCATGGGCTTCAGAGACCACAAATGCCTTGACCTTGGGGGCAGGTGCTCTGAGCAGAGCAGAGCTGCGGCGCCTAGGGAGGGTATCCCAGGCCCATGGCAGCAAGGTCAATACCCCACATGTCCCTCTGTTGGGGCCCCACTGCCCTCAGTCCTTCTCCAGGCTCTGTCCTCCTTACCCTGATGAACACTGCCTCTGAAAATCCATCACAGCCTCTTTAGCCTCCCCTCAACATGGCTGCCCCCCGATGGGGCCTGCAATGGCCTTGGCTGAGTACATCCCCCAGCCTCTGGCCCTGTGTATAGCAGGTGCTCAGTGACTGTGATGGGCTGAGTGAATGACTCTGAGAACTCCAGGGCCCTGACAGCTGCACACAGGCAGGGCCTGTGGAAGCCTTCGCTGGCGTGCGACAGCCCAGAACAGGCCAAAACAAAAAAGCATCCTTTATGTAATGATGGGAAGGTGGGCACTGAAGGAGCTGAGCACCTGTGGGAGGCCACTTCGTCTTTCTGGGCCTCAGTCATGTTTACTGGGAACCGATGCTGTGCCAGCCCTGGGTTGGAATGCTTGACATCATGACCTCATTTAATCCTCACTACAGACCCATCTGTAGGGACGAATTCCCCATTTTACAGAAGGGAAACTTTCGAAGCAGAAAGGTCACATCGCTTGAGGTTACACAGAGAGGAGGACAGCAGAGGCAGGATTTGAACCTAGATCTGCCTTAACCCACAGCCAGAGCTCCTACCCACTCCCCACCCTGAAGGGCTCAGGGGCATCACATGTATTTATTCCTACAACAGCAGGGAGGTGGTGGGGCCCACTCAGTCTCTTAGAATGTTTGTTCTCCTCCTCTCTAGGCTAGCATGGTAAGGATTAGTTTGGGGCCCACCCCCTTCTTAGCTGCCCTCTTGGGCAGACCATGAAAGGTGCAGGGGGTGAACAGTACAAGGCTCTAGGATTCCACTCCACGGCTTGCTTCACCCATGCCGGCCCCGCACCTGCTCTGAGTGACAGACACCTCTGTGAAATCAAGAGGACCATGGGGGAGGGGGAAGGGTAGGGGCTGGAGACAGGAGCTTTGGCCCAAGGCCTGCTTTGTTCAGTGGGTTTAAGGGTGACAGGGAACACTCATTAGAGTGGGATCTGCAACCTGTGTCAAAGGGCCTTTCAAAGGGCTCCTTTCAGCCAGCACTCAGTATTGTGTCCCTGACAGCCAGGTGCCGCCACCCCTAACCCCTCCATGTAGGATGGCGAGGAGCACTGGCCCCCCTCCCAGGACAGGAACACCAGGCACAAGAGGATTTACAGGCCCCTGGGGATTTCGCTGCACACGGTTTCCCGACCAGATAGGGCAGGATTCCAATGGGTGCCATGCAGCCCCATAACCAGCTGCTCTCTCTCCTTCATTCCTCCTGCTCCCCGTGCTTTGTGGATGCCCTCCTCCTCGCCTGGCCAGCTGCTGAGGTGCACCTGCTCTCTCCGCTCCAAACATCTGGTGCCGGGCCGAGTGTCAGAGAGCACCAGTGCAGACCTAACGACAGGAGCTCTGGCTTAAGAAGAAAGTGAGCAGGTTGCTGAGAACAAGGAGGCCGGGCCACACCTCCAGTACACTACTGCAAGCCTTTCTACCAAGGCAGGGGGTGAAGACGAGGTGGGGCGCGGGATGTACCCCCTGCTCCGAGGGTCACCTGGGCCGGGGGCCAGACTCTGCCAGTGACTGACTGCAACACACAGCCTCTTTGAGCCTTGGTCTCCACATCCATGACTTGGGACAACACCGAGACCTCATTCCTGAATGGAGGGAGAAACAAAACTTGCTATCTGCACGGTATTGTGCTGTGCAAACTCTAAGGCTCAGTGCTGTGCTCGTTTGAATTATCTAAAGGGCAAGGACCACTGGTTAGCAACACCGGACCTCACTGCAGGAGGCCCGCAACAGGACACAGGGGCCCTCCTCCCCCCGGGACATGAGAGGAAGGTGCCAAAGGAACTTGGATCATGAGCAGGTTTCAGAAAGTCAAAACAAGCCCTATGCCTACTTCCAAACCCGCTAGGAAAGTTGTTCTCCAGCCTGTAAACACGCTGGCTGATACTCTGTGAGAACAGGAAAGCAGGTGAGGCTGTTCCACTTGAGACCAACAGTGCCCTCTCCCCTTCTGTCTACCACCGCTGTCCCCAAGAAGCACCAGATGAGGACGCTATCTACTTCCACCACTCAGAAGCTCGTGCAGGTACAGGTCTGCCGCGCACGTGCGCACGCGCGCGCGCGCACACACACACACACACACACGCACGCGCGCACAGACGGAGACTGGCTTTGCCAGGACAACACTATTTTTAACCTTCTTCTGAAGGTCAGGTTCGGATATCACCGTTGCCAACAACACAGCTTCGTGTCCCAGCAAAGGAACTCCTCACACATCCGCCTGGGAGCCGGCAGAAGGCAAGCTCTCAGGCAATCGGATTTTAACAAGCCCATTCACGTAGAAGGATGCTTTCTTGGTTCCCTCAGAAGTACTTCCTTCCCCACCATTTCCCATCCCCCCCCATAGCAAAGGATTTAGCCTGGCTATCACTATAAAATGGCCTCTCTGAGGGGCCTCCCTCCCCTTGGCTATTGGAGGAAGGAGAGTATTTGGAGCATTTCCGGCCCTTCTTGGCCAGCTGCCTGGGCCCTGCAGCCAGGACACGTCTGATTGGGGCTTCCCACAGAGAGGAGTCCTCCCAGGTCCACAGCAAGGGGCATCTGGGCCCTGGCTAAGGATAGGCCCTAAAGTGCCAGGTGGACGGAAGGGCTCCCTTGGACCAGCAGGTGAGTCGGCAGGGGAACAAGAGGCTGAGAGAGGCCTAGACATCCCCCACACAGAAGAGACTGGAAACAATGGGGAGGGTATACCAGTTCCCACAATGCTGCACGGTCGACACTGTTCTCTTAGGTGACAAGGCAGACAGGGCCTCACTCAGCTCAGCACTGGCTCCCCAAATTCCCAAAAAGCAGCTGTGAATCTGACTGTGCAGACTTTTTTTTTTTTTTTTTTTTAAGATTTTATTTGTTTATTTGACAGAGAGCGAGATCACAAGCAGGCAGAGAGACAGGGAGAGAGACGGGGGAAGCAGGCTCCCTGCTGAGCAGAGAGCCCAATGTGCGGCTCGATCCTAGGACCCCGAGATCATGACCTGAGCCGAAGGCAGAAGCCTTAACCCACTGAGCCACCCAGGCGCCCCATGACCTGGCAGACTTTTAAAAGAAGTTCTAGCCATGCTGTTTAGCTCACGCCAGCACATTCTATGCTGGGGCCCTCCCTGCGGCCGGCATCCAGGCTGTTTTACCCGGGCACTGTCTCCTGACAGTCCTCTTTCTCTGGGCAGGAGGGCTCCTTGCATCTCCCTTTCTTCCAAGACAGGAGGCCTTTTCTCAGTCCTGGGTCCTAAATGCGGCCTGTGAGCGGGGAGGGTTACAGGTCACTAGCTACCTGCCTGGTGCCCCTTCCCTGCCCCCTCAGCACTCTGGTCACTGATCTCAACACAGGGCTTCAATTTCAGGGATGCTCCCTCGAGAAGGGCTGCTTTGGGAGCAGGGGAGTCCTGGCAACTTCTAAAACATGATCAAGATACTCAACAAGATACCCAACAGCCTTTATACAAGTTACTGCCAAAACACCCTCCTAGGTCACCCTAACATACTTTATAATCCTACTTCAGGGAACCCGGGTGGCACAGTCGGGTAAGTGACAGACTCTTGGTTTCAGCTCAGGTCATGATTTCATGGTCCTGAGATCAAGCCCCGCGTTGGCCCCATGATCAGCATGGAGTCGGCTTGAGATTCTCTCCCTCCACCCCTCCTGCTCATGCTCTCTCTCTCTCCCAAATAAATAAATAAATCTTTAAAAAAAAACCCGAAATCATACTTCAAAAACATGCTGGGGTGGGGACAGGGCTCCCAGAAGGAGCAACAGGTCCTGGACTAGGGATGGAAGGATCGTTTCCTCACACAAGTGTTAGCAGCAGGCTCGGCCCCCAGCCCCACGCCACAGGGCTCTCAGTGGATGTCAAGAAGCGATCGATGGCCCACAGCGGCAGCGGAGACAGACCAGAGACACCATCCGGGAGAACCCGAAGGGCTGGATCCTACTTCTGCATTTGCCGGAGGCCTCACCCCCCGCACGCCAGTGAGGGCAGAGCTGTCCTTGTCGGGGGGCTGGGAACCACACCTGCCCACCCGGAGCCTCCGTCTCCCCGGGAGGAGGTGCCGAGCAGGCCCCCGTGGGAGGCTGGGAGGCTAAGGCAAACCTGCTCGCAGGACACAAACACCTTCCTGGTGGCTGTTTTGGCCCCTGCTTTGGCTCTCTGGCTGACTCCTGGAATGCTTGATTTGGTGGAAAGCCACGAAGAATCCGGTGCCTCTCTACCCTCCAGCTCTGTAAGCCCGCGTTGGGGTGGGGGAGGGGACATGTGCATGAATGAGATGCAGGAGAGGTGAAGGCCCAGGACAAAGGGACCCTCAACCACCTCTCTTCCAACCGGTGAACAATATAGTGGTTACACAAAGTGCCATGGACTCAGGTTTAAATCCGGTTCTGTCACATGTAAGGTGTGTGGCCTTGGGTCTCGGTCCTTTCATCTGTAAAATGGGAAGACTAATGTTACCTACTGCACAGAGCTGTGAGAATGATCAGGAACTCAGGGTATGTCCCAGCTCTAGTGTCAACTGCTAGTCATTAAGGACAAGTACCGTCATACCTAATCTCAGTCTCAATCTCAAAATGTTCCACTGGAGGAGACCACAGAGATTTCTTCTCATTCCCAAGGTCACACAGAGGTGGCAGGGCCGAGCCTGGGAACTGGCCTTTTCTGGGACTCCATAAAACCAGTCACAGTGTGTGCCTGTCACACACGCACGCGCGCGCGCGCTCTCTCTTTCTCTCTCTGACTGAGGTTGGCCAACCAGTTCCCTCTTCCTCTAGTGGTTAGCCTCTGCAGAAGGACTGGAAGGAGTCCACCCGGGAGTCTGTCCCACCTCCATGGAGACTCGCCTGCTCCGGCCACACCCCCCAGCTCCCGCTGGGGTCAGCCGACCACTATAGGCGTGTCTGCGTGAGAAGGCACCGAGGCAGAGGGCAAGAAACCCAGCTCTTGCCCCACTTCAGCCTCTCCAACAGCTCTGTGACCTCAGCTGAGGCACAGCCTCTCTGAGACTCAGTTCCCTCAAGGGTCAATGGGAAAAGGTCTATGCGACAGGGTCCCTTACAAGGTGGCTTCAGGTTACTTTAAAAAGTGGGGATGCACAATGCGAATGAGAGGCCATGCAGGTCATGGCTAGGACTTGACTCTGCAGTCTGAGTCCTGGCTGACACTAACCAGCCATGTAGCCTTGGACAAGGTGCTTCGGCTCTTAGCTGAGGTTTTGCTCATCTGTGAAGTACAGCGGAACTTCTATCTCACAGGTCAGTGTGAGGATTAAGTGAGATACTAGATATAAAATGCTGGGAACAATCCCTGGACCATGGCAAGTGCTCTACAGTCTGTGATCGTTACTGAGTGAGAATCATTACTCTGTCTGTTCACACTCAGAAAACTTTTGGATTCCCCTTTAGGAGCCACAGGATCTTTAACAAACAGCAAAACTGGATCCCTCCAGGGGACTCTTTCTGCTCAGGGCTAAGCAGGCAGTTGAGGCCACTGCTGTGTTTACCTGGCTCTTCTCCAGGGACACTTGTCAGAATCATAGGGAGCATTTGGAACACACACATGCCCGGCCCACCCGCTCATGCTCTGATTCGGCAGGACCCAGGTGGGGTCTATATTTTTAGTAAGTGTCACAGGAGATCCCGATGTGTGTCCCTGGTCGATGGCCAATGCCTAAAGGTTGCCAGTGATCCCTGACTAACCCTTCCAGGACTGGAGAGTGATTCAGCCAGTGTCCCCTTGGTCCCTTTCCCCACCATACCTCACTGGCTCAGTGTTTCTGCATGTCCTGGAGGACTTGCACCGAGGGTCTGGTTTCCCTTTCTAGGAGTGCTTTCTCTCTGTCACTGAGTCAAAAGACCCAAGCCTGCTGTCTCTTCCTACAGGGCCCTGTTCCTGTGAAGGAGGGGCCCCAGCCCCATTCTGCTACGGAAACAGAAGAGCTGGGATCTACCACGCTGGGAAGGTACTTCCACAAGCCTGTGTTAGGTGATTTGGGCCTTCCCATGAATCTGCTTGGCTCTCACTGGGAATGGGGCCACACTTGTTCCTTGAGAACAGTGCGGGTGGGGAAGAGCAAATTCTACAGGATGCAAAGGCTATTCATATGTCAAGAGATTAAAAAAAAAAAAGGTATAGAATAAAATGAGTGTAAGAGCAAAGTCTAATTTCTAGGGGGCAGAGTGGAGGATCAAGAGCACCTAGAAAGGGAAAGGAAATGTCAGGGGGTCAGGGGATCTACGCAGAGATCAGGTTCAAGGGTAACCCCTAGAAGAGCTGACCCATAAAACAGGACACACACAGCTGCCGCCTAGAGGGAGGCTGGGTGCTCCCTGGAGTACCCATTCTGTAACAACAGACCTGGTGCAGGCGCACGGACCTGAAAGGGCTGGGCACCTTGCTGGACAAAGAAACCCTGTTCTAGTTGGCCTCTGGTCTAGAGAGCCTTCCAGTTCTAAGTCAATTTCTCCACTTTGATTTCTACCGGTTCCTTCATAAGAGTTACATGTTAATGAGCTCATCTATATCCCAGTTGGGAACTATGCCTCCATTTCAGAAGAGGGAGGGGATCATGTCAGGGCCACACCCAGTCCCGTGACCCCAAGACAAGTGAGTTAATTCTGTGCTTTGCAAGCAGGCTGGCCCGAGACAGGGCGAAAAGCAATTTTCTTGCTGCTTTTGTGCTTTCTCGATGTTGTACCCCAAAACCAGAGCAGCAAAGACACAGCTTAAGAACATTTATTTCTCTTCAAAACCCCAGTTTTTTATTTCTCTCCTTGTTACTAGAACTCCCTAAAAGAAATGTGAATCTCACTGGGTCCATTAACTCTCAAAGCAAACGCAGCCAGGGCGAGAATGTACCACATAGCTGTCTCAAGTGTTCATTATATCCATTTCTGAGAGGCTGAGCAACTGCTTAGAAGGTTTAGACTTCAGAGACTCTTCCCCGGGGGGGGGGGGGGGGGGGGGGG
>CM052897.1:50798380-50828736 GCA_028534135.1 Potos flavus | reverse complement strand
TAGCTGTCTCAAGTGTTCATTATATCCATTTCTGAGAGGCTGAGCAACTGCTTAGAAGGTTTAGACTTCAGAGACTCTTCCCCGGGGGGGGGGGGGGGGGGGCCCGCGGCCTCCTGGCCTCCTCCCACCCCCAGATGCCCAGGCGCCAGGCAGAGCGGCAAATGCCCCAAGGCGCACGCTGCTCGCATTAGCGCAGATAAAATCCCATCCCAAGTCACACGGGCACAAAGATTGGGTCTGTGCAGCAAGGTTGTTTGTTAGCCTCAGAGGTTGATCCTTCCAGAAGGCCCAAGCCCCCACATCAGTGTCCCCTCTGACCCCTAGCCACCTGTCTTTAACAATAAAGCCCACATGACCCCGCGCTGTTTGCACCGTGTCCTTGGGGGAAAGGAGGAGGAACTAACGGAGCGTGGTCCAGCTGTGTAAAAAAGAAGGGCATTAACATCTCCCAATCACCTCCTAAGTACGAGGCATTACAGAAGTGTAAATATCAATATTCCTATTTTACAGAGAAGTCACTCCAAACACTAACATGATTTGTCAAGGCTCACTGTGAATTCGAAAAGTAGGGATGTGCACCCAGGCCTGAAGCAACTAACTTTGCTCCTGGAACAGTTCTCTGAAGTAACAATGAACACTTTAACTGCTGCCCGGCCCAGCCCTCCACCCCTTCCCATTTCACCCAATCAAACACCAAACTTCCCAAGATGGGAATAAAAGACATTAGCCTAAATTACCCAAAAGCTGGCAGGAAGAAGGCCCAGGAGGAAGAGGAAGAAATATACATCTGTACGTACATATGTACACATTTACATGCCGTCTCCCGCCTCATCCACTGCTGTGATTTAATTCTCCACAGAAAGACAGCAATGCACCCTGGCCAGAGGTGGGACTTTGACAGTAGTCACCATTTTGACAAAGTCCACGATCGTAACGGATGTGGATGTCCCCACGGAGGATGAAACGGCCTCTCTACTGCCAGCTTCTGTAAGGCCTCGACAGTTGAGAAGGGAGGAGACTGAACACCAGCCCCTGTGCCAGCTCCGAGGGGCTTTTCCCAGCCCTTCTAAAGTTCTGCTCCACTGGAAGCCCCGCAGGTCAAAGGCAGCAGCAGAAGCTCCAGCTCCCCGCCTCGCCTCGGGAGGGTCGAAACCCACCAACTTTGCTGCTCAGTTAGCAGCACTCTCCTGGGGGCTTCCAGAGGGGGCGAACCCAGCCTCAAAGTCACCACACACACAGGCCCCTATCCTGTTCCAAGATGGAGGAAAAACTCCAAAGGAGACTTGGGGGGAGCCTCAGAGCCACAAAGAGGCCAATGCTGAATTGGGGCAGGGAGAGGAGAGAGGAGCAGGGAGGGCGGGAGGAGCCGGCTACACACGTGCACCCCAGGCCCACGAAGAGCTGACTAAGGAAGAAAGCTCCAGTAACACTCGTCCTAAGGCAGGGCCTTCCTACAACTACAATGAAAGGTGTTTGAGCTTTTCCACGAGAAAATAAGGCAGAATTTCTCCCTCACGGGGAGAAAGTGAGAGCTAGAGAAACCTCGCCATCGTCCTCGCTCCTACGGATGGTCAGCTACTGGCACCTGGGCAGCTTCTCCTGTGAGAAGACGATTCACCGCACCACCATCTCTCCCTGAGAGGGTCACTACGTCTCCGGGAAAACGAAAAAGGTCCCGACTCCCCCACAGGACCCGTGGATCCCAAGGAGCTCGGAAAGAGGCTGCCTCCACCCTCTCCTCTCACACTGGGAGGTTACAGGCTTGATCCCGGTTTCCGGCTTTCCCCGTCTAACTCCAAAGCCCATGGCGCAGCCTCCCAGCAGCGGGGCTGCACCCTCCTATGCGGCTGTAATAAATGGCCATCCTCTGGCCAAACTGATATCAACTTTTCGACTTTTGATGTTACACACAACCCTGTCCTCGCTGTACCAGGAAGCCATTTCACCCATCTGTCTGGGAAGATGATCCAATTTTGGTCCTTTTATCATCAATGCTTTCAGTAACTTTGTTCTATTTCCTTTACTGTAATTACTTTTGAATCATCAGCATACCCAGCCAGCCTTAAAGCTCCAAGAACTGAATGTTAAAAAGGAAAAACAACAAAAACACACACACACAAAAACCAAAACACAAAACCAAAAAACCAACAACCCCATAATGGCAAACAACTTCACTAAAAACCACCCAAGCTGGGAGCAATTTTTTTTTTCTAGAAATTGACTTATTAATAAACTGTATCACACCCCTTCCCCTTTTTCCAGAGGGAGGCGGGTCAGAGAGATGGGATGCTGGGGAGGTGGGGGGCTGGCAGCAAGGAACTCCTAAAGGAGATCATTGAAACATCTACTCCCCACCTCCACTTAAAAGAGAAAAAAAAGGGGATGCAGGATTAGTAAATAATGAGAGACTCAGAAAGTTGGCTTGCTGGTTGCTGGGTGCCCAAGCAGCCCAGGAAAATAGTATGTCTTCTCCGGAATGCAGTCAAATTACATGGAGAGAGAGAGAGTGAGCCATGGCTGCTGGCTTGAGAATTCAGATTCCTCCAGGGATAAGCCTGAAGGACAAACCACACACAAAAAAGAAAACAAAAAGCGTAACTCCAAGAAAATCCAACCAACATCAGCAACCGAACACTGTCAAGAAGCCAGCTGCTCTGCTTCCTGCTGTCATCTCTTCTGTTCCCTGCCACTGGCCCTGGTGGCTGAAACTTTCGACTCTGATATGTAAGCCGCCCCTTCAGCAGTCCTGCTCCCTCTCACTCCTGGTGTGACTCCCTCGCCAGGAAGGCACCCTCCAGAGCATCTGCAAGAGCAGGACCAGAGCAGGGAAGCATGGGATGGTTCTTCCCACTTATCATTAACAGGGACCCCTCTGGAATCCTTCCACGCCCAAATTTCTTCATCACTTCTGGCTACCTCCTGGAGTCCTTTCCTGGGATGAGACTGGGAACAGGCAGGAGTGAAGTTCTCAACACAGAAAGCCTCCCCTCTTCAGGCCTCAGCACAGCTGGGCAGCCAGCAGAGAGGGGAAGCAGCCCCTGGGGTCGCACAGCCTTGTTAGTGATGCAGCCAGGAGCACAGGGCACAGGGAGCAGGGGCTTTTGGGGGCTTGGGATCCCATGAGGCAAAGCTTCCCCCCCACCCCAGGGCAGGCTTATTTAAGGAAGGACCCTCAGTGCAGGAAGCATACACTGCCCCTCCACCCCACTCCACTCCAGGAATTAGGGGAAGGCTGACACCAGCAGCTCAGCTTGCCCCTAGGCAAGTTGTGGGGGAGCTACTTAGCACTGTGAACCCCAGGAATAAGTGACCTGCTGACTAATGTTTCCAAATAGGGGGATGTGGGCGACACCAACGACCGCGGCTGGCCCCCCACCTGGCTCTAGGCCTCAATATGTTCAAGTGCAGTGCTGGCCCTGCACGTCCTGTTCTGGGTGGTCGAGGGAAGGGCAGGAACGCTCCGGATTTGGTACGAAGAGCGTACTCTCCCCAGTCACAGGGCCAGGTGGCCCCAGTCCGGGGAAGTTCTCCAGGTAAATAAACCCCAAAAACAAAAACCAAAACAAACAAAAACACAACAAAAAACCCGACGCTAGTCCTCACTCTCCGAGGAAATTCCGTCTGCTATTTTAGACACATTCCTCAAGGCTCGAGGAGGAACGTGGGGGAGGGGAAAAAAAAGAGTTTCGGGGCTTCGAGTGACCAAACTAAGAGAGATTCCACCCTCGGGCCGCGACCTTTCCCCGCCCTCGGCAGAGGCCTCGGCCTCACCCCGCTCCCGTTTCCAAGATCACCCCAGGGAGGGCCCGCGACCCCCTAGCGTCTCCACCTGACCCTCCGGAAGGCGGGGGCCGCGAGCTGCTGCCCACGGAGAACTCGCACTTTTTCGCTGCGCGATTCAGAAACACGCCGGGTCTGATGCCATCCGGCGAATTATGTAACCAGGGACACCGCTCCCGGGCTAAACAAACGCGGCTCTGTGTGTGCAGCCGCGGCCCCGGGGCAGGGAGGGGCTCCGGTCGGGCCTCGGAGGCTCAGCGAACGCTGCAGGAGGCAGCCGGGCCGGAGCACCGAGCCGCCGAGGTCCCGGGCCCAGCGCAGGGCCGCGGGCTGGCCACTCCGGTCCCGCAGGCTCGGCCCCTCCCCCACCGCGGCCGCCCCCGCCTCCAGGCGGTGAACTTGGTCCCAAGTCGCGCTGGACGCCGTCACCGCTCGCGGCCAGAGCGACCGCGGGCTTGAGGGGGCGCTGGGAAGTGCTGGACTCCAGTTCCGGCTCCATTCCAGCTCGGGACCCCTCCGTCCTTCTCCCCACCCCTCTCCCCGCGGCCCTGGGGCCGCTGCGCGCCGTCGTGTGGGAAAGTGACGACCCCACCTCTCAACTCAGGAGGGGGACGGACGCGGGTGACTCGCGCGCTTCGAGCGCTACTCCTCAGTCTCTCTGTCCGGGGGGAGGGGGTGCAGGACGGGGTGACAGCTGCGCGATGACGCCCCTCCCCCTCGGGCGCCAGGAGCCCGGGCCCCGCGCAGACCCAACGGGGGTCTGAGTGCGGACAGAGACGCGGGGGCGGATGGAGCAGGGAGTCGGGTCGGAATCGCCGGCTCTGATCCCCGAGAGGTCAGGGCCCGGACTCGGGTTCCGGGCTGTGCTAGCCCCCCACCCGGCCGGGGGCGACGCAAAGTTTTGGGAAGTTGCTGCCCCTACCTTGCTTGGTGAGCACCAGGGCGTCTTCCCTCCGCGCCTGGGTGATGATGGAGCCGTGTTCCATCTAACAATCCCGCGGGCCCGGGCTGGCTGGGCGGGAGGACCGGCGGGCGCGCAGGCTGGGCTGGGCTGGGGGGCCTGGGCGGGGGCCCGCTCCGGCTCCGGCTCCCGAGACTCGGACTCCCACAGCTGTTCACATCCCTGCTCTCGTTTCCTCCCTGGGCCGGGAAGGGAGGCGGCCTATACGGAGGGCAGGCGGCCCGGGCAGCGGCTCCCCCGGGTGCCCCCGGCCCCGATCCTCCGGCAGCAGCTCCGGGCTCCTCAGTTTGGGTCCAACATGGAGAATCCGGAGCGAAAACAAGAGGAGGAAATGGGACACGGGGCGGTTTCCAGGCTCCCCCCTCCCCTCCGTACTCCGGATAAACAACCCGCGGCTGCAGCGCCCACCCCCGCGCGCCTCCCGGCTCCGGACCCGGCTTCTCCACGGCCTGCCAGCGCCTCCCTCTCCAGAGCACCGTCCTAGGCCCCCGGACCCTCCACCCGTGAGCGGCCCGGGCTGCGGAACATCCGGAGCTTTGCTATTTTGTTACGGAAAAAGCGAATCCCCGAGGGGGGTGGGGTGGCGGGCGGGTAGGCTGGCGGGGGAGACTTGAAACCGCTCCGGCGCTCCGATTGGCCTTCTCGGAGAAAAGGGGCGTGGCCCCTCCTTACTATGCGGTGCGAGGACCCAACAACATTCCAGTCGCTACAGCCACGCCCCCGGGCCACTCCCCCCTCGCCTGGCTGAGGCCTCCCAGTCTCCTCAGCCACACCCCCTTCCCAACTACTTAAAAGGACACTCCAAAGCTCACGTTTCCCTACTCGGTGCTGGTGTGTTCACGTTAGTGCGTCTCTTCTCGGGTAAGGTGGAATGGTTCCGCCCTTCGGGTAAACAGGGCAAGCCGCGACTCATAACCCAGGTCCGACCAGGATGGGAGGGTTCGGGGCAGTTTTCTGACTTCCTGCTTGGCCCTCGAATCGTGGACCCACAGTTTCACATAAAAGAACAACCATTGAATCTCGAAAGGGATGTGGGTGGGGGGCGGAATCGGGACCCCAGAATATCAGAACTGGAACTGACCTCGGGACGGTCTGACCTACCGTTCAAATGAGACATGAGTCGCAGGGCTTTGCTCAAAGCCACTCACTCATTCCCATTCAGGGTTTACCTCCTCCCCGCCCCCTTCCTCTATAGTCCCAGCCTCAGATTAGATGGGTAGAGGTCTCTAAGGGAAGAGTTTTGTTCCGTGGACTCAATGCTCCCTCCCTCTTTGCTCTTAGGCCTCAGGCACCCTCCCCTGGCTATGGCTCCTGGACTCTCAAGGCTTTTTAGGTGAGGGATACACACACATACATTTGCTCTCAAGAAGCGAGAACTCCAAAAACGCAAGTTTCTGCTCCATATCAGGCCCTTTCCAGTGAGCTACATCTGTCCATAGGTGACGTGGGCTGCCTTCAGAGGAAGGGAACTGTTGGAGGCTGGCAGGAGTGATGTAGAGTAAGACTGCACCAGGTGACTTCTGAGCTACTTCCAACCCTAACAGTCGATTTAATGCAACTCACCTACCAAGGTAGGGTCTTCCCAGGGGTCAGGACTTCTCTGGTCCCTGGCAAGTGTGAGCAGCTGATGGCCTTCCCTCTGCAGTTTCCATTGCCCAGCTTACACCAGGCCTCACTGGGGGGTGGAGGACAAGTATGTCACATCTTAAATCTCCAGGTACCATCAAATACCTGTCCCACCACGGTCCCTCCTTCATGAGGACAGGCGAGGTTGTGATGTGTATCAGGCTGTGTGCCTTAATAGTGCTCATGCGTGCCTGGTTCTTCTATTCTTACACACACATACACAAAACCTTTTTATATAACACCACATTAATGGAAATGCTGTTTTTCCAAAATGAAAGCTGTTACAGAAGATCTGAATGATGCTTATGTAACTTTAAAAACTGAGTTTGGGTAGATCTTAATTCATTAACGGAAAGGGAAAGGGAGGAGTTCTTTTTTTAAGATTATTTGAGAGAGAGAGAGAGTGAGCACACCAGCGGGGTGAGGAGCAGAGGGAGAGGGACAAGCAGACTTCGTGCTGAGTTTGGAGCCTGACGCAGGGGCTCGATCTCACGACCTGAGATCATGACCTGAGCCAAGATCAAGGGTGGAACACTCAATGGGACCCTTCACGGATGGAGCCACCCACACGCCCCAGGGAGGCATTCTTACATATTTATCTCCTCTCATTATTAAAAGATCACTAAACCAATAGGATTCTTTTTTTTTTTTTAAAGATTTTATTTATTTATTTGACAGATCACAAGTAGACAGAGAGAGAGAGAAGCAGGCTCCCCACCGAGCAGAGAGCCTGATGCGGGGCTCGATCCCAGGACCCTGAGATCAGGACCTGAGCTGAAGGCAGAGGCTTTAACCCACTGAGCCACCCAGGTGCCCCTAAACCAATAGGATTCTTAAAGGTAAATCTTCAATAGTCAGGATATGGGGGGGCTTTGGGCCCTGCCCCTGCCCCTTTGCAAGGTAGTTGGGTGGGGATGGCAGGAAGAAGAGTGCAGGCAGGAACCGAGAATTGAGGATTGAGAGACACCTGCTCCCCCCAGCTCTGTAGTGGTGGCCAGGACACTCCATCTCTAGGTTTCTGTTTCCTCATCCATGGAGACAATCCCTCCCCTTTTTATAGTTTACAAATTCCTTTCACATACACTCTCTGTCTCATTTAATCATTTCTCTGAGGCCGACAGAGCAGTTTTATGCCCATTTTGTCAATGAGGAAAGAGAGTCTGGAAAGGTTAATTGACTTACCTAAGGTCCCTCACAAGCTTATTAAGAGGAAGAGGCAGGACTAGAATTTGTCTTTAGATTTTTAAGACTAGAACTCTTGAACTTTTCCTGGAGTTCCTTTCCTATGTATAGAATGGAGGAAATACTAGAACCTAGTCACTATCTTTTCTTGCTAAGAAGTCTAATTGCATCACCTCCTCTGGGAAGCCCTCCCAGATACCCAGTCTCACATCAGGGCTTTATAGCCTCCTACACACTCTCTTAAAGCACTTAACTTTTTGCCCTGCAACTGGCAGTTTGCTTATCGGCTTCCCAACCAGAAGATGGATTGAGATTATTGAGACTAATGAATTATGTATTATTTATTAGTGTGTCTCTTATACCTAGCATGTTGCCTGCCACAGGGCAGGCAGCCTTCTGAGTTTGCCGTATGAGTCTTGACTCTGCGTCTTAACCAGTGCTCTTTTGTCCAGGAGTTCGGAGATTCACAGCAAGAAACGCATTTTACATTGTAAGATAACTAAAACAAGTTTCATGGGACAGTATTTATCCTTGCTATCATGCACTCTGATGTTTTTTTTAAGCTTACAAGCTTTTTTTTTTTTTAAGACTTATTTATTCGAGGGAGAGAGAGAGGGAGGGCACGCGTGTGTGGTTGGGGGTTGGGAAGCGGAGGCAGAGGAGAGACCCTTGAAGCAGACTCCCCGCTGAGCACGGAGCCCCTCTCCCGGGCTCCATCTCACAACCCATGAAATCATGACCTGAGCCGAAAAACCAAGAGTCAGACTTAACCGACTGAGCCACCCAGGCACCCCCTGACATTTTCTCTTGTATTGTATTTCATGTTTTCAAGGTGCTGGCCATGACCCCCTAAGTTGATTTCATGACCCACTACCGGGTAGTGACTTATATTTGGAAGGACACTGCTTTCATCTCCTGGCTGTGGGGATAGGCTTTCTCTGTCTAGGGTCTAGCTGGCCCTAAGAGATGCGGAGGAGACGGCACTCAAGTACCCATTCTGAGGTCAAAGCAAGGCTTCTGTATAAGAAAATAGAACCCTTCCAAGACTAGAGAGAGGCACAGGGCGCAAACAGAACCCAGGGTGGGGGCGGCAGATGAGGAGGGAAGGTCCCCGAGAAGCCTGGCGGGAACCTTTGTGCCCCCAGAAATTAAAAGGTAGTGCGAGCTTTACTGGGGCCTGGAACCCCCAAACCCAGATAGGCCATGGGCCTCTCCCTGTTCCGCCTTCCTCTCCCAGATTATAGGTCTCCACCCAGGAAGGGCTCTCGGTTATGGGGCTGGTGGACGTGAGAGGTACGTGGACATTCCCACTTCTGCCTACAACAGCCTCTTCAGTAACCTCCCACCTCTAGGCCCCGGGCCAGTTGCTGGCTGTGTGACTTCGGGTAGGCTGTTTTAATTAGGTTTAAGGGTGACCGTTAAAGCCAGGGCTCTCTGGGCCTGACAGCTCTCCCAAGAGAAAGCTTCCCTACTTTCTTCGTCCTTTTGCCTCCCCCTTACCTCACCTGGACGGTTGGTGGGAGACAGTAGGAAAACAGAAGCTCCCCGCCCCCCACCAGAACATTGGGTGGTGAGGGTGGGGCTCAAAGGAGCAGCTGTCCCTGTCCCTCCGTCAGCTGCTTGAGCTGGACCCGGGGTACCTAAGCTAAGCTTTGGGAAAGGGAAACAACTGGAGGGGCCTCCTCTCAGGGACACGCATGCTGCTCCCGAACCCCGCCCCTCTCACCACAGAAAATAAACACAGGGCTGGGCCACGGGAGACCTTTTATGACCTTCTGATGTCACTAAAATGTTCCATTTAAAAAAATGTTTATTTTTATTATGAACAGAACACATCCATTTTCTTGGCTTCTCTCATTGTCCCTGCAGAGTCTCAGTTCCGTTTTGTATTATAACTGGGAAGGTGGGGTCTCAGCGCCGAGGTTCCAGAGCCCCGTGCCCTCCTGTCACAAGGCTTGTTTGGTGGTCCTGTCCTGGCTGCTCGGGGCAAGCTCCTGAGGGGGCGGTGGGGTGGGGAGGGAGGGGGAATGAGTTACAGTGAGTGAACCGTTGGTGGGGGTGCCAGATACTGGGGGCTGGGGAGGAGCTTATGGTAGTGGGTATAGCTTCTGTGTAGAGTGGCCTGGGACACCTCACTGGGCCTCAGATTTGGGAAGATGCCTTCTGCAAGGTACAGGCATGCTGGTCACCCCAACCCTATGGCTTAGTTACTTAACCTTTAGACTACCTTCCTCATAGTAAAATGGGGAGAACGCTAGAACGTATGTTATAGGTTATTGTGAGAATTAAATGAGATCATATGATCTCATGAAGAGTTAGTGCCTGAAACACTGGGAGTGCTTAGTAAATACTCCTCTCACCCTCGTCAGCCTTTCCTCCAGACCTATTCCTTCTGCGTCTGCCCGGTTCCCCAAGCTAGAAACCCGAGGTCACCCAAGACTCTTCCTCCACATGTCCACCCCCAATCAGTCCTGAGGAGCAGGGACTCTTCCCCGCCCAAGTATTACTAGTCAGGCCTTGTCCTTCTTTAGCTACCTCAGGGGAGGCTGGCAACAGGCTCCTAACCAACCTCTTTCCTTCTCTAGGTCCCCAATTCAAATCCTAGCTCTCCTAGAAGATGCAGATCTCATCCTGTCTATGTGGGACTTTCAGGATGAAGCTCAGTTAGCTGGGCACAGATGGTCTCCAGGATCTGGCTCCTATTGGCTTACCTACCCTGTCTCCTCCACCTTCCACACATCCACCCATGCTTCTGTCCAGGGGAACCAAACACCTGTGGTTCTTTGACACCCTTTGCCTCCGTACTTTTGCACACGCAGTTCTTTCTGTCTGGATGCCTTGCTTCTTCTCTGTGGCTGACTCATCACCCTATCAAATACATTTCAATTGCCACTTCCTCAAATCCTCCCAGGTCTGTCTGAGATGTTTCTCTGTGTGCCTGTTTTCATTCTGGTTGTTCTGGACTGCCCCCTCCCCCGCCACCCCCACCCCCTCTGCTCCCCCCCCACCCACCCCCAGTATAAGTTCCTTGAGGGCAGGTACTATCTTTTTCTCTTGTACTCCAAATGCCCCCTCGCTGAGCCTGGCATGTAGTAGGCTCTGTGGGAAGCCAGTCCCAGTAGGCATCTTCCTCCTTGCTGTACTCCTGGGGCACTGAGCCAGGAAGGCTGGGAGGCAGGATGCCAGCATCCTAGGCACTTTCTCTACCACCCAGGAAGTGTGAGTCCTGGACCCAGAGTGGAGCCTGGGAGCCTAACCGACGGCACAGACACCAGAGCCTGGGACTTGGGAGTCCTCTCTGCCCGCAGCTTTGGAAACTAGACTGAAGCCAACAGAGGCTTGGTGAAGCCAACTGACACGCCTGGCCAGCCATTCCTAAAGGGCTCCTTGGGTGGACGAACCCGCAGCAGGGCAGACCCTAGATCTCCCCATCCCACGGTGAGTGTGTAACATAAAGACAAATGGTGCCATTTGGGGTGGGCGCCGGGACTCTGGCCTCCCTCAGTCCAGGTCCCTCCGGTGCACAGCCTCCCCTCCTCTTCCCCACAGCTTAGTCCTAGGTGTCCCTGTGACCTGCGCCCCCAGCAGTCACTACTCTCGCGGCGCCAGCCCTTCTAAATAGCGCGACTTGAGCAGATCTAGTTTCTGGGCCGCATTTACAGGTTCCTTAGACCAGCCAAACCTCCTTCTTTCCTCGCTTTCGCCCCCCCCCCAACGCCAAAGGCTGGCGCTGTGGGAAAGGAAAGAAGGGGCCCCTCCTGTGCCCCACCCCCGGTCCTCCAGTCATTCCGCCCGGGTGCGGCCCCTCCCTCCACCGCGGCTCTGCGGGCCTCTCTAGGGGCACAGCTTGGGTCGCCACATTCCAAACCCCCCGGCGGCACTTTGAGGTCACGTGGCCCGTGGGGGGTGGGGCGGCAGGATGGCCCTGACCCAGGCCGGCGACCTAGAGGCTTTGCAGGGTTGCAGATTCTGGTCCCTTCTCTCCAGCCTAGCGTAGGCCAGATTCGCTTTGGCTTCCGGAGCCCTGGGAGGGATGCGCGGGCGGGTTTTTACCCTCCAGCGCCTACTGTGTGTCTGGCTCATGCTGAGCACTCAGGCTTCTTACTTCCAGCTCCCGCTGCACCCCAGACCGGGCCGCATACCTTTACCTGCTGGGAGACACTAGCAGGGAGTCACTGAGGCACAGAGGGCTAGAATCTCAGCTCTTGGCCTGCAAAGTGGACAAGGAGGCGAGAAGACTGGATAGAGCTGATCTCTTAGTTTAGGACTCTATCCTTGCTAGGCAGGCCAACTCAAGAGCTAACCATGTTCCCTCTGGTTAGCCTGGGTTCCAGACCTCTGAGAGCTGTGCTTTGGGGCTGGGGCTGGGGAAACGAAGGGGATTGCTTTCTCTCTGGGCTGGGCAGATAGTTCCGAAACTGCTTACTCCAATCTAGTGCCAACTCAGAGACTTAGAAAGCCCCGTACTGGAGAGCTGACCCTGGTCACACCAAGGAGCCTTGGCTTCTTTTTGGGGTTGAGATGGGAGTGAGTGGGTTGGAAGGGGAGTACCAGCCACAACCACCCTGCTTGAGAGGTATGACCCTGTAGGAAGGAGAGTAGATGGTGGAATGGAGATGGCCAGAAGGGAGCCACATTTTGGATGGAGGGAGAGGTCTGCATTTTTTTGTGAATCATTAATTCACTCATTCAGATATTTATTGAGCCCTTACTAAATGTGAGGCGTGTATTCAATCATTTGTGTAATCACTGACTTGCATAATCATCAGCCTGTTCTGGGGCTCCTGTGAGTAAGACAGGATTGCTGCCCTCATAGAGCTCGAAGTCTCGTGGGAAAGCCAACCACGAGAGGGCATTCACAGTGCTGAGAGCATCCGTGGGGCACAGGGGCTGTGGGAAAGAGGAACACTTAGCCCAAATTAGGTGGGGAAGGAGGCTGGCTGAAAACAAAGTGTTAGAGGCCTGAAGTATAAACCATCCTTGATCTGTTGGGCCAAGTGAGAGTAGAGAAGGAAAGAATGAATAGCCTTCCAGGTAGAAGGCACAGTGCATGCAAAGTCCCAGAGGCACATTCTGGAAACTGCCAGTGAAGTCTGGTTGGCGCAGAGCCACCCGGTTGCTGGCTGACAAAACAGGAGGAGATGGAGAGATTACATTTGGGAGAGGAAGAGGGCTGAGCTGATAAATAATGCCACCTGGGAAGGTGCCCCTTGGAGTCCCACCTAGGGTCCTGCAGGAGAGCTGTAGTGGAGGATGGGACAGCTCCTTTTATGGTTGCTCTATAAAATCAATATTTATTTTTATCAAGATTCTACATACACACAGCTTAAAAAATCAAATAGTTCTGAAGGGCTGTAACAAAAACAGAAGTCCCCTGGCCTTTTTCCCAATCTTTATCCTACTCCCTAGGGGCAACCACTTTCAACTGTTTTAGCTATTTCTTCTGGCATTTTCTTCCTTGTTTCTAAATAATCTATGCACTGCCATTTCGGATTCATCCAGCTCATTTGTTGACTTCTTGTTTTGGTGGATGGGGATTTTGATTCTTGCTCCCATCTTCCCCTGCCCCCCTCCCTTGATGTTTAGATCAGAATTTATGGTTAAATCCATATTCAGTGATTACATTATTGACTTTGAAAATATTGTTTACTTCTGAGTCAAGTATTCTGGTTACATTTCCTCTTCTAATATAACTTTTTGTTGGATGCTCTGTTTACATTTCCTTTCTTGTACAACTTTCTTGTTTTTCCTGGAGTTAATTGCCTCATTTTTTTTTCTTTGCTTGGATTTCTTTGAATCTCTGGCTCTGTCTTCCCACACCCTTCAACAGTTCTGTAAAACGCCTTCTCAGTACAATTTTGCATATGGCCAAACCTGTCATATAATCTTACCGGTTCTGTTCTGTTTTTCCTTGGAGACATTTATCCTGGGGAGCTGCCTCCTTCCGCTTTTCTCTGGGTGCATTGCTCTCCAGTCGAGGTCTGTGGCATATCTGTCACCCTGGGACTTCTCATTGCCAGTAGTTAAGAATTCCCTTTGCCCTGTTCCTCTTCAAGGACTCCGTGTCTTTCTTTCTCTGTTTACTTCCTTGTTTGGATGAAACACATCCTCCAGTAGTGTCTTGAGAGAGTGCCTGGGGGGTATAACATTTTAGAGACTTTTGCATACCTGAAATGGTTTCATTCCCACATTCACTTTTGCTTCATAGTTTTGGCTGGGTATAGAATTTTAGGTTGAAATCATTTTCCATCAGAGTTTTGAAGACATCGCTCCTTTGTCTTGCAGCTTCGAAAATTTTGCAGTTGTGAAGTTTCATGCTATTTTGATTCCTGAGACTTTGAATTCATCTCCCTCCCCCAACCCCGCTTTTAGGATTTTTTTCTCTTTTATCCCTGATATATATTAAACCATTATAATGTATTGGCATGGGTCATTTTTATGGCACTTGCTAGGACTCTTTAATCTAACAGTGGTTTTCTTTTTTTTTTTTCCCTAACAGTGGGTTTCAAAGTGTAGTCCTCAGATGGCAGCATCAGTATGACCTGTGGGAATGTGATAGGTATCTATGCACATCGTGAGCCCCACCCCACATCTAATGAATAGAAACTCTTGTGAGGTCCCAGCAACCTGTTTTTTTTTTTTTTAATTTTTATTTATTTATTTATTTATTTATTTTTAAAAGATTTTATTTATTTATTCATGAGAGAGAGAGAGGCAGAGGGAGACACAGGCTCCCTGCTGAGTGCTCAGGGAGCCTGACGCGGGACTCGATCCCAGGACTCCGGGATCATGACCTGAGCCAAAGGCAGACGCTTAACCATCTGAGCCACCCAGGCACCCTGTTGTTATTTTAAAAAAGATTTTATTTATTTATTTGACAGAGAAAGAGAGAGAGCACAAGCAGGCAGAACAGCAGGCAGAGGGAGAGGGAGAAGCAGACTCACTGCTGAGCAGGGAGCCTGATGTGGAGCTCATCCCAGGACCCTGGGACCATGACCTGAGCCAAAGGCAGACACTTAACCAACTGAGCCACCCAGGTGCCCCTGCAACCTGGGTTTTGTTGTTTGTGTTATTGAGAGATAATTGACATATAACATGATATTAGTTGTAGGTGTACAACATAATGGTTTGATATTTGATCACACTATGAAATGATCACCGCACTAAGTCTGGTTAACATCTGTCACCATACAGAGGGACGCATTTTTTCCTTAGGATGAGAACTTTTAACCTCTACTGTCTTTGCAACTTTCAAATATGCGATACAGTATCATTAACTGTAGTCACCCTGCTGGACATTGCGTCCCTGCGAGGTTTGTACCTCTTGACTCCCTTTACCCACTTGGCTCACTTCTACCTCCAGCCTCTGGCAGACACCAGTCTGTTCTCTGTGTCTACGAGCTTGGTTTTTTGTTTGTTTGTTTGTTTGTTAGATTCCACGTATAAGTGAGATCTGACGGTATTTGTCTTTCTCTGACTTCTTTCTTTCTTTCTTTCTTTCTTTTTTTTTAAAGATTTTATTTATTTATTTGACAGAGAGAGAGAGATCACAAGTAGGCAGAGAAAAAGAGGGAAGCAGGCTCCCTGCTGAGCAGAGAGCCTAATGCGGGGCTCAATTCCAGGACCCTGAGATTATGACCTAAGCTGAAGGCAGAGGCTTTAACCCACTGAGCCACCCAGGCCCCTGACTTATTTCACTTAGCAGAACGCCCTCAAGGTGCATCCACATTGTTGCAGGTGGCAAGATTTCCTTCTCTTTTATCACTGAGTAATATTATATATTAATATACATGTTTATATATATAATCTGTGTTTTAATAAGCCCTCCAGATATTTTTGTGCCTGCTAAGGTTTTTAAGAACCTCTGTTTTAACAATTTATGTCTTTACTTCTGGGAATTTCTTTACTATTTCTTTGAAACATCTGCAACACTTATTATTTGGATACTGGACCTCTTGGATTGATCCTTTAATTTTCTTATTATTTCTCTCTTATTGGCCATCTCTTTTTTCTATTTTCTGGGAGACTTTGTTAATGTTATATTCCAATCTATTTACTATGTTGTCATGAACCTTTTCTCTCTCTCTCTCTCTTTCTTTCTTCTTTTTTTTCTTCTTTTTAATTTTCAAGAGCGCTTTCATATTCCTTGTTTTTTCTTTTCCTTTCTAATGCTTTCATGTTCTTGGTTCTGTGGTTGTATGCAGTGTCATCTCTTTGAGGATATTAATTTGAAATGTTCTCTCTATATTGTTTCCTCCAATTTCACATTTTCTGTTGTTTTGCTATGTATCACACTGTAGACTTTCCATAGATGTCTGGTCTTCCTTGGCCGTCCATTCATAGTTGAAAAGGAGGCACTGGGTGCAGTTGGAAAGTCTCAATGTGGGCTCATGGTAGGGCAGTCAGGTGGCTGGCTGGACTCTTTCATTGGGGAGCCCCAGTTGTCAGTAGCAGTGGCACAGTTTGGTTTTTCCAGAATAGGATCCTTTAGTCTGGTCTCCAGCTTGAAGGATATAAGGCTCCCTGCCCAGAGTCCTAGAGGTGGGCGTAGCATGGGAAGTGGGAAGCCGTGTGTGGCAAGCAGGCTGAGTAACACAATTCAGAATGCTGACTTTCACTCAGTTTTTGTTCCCACTCCTTCTTCTCCACCGCCTCCCCCAGGAAAGTTCAATATCTCCAGAATCCATCTTCCTGTTTCCTGCATGAGTGGGGGGAAGGGGACACAATAAGTCGTTTGATTGTGTTGGGTACAGCTGACTTTCCTGACTATCGAATTGCTCTTTAAATAGATCTTCGAACAGGCCCCCAGTTTTTAGACCCCAGTCTTCTAGTTTACTTGCAACTTCCAATTCCCAAGCTTCTCTGGGGTTCTGAAGGAAGTCAGGTTGCCTTTTTTTTTTTTTAGATTATTTATTTATTTATTTGAGAGAGAGAGAGAGAGAGAGAGAGAGACTATGATGGGGGAGGGGCAGAAAGGGAGGGAGAAGCAGACTCCCTGTTGAGCAAGGAGCCCAACCCAGGGTTCGATCCCAGGACCCTGAGGTCATGACCTGAGCTGAAGGCAGACGCTTGAGGAACTGAGCTACCCTGGCGCCCCAGCAGCTTGCTTCTTATGGGTATGTGCCTCTGGACATTTTGGACCTGCCTTTCTTAGTTGTTGGCCACTTTTGAATCCACTTTCTGTTTTCGTATGATGTAGTTCAGGATTTTAAACGTCTCCTAGTTTGGTTAAAGATGGAGTTTAGGTTTCTATTTTATTCTCCATGTCATTTTGGGAGGCTGATTTTTGAGGAGAAAAAGGAGGTGGAAAGAGCTTTACTCCACCATCTTGTGACCAGAAGTCTGAGCTGTCTTTTTTTTTTTTTAAAGATTTTATTTATTTATTTGACAGAGAGAGACACATTGAGAGCAGGAACACAAGCAGGGGGAGTGGGAGAGGGAGAAGCAGGCTTCCTGCTGAGCAGGGAGCCTGATGTGGGGCTCGATCCCAGGACCCTGGGACCATGACCTGAGCTGAAGGCAGACGCTTGATGACTGAGCCACCCAGGCGCCCTGAGCTGTCTTCTTGAGGTAGATAATAGTGATGTCTGAGCCCAAGACTTTTGCTCCTTCTGACAAAGAGGGGGAGCGGGCTATCTGTAGGAGAAAGGTGAGCAGGGGGAGGAGGGGAGCTTTGGGGGCTTAGAAGAGCTGCCCTGGGAACTTGATTGGAAACCCCCAGAGGTGACAAGGATTACTGGGCCCTGGAGAGGTCTAGTTGAGGTGAGACGGTGTAAATCAGTGGTGAGTGCAGCATGGAACAAGGATGGAGGTTGTGAGCAGTGGGGAGTAAGCCCCAGCTCACAGGAAGAGCCGGAAGGGTGGGAGATATTCTAGAACTGGAGAAAGGGGCTTTGAGGCAGGCCATTTGCCATGAGGCAGAAGCTAAGATGAGATGACCGCCGCTAGTCAGATGTTAATTGTATGTGGGGACTGGACCAAGTTCTTCAAACAGGCTCCGTGGGAGCGGTGGGAGTCGGGCACCGAGAGGAAGAAGGAAAGGAGTTTCAGGTCCCAGCAGGAAGGTCTGACTCTCAGGTTGGGGGATGGGGCAGGTCAGGGCGACAATGGAGTCTTGGGTCCTGAGGAGGGAGAGCTGCTCAGGACCAGAACCACGAAGCAGAATGTCCCTGAGGAGGGGGAGAGCTGAGCTGGGGGAAATGGCTGTGCACTTGCTTATGTCTTCTGAAGGGAAGGCAATGGGTGGGAGAGGCCAGTCATCTAGAGGCCTGGCCCGCTGGCCACCAAGGAAGGAGAGAATTCTAATAAGGGAGGGCGGTCACTTTAGTCCACTTTAGTACGTACTGAACATCCACGGAGCGCCTTGGCCAGGTCACAGAGCGTGGGGGCGCCAGCGTTGTCCGGGCCTCTGGCTCTGAGCACTAACAACCTAGTTTTCAGAACCCACCAGGCATTTTCCAGGATCTTAGGGCCGTTCCACCTCTTCTTCTGTGTGGCCATTCCATGTCACGGACGTGTGCTGAGATCACCCTCCTGGCCACGAACGCTGCTCCTGTCACTCGTGGCTGCATAGCCCCAGATCTGCATCAGCCAGAATCCTGTGGTCACAGGCCACAGAAACCAACTCTGGCTAATGGAAGCAGGGAGACAGTTGAGTGGAAGGTTAGCAGGCAGCTCATGGATTCAGCAGCACTCCCTACCTTTTTTTCTGTGCTGGTAAGCCTTGATTTTGTTTCTGAATGTGCACTGCCCTGTCCCCAGGAAGGAGACCCCTGTCAGCCACAGGAGAGGAATGGTAGGTGTAGGCACCCAGTCAGGGGGCTTCTGCCTCCTCCCAGCGCCTGGCTTAGGCCCAGGCATGTAGGGCGGCTCTGGCCAATGAGACCCAGAGGAAGCCCGCTAGGCCAGGGGTCCTGACAGAGCCACAAGCTGTCTGGAAGTTTGAGGGGAGCCTTGACTTTACTGAACATGGAATTAACCCTCTCTGCCTCTGAAAAATGATATATTTGCTCATTGTTTAAATCACTTTTAGTTGGTCCTCTGCGGCTTTCAACCAAAGGTGCTAATTATCACATAAATATTTATGTGATAAATATTTATTTATCACATAATGAGTATTTGGTGAGGTGACTGGGGGGAAAAGGAACTGGTGGCTAAAAGGGTAGCATTCATAACATTTCAAAATAAAGGAGGCCGATGCATCTTCTGGAGACACAAGAATTACCTAACAGCTGAGAATGGCTGGAAGATGCTAGAGAGTAGGAGAACCACTCAGGGAGGCAGTCACCACTCATTAAGTAGACACTTGCTGTATACCAGGCATTGTGAAAGGGGCGAGGATGAACATAATGATGAGCAGAAGACAAGATCCGCTGCTGTCGTGAAACTTTCAGCCCATATGTGGTGGGGAGACCTCGAGCGCACAAATAACAAAATAAACAGGATAAGATAATATAAGGTAATTCCAGGGGGGTGGTTAATTTTGATAGATGGTAGTCAACGAAGTCCCCTCCTAAGAGGAGACCCAAAGGGAGAATGAGCCAGACAAATAATGACACAGAGATTTCCCGAATGTTCCAGGGCAGCAGTTGGCTCTGTCCTGGCTGAGAGTTCAGTGCCCATTCCAGAAAGGGAAGAGGTGGCGATAGGGCTGGCCTTGGAGGCCCATGTGGGCCGGGAGTGACAGAGTAGCTGGGGACCTCCCCGGTGGCAGGGCAGGCTGGGAACTTCGGCGTCACTGACTTTCTAAGGGCTGGAAAAGTTTGAATGGAGTATTTGGAGGGAGAGCCTATGGGCTGAAGGAAAGACACTTGGGGCCAGCAGATGACCCTCTGGTCTCAGAGGGCCCAGCTACTTGCCATCTCCCCTTGCCCATCCAGTCTGGAGTTCCAACCTGTTCCCTGTTTTAACATATCTTAATTTGGGCTGCTGTAACAGAATGCCACAGACTAGGTGAGAAATGTATTTCTCACAGTTCTGCAGGCTGGGAAGTCCAAGATCAAGGTGCCGGCAGCTTCCGTGTTTGGTGAGGGCCTGCTTCCCAGTTCAGAGAGGGCCATCTTCGGGCTGTGTCCTCACATCGCAGGAGCGAGAGAGCGCTATGGGGTCCCTTTTATAAGAGCACTAACCCCATTCATGGGGGTTCATGACCTAATCACCTCCCAAAGGCCCAGCCTCCTAATACTGCCACACTGGGGTTTAGGATTGCAACATATGAATCTCGTGCAGACACACTCCGGCCATAAAAAACAGCTCCACATGATCAATAAGCACCTCCAGAGTGTTTGTGTGGCTTCTGCCGGAGTGTGCGTGGGATGGATACCACAACAGAAAGACCTGGCCTCATGGAGCTTTCTGGTCAAGGATTCAAGAATACTGCATCTGCAACAATTAGAAAAGAATTTATCAGCAGAAAATCAAGGACACCCTATAGGGTTAGAGACCATGGGTGGCCATCACAAGCCCCTCACTGCGTTGGTCACAACCTCCCAGCCCAGCACCAATAGCCCTCCTCTCCCGGCCCACTGCTCCCTTCTTCCCCTAGGGCAAAGGGACTGGGCACCCCCGAAGCCCCTTGAGGGGTAATTCATCCAGTTGGAGCCTGACACATGATTTCTGCTTATTCTCTGCTGCCTTCCTCTAGTCTCCTGGGGATGTGAAGGAAGAGGAGGGAGGGACCAGTCAGCTGGACTACAGGGCTCCTTTGCCCAAAGGTGACATTGCCCCGGTGGGCTCGTCAGGAGCCTACCCAGCACAGGGTCCTAGTTTTGGGGGTCCTGTAGCTGAACAAGTAAGAAAAATGCTGATTGCTTACCATATTGGTCTGTTGAAGAGCCAGACCACTAGCATTTTCCTTGTATTATCTCATTAAATCCACACAACAATCCTAGTAGGTTGGGACTTTATTTCACTTCATAGCTGAAGAGACTAAGGCACCGAGAAGTAAGGTCATGTGACCTAGTCAACCAGCCAGTAACTGGTGCAGCCAAGATTCGAACCCAAGCCGTCTGACTGCAGCATCCCGGGTTGACGCCATTGCCCGTGCTGCCAAACTGGCTCATTCTAGGAATTTCCCTTCTTGCCACAACATTAAGAACCGAGCAGGAGGCCATTCTGCTGGAGGACCAGTTCCTCTCCTGTGTGAAGAGAGGGAGTTGGGATCCAAGAGAAAAGGAAATCCAGAAAAGACACTGCCATAGTGGCTATTTTTCCTTAATGCTCGCCAGGCAGGGAGCTCTAACTTTTGATTTGCCAGGTGTCTCTCCCGTCTTCTAATTAACACCAGAGCCAGGCTTGCGCCAGAGCCCTGCCTATACCTGCGGTCCATAACCCCTGTGGCTCAGGGGCCAGTCCTCTGGGAGAGCCAGGGAGGACAAAGCAAGGACCAGCTCGGGGTGGAGTTTCCTGTGATGATGTTCCCTTTGCCTCTTCTATAAAAAGCTCCAGTATGATCTACCCCATCTATGGTGGAGTCCAGGGTAGCAGAGTGTGCGGGAGGAGGAAAAAATCAAGCTGAAACAGCTCCTCTTTGCCTCCCTGGATTCTCTTCCAAAATGCTGTCAGCACTGCCAGTTGGAAAATATTTTTCTCCCTCCCTTTGTCTTCTTTCTTATTTAAAAAAAAAAAAAAAAAAGCCATCTGGTGTCAAATTCACTCCTGGCACATCATAAAGGGTAGCACTAAAAATGTCCCTGAAAAACTAAAAGCAAAACCACAGCAGTACACATGGGATTTAATCTCAGCATCCTAGAATTTCAGAGTGGTCAGGGGCCTCGGGGATCTCACCTTTCCTGGTACACAAGAGGAAACTGAGGCTGGGGGATTGGGGGTTGGGACACTCTCTCCAAAATGTTTCTGGAGCGCCTACTATGTTCACGAGGCACCCTTTGACGTGGGAGACGGATCATGAACAGAAAACCCAAAACTCGCTGCCGCCTTGGAGTCTTCAGTGGGCGGTTCTTGCCTGGTCTTGGGGCCTGCCTCTGCCCCGCGTTCCCCGGCGGCCCCGGGGGCGGGCGCCTGGCTTGGGCCGTCGCAGCCCCGCGCCGCGCCGGCGGCCGCCCGCGTCGTTGTCACCTCCGGGCTCCGGGCGGGCCGGGGCGTCGGGCGGCGCCGCTTCCCGGGCCGGGGCCGCTGTTTACATTTGGGAGAAGTTCGCCGCGCGCCGCCCCGGCGCGGTCCCCGGCGGCTGTCGCCGTAATCTCCCGTCGCTTCCTCCCGCCGCCGCTTGGGCTCCGCATTCCTCAGGGTTGAGCAACAACTTTCCCTCCGAGGGCGGCTGGGCTGGGGGCCAGAGGGGCGCGGCCCAGGCCTCGGTGCCTCCCGCAGCACCCCAGACACGGGTCGCGGTGCAGAGCCCCGCTCGCGGCCGCCGGTCCCTACCCCCCGGGAGCCGAGGCTGCTGCGGGGTAGGGGGTGGGGGACGCAGGCCGGGGTGCAGCTCCGAGTTCCCGCCGGCTGTGGCAGGATTGCCTGAGCGCCGGCTGGGTGCGTGGGCCTGACCCTGGCCTTGATCGTGGAGCTGCTGGTCCCCGCTCACCAGCAGCTGGGGTCTGGCGTCCTGCACGGGGAGAGCACGCAAAGTTTGCTTCGAGTTTCGGCTCCAATTCTGAAGTTTCTTTGACGATGGAGAGAGGAGGGTTTGGAGTAACTACAGAAGAGAGGTCCTAACCCAGTTCTTGGCCTGAATGTGAATTTACAACAATCATATTAATACCGGCGCTTGAAATACGCTCTCATGCCTACTGAGCTTCAACGTATTTCAGGGACAAAGTTGGTTTCTTACTATTTCCGTTATTTTAGGAACTAGAAAGCCCAGGCTCGTAGTTCCATAACTAGTTAGAAGCTGAGAAGGAGTTAGCCCAACGGAGAACGCTCTCGGGAGCCACCTCAGGTCTGCTGAGCTCTCCGGTCAAGCAAAGTCCTTCCTGCGCCCTGATGTGACCAGAAACTGACCCTTTTTCTCCACTCAGAGGCTGAGTGCTGGAGCCTGGAGCCGGGAATGGGAGGAGATAATATTAAGCTCTCAACCCACTAAAATACAAGCTCCAGAGGGGATTGGGCTGTTTTGTTTACTGCAGTATCTGGGGCTCTGGAAACAATGCTTGGTACATAGTAGATGCTCAATAAAAATTTGTTGCATGGATGAGTGATTATAGTCCAGGTCTTCAGATTCTTAAGAATGAAATATGTATCCTCCTTTCTTGCTCCTTTACCTTCCACTGAAACTCATGTTTTCTTTCTCTTCCTGCCTCTTAAAACTTGAGCTTAGGTTTTAAAGTCCGTGTGTGTGTGTGTGTGTGTGTGTGTGTGTGTGTGTTATTTTAGTTCATGTGCAATAATTTTAGGCTTACAGAAACGTTGCAAAGATAGTATAAAGAGTTCCCATATACTCTTCACCCAGCTTCCCCCAAAGTTAGTATCTTACATTACCATGGTACATTTGTCAAAGATGAATTAACATTGGTGCAATACTATTAACCAGACAACAAACTTTTCTTGGATTTCATGTTTTTCCACTCATATCCTTTTCTGTTCCAAGACCCAGTCTGGGATATCTCCTTGCATTTTGGGCTGGAAGCCTTTTAATGTGTAATTCAGATCTCATCGTGTAGGGTCTCTCTCCTTGGCAATGGCAGGAGGCAGAGTCCCTGGCACTGGACTGAGCTTCCTGTCCTGGGGGCCTAGGAAACCCCTTGAGCCCTGGATTTCCTGAGAGTGATATTAAGGGATTCCTCCTGGGTCGGCTTGCTGGCTCTGGGAGCATCTGGTACAAATCTAGACCTGGAGGCCTGCCCCGGGTCTCCCCTCCCTGCCCCCATCCCCCCACCATGCTTATACCAGAAAGGGGGTGGACATGCTTTCCCAGATGATCTGACCCAAGTCTGTATTTCCTTTAGGACCTGACCCTTCTCTGTGCCCCTCATTCCTTGGTCTTCATGAGGGACAGACGCCAATCACTTCTGCCCAGCCTCACTCTCCTTTTCCCCCATCCTGGAATCCTCTCCTAGCCTGAAATCCTCAGGGAAGCAGCTGAGGATTCTGTTTTGGGCTGAGTTACTTGCTCACAGCTCACCGATGAGCTAGCCTTGGGATTGGAGGTGAGTGAAGTGAGGGACAATCCGTTTATTCAGTCGGCAAGGATTTATTGAGCCTGGTTGAGTCACAAAGATGAACAGTTCTGATCCTTGCTCTCTAAGGTCTTACGGTCTGGAGGAAGAGACAGGTAATGTGAACAAATAATCAGGGGACATGTCTTTATAGTGACAATGTGCGGACACACTTAGGGGCAGAGCCCGGTTGCTTGGATCATGGAGGCACAGTGGGACAACTCCTGAGGTCATGCTTGAGTTGGGTCTTGAAAGATGGATAGAAATTGGTAGGTGCTCAGGAAGGGAGCAGGGAGAGGAGAGAAGGGCGCTCTCTGCAGACGTGAAAGCAGGCGTGAGAGTGCAGGTGGCTCTAAGCTTGTCGGGGAGCACGGTCGGGGTTCTGCCGAGTAGCCCGGTGTGCCTGGAACATGGGGGTGTTTAGGAGGTGGCAGGAGAGAGACGAGCTGGATAAATAGAACGATCGGGCCTTAGATTCTGCAGTTAGGAGTTTAAACTTTGTTTGGTGGTTGGTGAGGGCTAGGAGTTCATTTACTTCTTAGAATGGTCACTTGGGTGCCTCTTTGGAGCCTGGACTCTGGGTGAGGGGTAATGGGGTCTGAAACAGGGCAGTGGAGTTGGGGCAGAGGGGACAGATACCAGAGAGACTTAGAGGCAGGGCTCCGCCAGTGATTGGATAGTGGAGTGGGGTAAGGGGTAAGAGGAGTTAGGGTGACTTCGGAAGGAGTTCTGGTTTGCAGGATGAGGAGGAGGGGGACGGGGCGGGGTGGTGGGGGGATGTGGAATGCCCTGGAGTTGTTTTCAGCACACACACACACACACACACACACACACACACACATGAGCATCTTGAGTGGGGGTGAGGGTGGGTATTGCACACATGGCCCGGCCAGGCCCAGCCTCCTTGCCCAGAGGAGGACCGTCTCAGGGCAGGGGGGCAGTTGCAGAACGGGCCAACTGAGGCCTGTCGTTCTAGGGGGATCTGACCTGGGAGACCTTGATTGGGAAGTGGGGAGGAGAGGATCTGGAAGAGATCAGTTGGGAAAGAGAAAGGATACGGTTTGGTTCAGGGAACGGAGGAGAAGGTCACCGAGTCACTCCAGATGGAGAAGCCAGAAGAGGTCTCAGCACCTAATCCTCTAATGTGGGGACCGACTAGGTGGGGACCAGGAGGTCCACGGGGCCCTGAGCAAACATCAGAGCCGGGGAGGTGAGCAGGTGCGGAGGCTCCCCTGCCTTTGGGCATTTCAGGACCCGATGGGATTCCGGAAGTGGCTGAAGTTCACCTGTAGAGCGCCCCCTCTGGTTGTGGGAGGGGCAGAGGCACCGGAAACACCTGTGGGCACAGTTCAAGTAGCTGGGAAGGGACTTGTGGCAGACTTTTAGCAAGTATCCCCACAGAAACCCTGATTCGTAGCTGGGCACTGTCAAGAACTGTGAATATCTGTGATTTTATCCTATTTATAAGCTAACGAATTGGCGCACGTCCTAGCTGCTGGCGGGAGCTGAGGCTCCTGGGCCAGAGATGAGGGACGTTCATTGTTCTCAGCAATCGCAGAACAGTGGCAGCCTCAGTTCCCCCAGAGCTTCACAGAGACCCAGGTGAGGCCTGCACACACGTGGACTGCATTGCAGGCGATGAATGCAAACGTGGGGAAACCAAAGCTTTTATAACGGGCAGCGTGCCTGCCCTTTGCTCTGGAGGGAGGCACTATGTGCCTTCTGTAGATGTTCGTGATCCTGGACACAACGGGCTGGAACGAAAGAGAGTCAGTGTTGTAAGACGTGAAGAAATGGACTAAAATTGTGGAGAATTGTCTACCAATGAACACATGGCCAGGTACACCGAACAATGGGTTTCCCAGCCTCTCTCACAGCTGGGTGTAACCATCTAAGTCGTGGTCTGGGAAGTGCAAGCTTTTGTGTGGTAGCTTCTGGGAAATTGCCAAAGATGGCTGGCATGTACCCTGGATTCCTTCTTCCCATTTTCTTTTTTCCTGATGGCTGGAATGTGGACGTGCTGTTGGAGCATGAGCAGCCGTGTTGGGCTAGGAGTGGCACACGAGGACTGAGGATGGCAAAGCCACAAGATGCAAGAGGCCCAGGTCTCCGATGGTACTGGAACTTACAAACTAGGTCTGTGCCGATTATCTTCAGACTTCTTTATGTGAGGGAAACGTAAACTTCCATCTTGTTTCAGCTTTTTTTTTCTTCTTTATGCAGCTGAATTTGATTCTAACTGATACACAGGGCTAGCAGAGACGAGGACCAATAGCGGGTTAAACCTGTCAGCAGAGAGAAGGGTCAGGGGCACTTTTCGCTCTTTCCCTCACCTCAGTCTCAGTGGTGACAGGGGGAGGAGATGGGGGAGTCACCGCTGGCTTGTTCGCCACCCACTGTTGATGCCCCATTCACAGGGGGGCCCAGGCTGGCCACGCGACCCAGCAGCATCCATTTGAAGGCAGCAAGCAACAAGCTGGCTCCATTCACAAACCCTGTCCTCCTTTGAAAACCAATCACCGTGCAAAGCGTGACTGGGTGGTGGCCAGCGCTGGCCCATCTGTCATGCCCTTTCAGAGAGCCAGGCGAAGGCAGCCGGCCTGGGCCAGCCAGCCCCTTTCCCTTTGTACCCCAGGGACACGCACTGTAAGGAGATCACAGCGCCTACTGAATTATTCAGAGCTGCCCTGAGTGTCAGTTTTATTATAAACATGCAGATTGCTCCGGGCTCCAAACTTCCAACCCTCCAGCACCATCTCCCTCCAGGATTTTTCACTGGCTGCTTTGTGGCTGTGATTCGAGACTCCCCAGGTCTTGCCGGCCTAATTTGCCTTTGACTGGTTCCTACCTGCCGCCAGGCATGAAGGCCTCCGTGCCCTTTACCCACTGCTTCTTCGGGCCTCATTCTTTGCTCAGAGACTCTCCTCCCCGCCACCCCAGCAGTCCTGCCTGTTCCCTGCCTCTTCCTCGCTTCACCGCCCCAGCTGGTGACATCAGATTCTCCCGAGGGCCTGCCGGTTGGGGACATGTTAATAGCCGGATCCCCCACGTCTGTGGGGCCTCCCGCTATTCCCTGGGCCTCGTGAGGCTTTGCGGTCTCCCCTGCCATCCCCGTGTTCTTGCCCCAGCTCAGCCTCTCCCCTTCCCCACTGCTCCCAGCTTCCCAGTTCTCTCTGGAGTTGGTCTGGAGAATCCCCCCCAGCTGGTAATGAGGCAGAGATGGTAATGCACATTTAACAGTAATGAAATGCAGTGATATTTCAGGCCTGACAGACCTATTTCTGGCAGCCTTAGAATTAAAGTGTGAGGCTTTGTACTGTAGCTGCTACTAGGAGCCTTCAGAGTTTTTCTAAAGATGTGAATAAAGCTTCCAGGGTTTCGGCTCAGATCACTGGGGCTATTTATCCTGCTGCTGCTTTCATTGTACCTTTTTATTTGAAATTTTAGAGCTTTTAGATGAAGGAAACACAGCAGCAAGTGCAAAGCATACAAAATATCTTGGTGGGGGGGAATGTCCTGGTTTTTCTCTGCGATTGTCCTGGCGGCTCTGAGGGCTTCCGAGCGTGGGGCGCCCTGCGTCTGTCTCCCCTTGGAGTGCGGTCCTCCTGGATTCTTGCCCCGTTGCGGCAGGGAGTGCGGCCTCTTGAGAAAGCTCGGGGAGGGAGTCCCTGCCACCAAGATTGATGGGGCTGGGCGGGGGCTGGCCCTCTCTCGCCGCCTCACCGCTGTGAGCTGAGTAGATGCCATGCTTGGTTGGGGAATGTGGTAGAAGAGGCAGAGCCACTCTGGGCCACACTGACAGCCCATTTTCCCGACTCCAGCCACAAAAGCCAGCCTGCTCCTTCCCATCTCTGCACCCAACCCCATCCCCCCATGGCCACCGGGAAGATTGCAACCACCCACGAGGAGAGGCCACGTAGGGTAGCGGTGCAAGGCATGGGCTCTGGCGTCAGGCAGACCTGGGGGTGCATCCTGGCTCTGCGCACCAACTGCAGGGTCCAGGGCAAGCCACTGACTCTTTCTGGACTTTGGTGTTCCCATCTGTAAAATGGGGACAACGATGCATCATTTACTGTCCTCGTGATGTATGGAAGGGACCCGCCACGTAGGAAGTGGCAATGTCTATTATTAATATATTGAAGCTGTCTCGGGAGTCAGGAGAGCTGGGTTTCCACTTATGGGCCCCGTCCCTTCTCCCCGCCACAGCCGCAGAAAGAGAAGGGGCCTTGGGATCAGAGAGAACTAGGTTCCGACCCCACCTCCCTTTTCTTTTGGCTTTGTGAGCATGGGAAAGTTGCTTCTCCTCCATCCCAGTTTCCTCGTCTGACAAAACAGTGATCATGAGCTCTCGCCTCAAAGAGTTGTGGTGAGGGTTTGATGAGATCATCTTTACACGGAATCCACACGGTGCCTGGCAAATGGTACGCGTTGTGTCAGTAATGGCCCCCTTCCCCCTTCCCTTCTCCTCCCTCTGCTTCTGTTCAGGAGGAAGGTTCAGATCCAGCCACCAGTTCACCGGAAATGCAGGAGGAAGACAAGCATGTCAAATGTCAGCAGGCAGGGGGAGACTGTTGGCAAAATCCAGAATTGGGGAAATTCCAGAGGAGAGATGACCCAGAATCTTCAACGAGTAAATGACATGAGAGAAAGAGGGAGAACCAAATGGGACGTGTGGATCCTGATTGGAACAAACCAACTGGGAAAAAAATAAGAGGCCAGTAAGGAAATTGGGCTAATGGCTGGATATTTGATAACGTGAGGTAATTGTCGTTATTTTTTTTAGGTGTAATAATGGTATTGTGATTGCGGTGAAAAAGTCTTTATCTTTTAGGACACATGCAGAAGATATGACAGATGAAGCGAAATGGCGATTGGGATTTGCTTTAAAGTCATGCAGTGGAGTGAAGCGAGGAGGGGGTGGGTATTGGTGAAGAGAAATTGGCCATGTGGATAGAACAATTAAAGCTGGGTGATGGTAGATGGGGGCTTGTTAAACTACTTTCTCTCCTCTTGTATATGTTTGAATATTTTCATTAAAAAAAAAAAAGGCAGTGATCCTTTCTAGATGGGAAGTGTCTTCTCCCATCTGTTTCTTCCTCGGCATCTTCCCAGCCCCGCCCTCGGCTCCTGCCGCCTTATCCTTGCCTGGACTGTGTGACTACAGCCTCCGATCACCTCCCAGACTTGGGTCTCTCTCCTTTCCAATCTTCCCATTCTGCCACCAAGTTACCTTCCTAAGACGTGAATTGGATCATGTTACCTCCCTGCTTAAAAGCTTTTGGTAGCTCCCTATTGCCAATCATCTATTAGAGTCTGAAATCCTTATGATATTCAGAGCCCGGCACCGAGTAAACTCAGCCTTCCCGCCCAGTTCCTATTCTGGCGTAGTCGTCACCCTCTCATGAGGCCTGGCTGTGCTCACACTGGCCAGGCGCTCTCTGCCTCCGCGACTTCTCTTATGCTGCTCTCTATTTGGTGGGTCCTCTCCCTTGGCCCTAACTTCATTTATGGAAGACTAAAGTGTTTTTCAAGGCTCGGTTCAAACGCCATTCGTCTTCATGCTTTCTGGAAGTCTTTACACTGTTCACCAGATAGCTCTGCCTCTCTGCCTTCTGGCATATCTTCTGGTAGAATCTCACTTCCTGGTTTTCTGAGGTTGGATGGGACCACGTGACCAGTTTTAGCCAATGAGTTATAAGTGGAAATCATACATTTCGTTCTTGGGCCAAGAATTCAGTTGCTAATTCAAAACCCTCTGGAGCTCTCCTTCCCTCTGGCTCAGCAATATCCAGATATCAGCTGCTCCCTCGGGCTGGGTTCTGGCTTGAGCACGATGCCACGGACTAGAAACTCCTGTCCGCCACGAGGGCTACGTAGTGTGGGATAAATCAGTCTGAGGGGTTATTTGGTTCTTCAGCATAACCTGGTCTATCCTGACTAATTCTGCTTCCCTCTCCGATTTGGAATCAACTGTGCTATTATTCTCTGTAGCTTTGCATTATCGTCTACATATCGATTACATATCATTATATGTAACATGACTGGATAATAGAGCCCTTGGGGTAAGGAATTCTATTTTATGGTCTTTGCATTCTGGTCCCCAGCACTTGGCATGGTGCTGTGCAGAGCAGAGGCATGAACTGAGTGCCTGGCAGTCTTTGGTTGGGGTTGGTATAGACGGAGGATGTCAGGGGTTAAGATGTCCTATTCTTGTGAGGGGCCCCCACACTCATTAGTCATGGAATTGTGACGGTTTGGAGACGGAACTGGAATTTGGCTTGGATATTCCCAATGGATGGTATGCCCAGCCCTAGGTGATGGATCAATACTGGTCTAAGGCAGTCATAATAATCCCCTGCCCTTGTGGTTACGATGAGTTTACATGTGGGCACACAGGCTAGCTCCAGATGATGAGCTGTAAGGGGAAGTCTTGTCCCATCCCTGAAAAACAGAAAGAGATGAGAAATGCAACCAGTCTCTCCTAATTTGGATCTTCCCGAAAGCAGAGACTGAGCGAGGACTCGAATGCTAATAGTTTATGTGGGAGCGGACCCCAGGGAGCAGGGGAGACAGAGTAGAGAGGGTGAAACAGGAGAGAAAGACAAGCCAATAAAGGGTGTATTTCTGAACTTGTTCCACTGGGGCTCAATCCTGCTGGGTGCCCACTGAGGGACATCAGAATTGTCCCTCCAAATGGC